>WOXC01009015.1:0-572616 GCA_011680675.1 Gymnobelideus leadbeateri | reverse complement strand
GAGCATGGAACTTCAGAGTCAGAAAACCCAGGATATAAGTATTGGTTTTGCCACTTATATGACTATGGACAAGTAAGTCATTTAACTTCTCTTGACTTTAGTTTCAATGGGAATAATAACATGCTATATGAATGCCAACTATTTAACATGATTCTATGTTGCCTTAAACTTCCTATTAAAAAAATTTTTTTTCAGTTTGATGGATAATACTCTTCTAGTTCCAACTGAAATGCCCACTTCTTTCTATTGAAAAGTCACTTTTGTTTCTTGCTTTTGCCAAGGGAAGGGAGGACTATTTACATACTCTACATACTCATCCTGTCTACATGTTCAAGTTCCGAGCCACCCTCGTCATGCTCACATGTTTCTTTGGCAGACCACCAACTCATCCCCATTCTCTCCTACTCCTTAAAGGAGCCTCGTTCAGCCAAGATGCTGTCATTCAGGAGATGCAGACAAGCAGATGTTATGAGTGTATGGTGTTACATTCTGGGACAATTTGAACTTAGACAAACAGTAAATCAGTGGAACGAGTACATTCTAAATCATGTCCAGCATATATTGTGCTGTGATTATATATTAATAGCAACAAGGAAAAATGACAATAGTTATGCCAATAGTTATGGACAGAATCATTGTACAAATCATGATTTTTCTTCATAAATAATTTGTGTACATTTACAGTTTTAAGATTTTACAAGTTTTTACAGTTTTAAGACTGTAAGTTATTCAATTTCAAGGGTTGATAGGACTTTTCAAATTTCAGTTGAACTTTTAACAAAAACAGAAATAGAGAGGCAAAGATGGCATGGTGGAAATAATGCTGGATTTGGAGTCTTGAGGACCTGCCCTACAAGTCCCATCTGTGTGACATGGAACAAGTGACTTAACCCCTCCAGGCCTCAGCTTACTCATCTGAAAAAATGAAGAAATTGGGTTAAATGACATCTAGCATCTCTTCTAGCTATAAATCAGTAATCCTATCTTGCTCACTTAAAACAATTAGCTTCCTGCTATAGAATTTTAGCA
Organism: Gymnobelideus leadbeateri; assembly: GCA_011680675.1. Classification (NCBI taxonomy): domain Eukaryota; kingdom Metazoa; phylum Chordata; class Mammalia; order Diprotodontia; family Petauridae; genus Gymnobelideus; species Gymnobelideus leadbeateri. Next base: position 571,587 of record WOXC01009015.1, on the reverse strand, counting down.
AAAAAACATAAGCCCATTATAATGGAAATACAAATTTAAAGATCTTCCCTGCCCCTAGGCCCTTTGATTGGCTTAAGAGACTCTGATAATCTTCCTTGATTTGAAAATATACTCTGCCTCCTAATAGTCTGAATGTGGTCACATGGAGCCTGTGGCAGGAGGCTTGGTTTTCAGGAATGCCCCCACCTTGATGCTGTGTGATTGGGCAGTGGGTCAAGAGGGTGGTTACATTCTCTGACCCAAGAGAAGGCTATATAATTCCTGATGTGAGGCTTTACTTTTGGGGCTCACTTTGAGAAGTGTTGTGTGATTTGACTAGATGAGACTCTGGGCAGCCATTGAGAGCCCCCCGGCTTTGAAAACCCAGATGTTGATGCTTCCCTCTCTGGTAACTGTGATTTGGTATTGATGTAAAAGTTGGACAGTTTGGAAGCCTTTCTACTTGATCTGTTTGTTTCTCTGTCTTGTAAGTTCTGTCTGTATACTTTGAAGTTTGGGGTGCTGACCTTTTTCCCCTGAACTAGGTAAACGATATATGTTTGATTGATTAAAGTAAGCTTATTAACCCATTTTGAGTTGCTTTCCTTTAGAAAAGCAGATCTAAGAACCTGTGTTGGCAGCCACCCTGGGAATATTGGGGTGCTTGCTGCTACACCCATTTGTGAAAGCCACATGAAATGTATGAAGTGCTCTACAAATAAAAGGTGTTACTATACTTGGGGCCTGACTGGCCTTCTGTGCTTCCAGCATTATCTAATATTGTCTCAGTGCCTTCATCTCTCGTAAGATGTTAAACATCAAATATAGGTCAAGGGTAAATGCTTATCAAAAGACAGTATTTTGTTTTTGACTGTGATATCCAGATTGTATGACCTCTACAGTGATGGGGATAAAAAATCAGTCTGCATTTGTCTTTGTGGAAGTACACAGCCTGTACAGAATAGTGTAACTCTGTGTCTTTTATGAAACACCATTATCATTATTCCAAATGGTTGTGATTTTGATTAGAAACAATGTGGTTTATAGATCACCCTAGAATCCTCAATACTCAGTGTTCAAATAAATAATATAAGGGATTTACATGGATTACAGGGAGAATGACTATCCCTGTTTCTTTTCTCTGCAAGCAAATTTTCCTTTGTTACAAGGAAGGACTGGCTGAATGGTGGAGACAGGGGAGGGATAAATTCAGAAGTGAATATCAAATAAGAACAAAAGGCATCAATAATTTTTTAAAGAGTCTCTTCCTTTTTTCTTCCTTTCTCTTCGTCTTCTCCTTTCCTTCCTTCCTTCTTTCTGTCCCTTAGATGAATTACCTATCCCCAAATTCAGATAATTTGTATTTAAGTGTTTATGTTCATTGTTGTATTTAGTCTGACCAGTATTTGAATATAAGAGATGTGAATTGAATATTATTTGAAAAATTCAGTCTACTCTAGGTGTCCAGAGTAAGCTTCACTTTTTTTTTTTTAAAGAACCTTCCTATTGCAATAGGTAATGTGTTGAAAAGAAATATCAGAAGTTAGGGGGTATGGAAAAAATGAGGTTTATTAACAGTCTGACTATTTTTATGGTATTTCAAGATACAGATAAAGAATTTCAAGATATGACACTTTAAAAACACTCAAACTTGATTAGTGACACATATTGCTAAATATATTTTCTTTGTATGTAGACCTCTTAGAAAAAACAAACAAAAAGCATTATTCATTCTAAACCATTAATTACCAAGCACGACATCATAAATTAGAGGGAAAATGGTGAGATGGCAGCAAAAAAAAAGTGACTCAACTATTTGCCTATTTGATTACTTGAGTATGAAACCCATTGACTCAAGAGGGTAAGGGGTTCCTTCTCCCACTAATGACCTCATGTTGGCTCAGTTCAGGGAAAGTCTGGCCTCTAAAGGGAGGGGTCTTGCACTTTGTCCCAGGATCACTCTGTCTCCACCCCAATCCTAGTGGGGACAAAGTTTAGGTTTGGCTAATGCCACAGGCCTCCTTAGAAAGGATTAATAGGGTACTTTTCTGTGTACAAAGTAGATTTGGTATAGGATAAATATTTATTTCCCCACCACAAAAGAAATACTTGAAACTCAAAAGATCCATAAGCATACACCCACGAAGACTTTAAAATATGAAGTTAGGTGTTGCTGGGGAGAGAGTGCTGGAGTTAGGAAGGACCTGAGTCAGAATTCTGCCTTAGATACATACTATCGGTGACCCTGGAAAAGTCAGTTATCCTCTCTCAGTCTCAGTTTTCCTCATCTGTAAAATGGGAATAATGATAGCCTACCTACCCATCTTGCAGAATAAGGATCAAATGAGATAAATACAAGCAAAGTGCTCTGCAAACTTTAAAGCTCTACAAAAATGCCAGCTACAATTTTCTATCAACTTATTGTATTCTTATGTTGTTGTGTTTACAATTGTGTTCAATTTTTTGTGACCCATTTGGGGTTTTCTTGGCAAAGACACTGGAGTGGCTTGCCATTTCCTTCTCCAGCTTGTTTTACAGATGAGGAAACTGAGACAAACAGAGGGAAGTGACTTGCCCAGGGTCACATAGCTACTAAATATGAGTTTGGATTTGAACTCAGGAAGATGAACCTTCCTGATTTCAAGCCTAGTGCTCCGTCCACTGCACCACCTAGTTTGCCAATTATAGTCTTATAGTATTATTATATTCCTCCAGGAGGCTGCCATATTTAACATGAAACAATTTGTGGAACTGTTGAAAAGGCATTTTCACCTGTATCTTGTGTGATTGGACCACTATCTACCAGAGTTCCCAGTTCTCCCAATTCCCATCTGACTCCTCATGTGATTTAGACCAGATTGTTTTTTCCATGAAAGGTGACAAAAATGTCCCTCAAACATTACTGGTCCAGGGGACTAAGATTCAAGTTACACTTTCCTGGTGACCTCTGGCCCTATTATTTTGATTTCCTAGTTGTCTAAGGGTCTAAAAGGCCCAAACTTGTGGAGTAAAACCCTTGAGTCTTAGAGGATTTCCCAAGGCCACCTGAACCACTATACCCAGCTAAAACCAGACAGTTTCCATGTGGAGGTAAGGCAGGCCATATCTGCTCAAGCTAAGTGCTACTCTCCTTAAACATCTTTTATATGCTATGATTAAGAAAATATCAGTTTGTTAACCAGTGAATGACTTCTCAATGTCTCATTTCATTTCAACACTTACTAAACTAATAGGAGACCCCTCATTTCACCTTGGCTCTGCACTGTCCAAATAACTGACTCAAGGTCCATATCTCCTGTCAAGCCAGTGAATGGCTTGGGCTCATCATCTCGTTTATTACCATCTCTTCCTTAGTAGCTTTAGGCAGTATCTCCTAATAGGCAAATGGCATCAATTGAGGAACTGTGGTGGGCATTGGGGGGGGGGGGGCGGGGAGACTAACTCTAGAATTCCCAAGATAGTCATTTGCAAAAAGAAACACAAAGTAGAAGAGGCAACTCAGGCTTGGAGAATTAGTGTCAGACTCTTGTGTTCTCTGTCATGTTCAGGTAGTCCCAAAGGTGAAGAAGGGTTAGAAAGGGAAAAAGAAGTCCCTTTTTCAGTTCTGCCCCATCCCACCCACATCTCCCTTTGCCAGGAAGTCCAAGGAATAACTGTCATAGTAGCAAGCCCTATGTTCACAAGATAGCAAGCATAAAAAAGGGAAAAGAACCCACGTGCACAAAAGTATTTATAGCACCTTTTTATGGTAGCAAAGAATTGGAAATTGAGAGGATGACCATCAATTGGGTAATGGCTAAATAAGATGCAGTATATGAATGTAATGGAATATTATTGTGCTATGAGAAATGATGGGCGGGTAGATTTCAGAAAAACCTGGAAAGACTTACATGAACTAATTACATAGGAAAGTGAGCAGAACCAGGAGAACATTGAACACAATAACAGCAACATTGTATGATGATCAATTGTGATAGATTTGACTATTCTCAGCAATACAATGCTCTAAAGACAATTCCAAAAGACTTATGATGGAAAATGCTATCCATATTCAGAGAAAGAACTATGGAGGCTGAATGTAGATTGAAGCAGACTATTTTTTTTCTTTCTTTTTTGTGGTTTTTCCTTTTGTTCTCATTCTTCTGTCATAACATGAATAATGTGGAAACATGTTTAATATGACTGTACATTTATAGCTTTTATCAGATTGCTTATTGCCTTGCAGAGGGGGGAGGGAAGGAAAGGAAAGAAAAAAAATTTGGATCTCAAAATCTTATAAAAGTGAATATTAAAAACTATCTTTACATGTAATTGGAAAAAATAAAATACTATTAAGTGGGAGAAAAAAAGAAGATAGTAAGACAGTGGAAGTTGCTTCTTCCTTTAAAATCTGAATGTGTAGATTGCATTCCTCAGTGGTTAATCCAGGGGTGGGGAACCTTCGACCTTGAGGCCAGATGTGGCCTCTAGGTCCTCAAATTCAGCCCTTTGACTGAATCCAAACTTCACAGAACAAATCTTCTCAATAAAAGGATTGGATTCATCCAAAGGGCCAAACTGGAGAATCTAGAGGGCCAAGTGTGGTCTTGAGGCCACAGGTTTCCCATGCCTGTATCCCGTTTTTTTTTAAACAATTGGGGTTAAGTAACTTGTTCAAGGTTACATGGCTAGTCATTATCTAGTTATTATTTATGTGTGGGTGCTCATTTTCTGAGGCCGGTTTCGATCCCAGGTCATCCCAACTCCGAGGCATGCCCTCTTACTCACTGCGCCACCTAGCCGCCCCCCCTCTATCCTTTTTAACTCAGCCCCCTTGTCATGAATTGGGGGGTAAAGATGGGTACAACAAGGCATCACATGAGTTCTGAGCCATGAACTCAGCACTATATAATTGCCTTGCTGGTTAGGCCTCAGTCTGGTCCTGTGGTTCAGGTTCAGGATTGGAGCAAGAAGCTTGTAGACCATCTAATAGAAGAATGTTTAGGGGCAGCTAGGTGGCGCAGTGAGTAGAGTGTCGGCCCCGGAGTCAGAAGGACCTGAGTTCAGATCCGGCCTCAGACACTTAATGCACACACAAACAAAACCTAGCCATGTGACCTTGGGCAAGTTACTTAACCCCAATTGCCCACCAAAAGGCAAAAAAAAACAAAACAAAAAACAATGTTTACTTAGCCATAGCAGGGAAAGAGTGTTCAACAATGATGTAGTATTGATACAGTTGGGCTCAGTTTACCTGCTTTTGCTTTGGCTATTCTAATGGTCTGGTCAGAAACCTGTGTCAAACTCCAAAGGGGGGCAGTCACTTCTCCAGTTTTGGCTTTCATACGTAGGTCTCTAGGAAGCTACATGAACAGCTGAGCCTTAGTTTCCTGAATCAATCAAGTGTCAAGGACAGTTTCACTGCCTTTTAAGAGGAAAAACTAGCATAGTGTGTGTAGCAAGGACTTATTCCTGCTATGGCCTTGCAGGTACCATACTCCCTATCCCCAAACATGCTCCATTAGGTGGGCTTTAATCCAACTGTCTCACATACTTATATTGTAAACTAGTGTTCTGAGGATTCCCCATGGTTTATACAGTATCATCATGACTAAATTCTAAATATTAATTATCTACAAGCTGTACTTGACCTATTATGTTGTAGATTTTTAACAGACATTGAATTTTCAAATGACTAAGATGAAATTTGGTCTTCGGGTAATGAACAGCAGACTATAAGAGAGAAGCATGAGTCAGTGGAAAGAGTGTTAGATTTGGAGTGAGAGAAACTGGATTCAAATCCCAGCCTTTTCACTTATAATCTGTGTGATCTTGGGCAAATTGTTTAGCCTTCAGTTCTCTATAAATGAAGGGATATGACTAGCTGACTTCCAAGGTTTCTTCCAGCTCTAAATCTATGGTCCTATGACCTGTAAGGTCTCTCTGAGCTCTAAATCTGTGATCTAAGGAGACCTGGTGTCTAGACCTAGCCCTACCAAGTAGGTAGCTGTGAGACTTTGGACAAGAAAGAAATATACCTCACTGGGCATCAGAGTTTTTTTCACCTGTAAAAGAAGACAGTTGAAATAGGTGATCTCAAAGTTTCCCTCTTTGTCTCAAATTCTATGATTATGAAATTCTACAAAACAATAAAATGCTTTAGTTAGCACAAACAAAAAAGTAAACAAATACCTCCTCGCCTCTGGTGTTCATGTAAACTGATGCAAGCTAAGTTTTTTGTAGGGTTATATATTAGGAAGAATTACTTTCCCTGCTTCCCCCTTATACTTTCTCTTGCTTGCAGTAAGGGAATTTTCTATTCACATGTTTTCAGTGTGCCAAGCACATAGTAAGTCCTTAATAAATGTTTGTTGAGGGGCGGCTAGGTGGCGCAGTGAATAGAGCACCGGCCCTGGAGTCAGAAGGACCTGAGTTGGGAGCCGGCCTCCGACACTTAATCCACACAAACAAAAACCTAGCCGTGTAACCTTGGGCAAGTTACTTAACCCCAATTGCCCTAAAGGGGCGGCTAGGTGGCGCAGTGAGTAAGAGTGTCGGCCTCGGAGTTGGGATGACCCGAGATCAAAATCCAGCCTCAGAAAATGAGCACCCACACACAAATAATGACTAGCCGTGTAACCTTGAGCAAGTTACTTAACCCCAATTGCTTTAAAAAAAAAATAAATAAATGTTTGTTGACTGATTGACAGACAGAAGAATAAAAACAACACTGACTCGGGAATCAGAGGATGTGATTTCAAATTCCAGCTTTGCCACTTACTAATTGTATGACCTCGTTGAAGTCATTTATCTTCACTAGTCTTCAGATTTCTTCTCTATAAAAGGAAGAAAACAGACTCTCTAAAATCTCTAAAATTCCTTCCAAATCCATGATCTTTAGGTAAATAATCTTATTTGGGATCATGACTTTAGGATAGCACATAGGCTATTGGGCCTATATGTTCTATCTAGAAGAAAGATAGCTATTGCATGCAAATTTACCTCTTCACAGTTTTGTTTTCAGAGTATTACAGAAAAGGTTACAAATGGGAACACACAGAAGTCAGCCCACAATGGGAAAGAACAGTACCATAACTAGGATGGGGCACAGGGGCTTTGTCTCAGGGACACAATATATGTTTACATGGGGTATGATTCACCCCTGTGTTAGTCTTCCAACTGGTGGGAGAGAAAGGAGAGAAGCCAAGTCCCTAGCTGATCCATCTGAGGAGAAGGATCAGGACAAGATGGGTTCTGTTAGATACCCTTTTCTGGACCTAGAGAAGTTTGAGTGTCCTGAAGGAATAGATGATCAATATCAAAAAGCAGAATGATAGATAAGTGAGAAGAGTGAAGACTATGGTACATGAAGATCTATTGAAGGAACTGGGGATGTTCCTGGATAAAGGGGGCATATTAGCTATCTTCAAGTATTTTTTTGGCTTTCATGGAGAAGAGGGAGTAGACTTATTTTCCTCTGGCTCTGAAGTAGGACTGAAGTAGGACCAGTGAGAAGAAGGTGCAGAGAGTCAGATTTCAGTTTGATTTTAGGAAACATTTAAAGATATCCCAAAATGAAAGGAATTGACTTTGGACATATTGATTTCTCCCTCTCTGCAAATGACTGAGCAAAGACCCAATAGTCATTTAAATGTCAGGAATGTTTTAAATGGGATTCTTTTTCAGGTACAGGTTGGAGCATTTGGACTCTGAGGTCTTTTCCCTTTTTCTTGTTTAAATTTATTTTAAAAATTTTAAATTCATTTTAAAACATTTTGAGTTCCAAATTATCTTCCTCCTTCCAGGCCTTTCCCCATCCATTGAGAAGGCAAGCAATATGATATCAATTATACATATATCTGAGGTCCCTTCCAATCCAGTGATTTCTGTAGACACTAGAGTAGTAAACAAGTTATAGTAACTCTTGACAGCATTTACCATTGTTGGACACTACTCCACTTTGCCCTTTCCTTCATTGATTTGTGAAGCAGAGAACTCAATCTTCCTCTCCCTTAATTGGTCTGTAAACAGGCAGGACCCCTACCCCTTGCTTTCCCCTGATTGATCTGTGGGCAGGAGCCCTAGCCTAGGGGTTTCTCGCTGGCGGGAAATTCAAATGTATACTGACCAATCACTGATTGTAGTTTCAAATGTATACTGACCAATCACTGTAGTTTCAGCTTACATCACTGTAATTTCAGCTTATGTAACCTGGCTATGGAACCTCTATAAAACTGGCACAGTGTCTGTGCCAAAGCACTGTCTGATTTGGGCATATACCCCGACAGTCCCACGGTAATAAAATCCACTTTTTAAATTTCATCTCAGGGATCTTCTGTCTCACTTTATTGGGGTACAATACCATTACCACTTTTTTTTCCTTTCTCCCCCTTCTTTTTTCACTTCCTTTCTTTTCTTCCAGTGACTCTCTTTCCCCCTTTATCTCTTTTTAACTTTTCTGTGTTAGCTTACTTAGGGCACCCAGAGGAAACCACAGGCTGGGCTTAGTTTGCCACCAATAGAAGGGTAGCTAACTCTATTAAGTGCAGGCCTGAGCCTACCTAAAGGTATTTATTTCTCGTTAGATGGTGATCATATCTAGATAACGTTGGCTTTACAGGACTCTTGTCTGTCCTCTTGAGCTTTACAACCCAGGAATGCATTTTTCATTTTACCAACTACAAAGCAGAGAATAGACCAAGTAAGATACCACAAAGAAGCAATTTGAAAATGTGAAGGGAAGAATCAGAAAGAAAAACCAGAGAAAATAACTCTTTTGAATTAACTATGTCATTTGTTGGAGATGTTTATTCATGTTTTTTATGAGATGACTATAATTCAAGTTCATTTTTTTTTTCAGAAATAAAATGACTGAGTTGCCTTCACTCCCTAAATATATTTCCTTTTTTTTTTTTTTTGTTAAGTCAATCAGCCAATAAGCATTTATTAAGTACCTACTATGTGTTAGCTTCTGGGGATGCAAGTGATGGGAATGTAAAAAGAAGCAAAAGACAATGCCTGCCCTCAAAGAACTCATAGTCTACAATAAATAGGGATACTTCCTTGTTGGATCAGATACAGTTTTCCTAAGCTTTAGGAAGGCATTTAACAAAGACATTCACAGCATCCTTATGGATAGTTGGACAGATCTGGACTGAATGACAGTACAGTTAGATGAACTTGTTACTGTTCACACAATTAAAGGCTTGATGTCAGTCTGGAGGTAGTAGAGTAGCACAGGGCTCTCTCCTTGTTCATGTTCTGTTAAGTTTTTACAGATAGTACCCTTATCCAATTTGTGAATGATGCAAAGCTGGGAACAAGACTTAACAAGCTGGAAGTTAGAATTAGGATATGAAAGAAAATATAAATAAGTTAGAATGTAATCAAGATGTAAAAACTTAATAGGGATAAATATAATGCCCTACACTTGGATTTTTAAAAATTAACTTCACATATACAGAACTGGGGAGATATGACTGGTCCTTTAGCATCTTGAAGAGCTTTCAAAGATTGTTGCCTATGAGAAACTCTTCCAGAAGTAACTATGATTATGTGCTCCAGATATTCTCAAACTATAATCCAAAGTTAAACATAGCAGTATTATTGGGGTGGCTAGGTGTCTCAGTGAATAGAGCACTGGCCCTGGAGTCAGGAGGACCTGAGTTCAAATCTGACCTCAGACACTTAACTCAAAATCTAGCTGTGTGACCATGGGCAAGTCACTTAACCCCAAGTGCCCTCCAAAAAAAAAACAACAACACCATATCAGTATTATTTTTTTATTTTTTTTTATTTTTTGTTAATTTGTTTGTTTATTTTTAGTTTACAAGATTCAATTCCATAGTTCCTTGAGTTTCAATTTTCCCTTCCCTCCCTCCTCCCACCCCCCCATGACGGCATATAGTCCAGTATAGGATCTGCAAATACTTTCACATTAGACATAAGTCAGGTTACAAAGGCATATTGTACTAGATGGAATGAAAAATGGTAAAGAGGAAATAAAACCAAACAATGAAAAGAAAAAGATCAATTAGTTTGCTTCCATCAGGATTCAAGTTCAGTTCTTTCTAGTTCTTTCTCTGGATGTCGCATCTCTCTCCTTCATGAGTCTTTTGGGATTGACTTATATCACTGCATTGCTGAGAAGAGTTCAGTAAAGCTCTTTTTTCCAAAGTGGGTCATTCAATATTAGATGTGATAAAAGGAATAGCTAAGAAGATTGGAATGGATCTAGCCATAGATCCATGGGAACTGGAAAAACCACATTGAAAATAAAAGCTGGATTGAATTGGATCTTCAGAAATCCAAAAAGGAAGGAGCATCTACCCTTTCCTCTCCTTTATTTCCTATTTCAAATCATTTGCCAAGTTTTGTAAATTCCATCTCTACAACCTCTCTTTCATCTGCCCTCTTTTCTCTGTTTACATAGCTTCTGTCCTAGCTCATGCCCACATTGCTTCCACCTGGTACTATTGTACCTTCTAACTCATCTCCCTGTTTCTAGTCTTTTCTCTCTCTAATCTAGTCCATTCACAGATGCCAAATTGATATTCCTAAAACATAAATTTGACCACATCACTACTTCAATTAAAAACCATCAATGACTCCCTATTTCCTCTATGACAAAATATAAAATCTTTATGTTGGTATTTAAAGCATTTTTTCCTCCCCTCCTGGTCCCCATTTATCTTTTTAATCTTATTTTATCTTTTTCTTCTTTGTGCACTTTTTGTTCCAGTCAGACTCTGCTAGCTATTCTCTATATATGAGATGCTGTCTCCTACGATGTCCCCATATCTGGAATGTACTCCTTTTTTATTTCTACCACATAAAATCCATAGTTTCTCTGGTTCCATTTCCTACTGGAGGCATTTTTCTGTTTACCTCAGTTGTTATTATTTTCTCTTTTTTGAATACTTTGTACTTATCTACATATATACTGCACTGTCCCATTGAATGTACGCTCCTAAATTCCCATATTAATCAGGTCTGTCCACTTTCCCTTCTTCCAATAATATTCTTCAATCTGCACTCTGAGTCCATCACATCTCTACCTGGAGATGGATAGCATCTTTCACTATGAATCCTCTGGAATTGTGGTTGGTCATTGTTTTGATCAGAATTCCTAAGTCTTTCAAAGTTGATTGTCTTTATGATATTTTTTGTTCCTGTATAAATTTTTCGCCTGGCTCTTCTCACTTCACTTTGCATCATTTCATAGAAATTTTCTCTGACTTGTCTGAAATTGTTCCCTTCATCATATCTTACAGCACAACAGTATTATATCATCTTCATATACCATAACTTGCTTAGTCATTCCCCATTTGATGAGTACCTTTTATTCCCCACACTCTCTTCAAAATTTATAGACAATCTCTGAGGTGTGAGCAGCTTTCCTTGGCCTGTTGGAATATAATTCTTGTGCATCATTCCAGTTTGAAGGCGTTTTAGCACTTGGTCTAAGGTTTATGTGTGTTAGGTTGATTTAAATGTGTTGTCCTCTAACTAAGGAATTAAGGTTTGGATTATTCTCACCATTTGCCACCTTAACTTCTATATATGTGCTACTAGAGATGGAGGTTTTGACTGGATCAACTAAAAATGTCTTTTATACAGCCTCAACTGAGACCTCACTGCTGCTAAGCAATCTTTACTATACCTTCCTTACCAGCTCCCTATCCCACTCTCCACAGTGGCCTTTCCAGACCTTTTCATTCTTTCTCAAACTTCCCATGGCCCTGCCTCCCCACCACTCTTCCAGATGAGAACCTTGCCTCATATTTTATAGAACAAAATTGAGGTCATTTTATCACGAACTCCCTCTTCTTTCTTCTTCCTCATCTCCTATCATTCAGGTGCTTTCTCTCACGACTTCCTTCTTCATCCCTCTCACATGATGAAGTGTCCTTACTCCTTACCAAGGCTAACCTCTCTCTACCTGTTCAAGTGATTCCATTCTATCTCATCTTCTCCAATAGATTTCCTCCTCTGTTACCTCCACGCTTCGACCTATTTTCAATCTCTCTCTGTTTACTGGCTCATTCCTTACTGCCTACAAACATGCCTATGTCTTCCTCATCCTGAAAAAAACCTCACTTGATCTTTCCATCCCTGCTAACTTTTGTCCTATATCTCTTCTGCTCTTTGTAGCTTTCCAAAAGGCCATATATAATAAGTACCACCATTTTCTTTCCTATCACTCCCTTCTTAACCCCTTATAATCTGGTGTCTGACCTTATTATTCCACCAAAACTGCTTTCTCCAAAATTACTAATGATCTCTTAGTTGTCATATCCAATGGTCTTTTCTTGGTCCTCTTTTTCCTTGATTTTTCTGCAGGCTTTATCACTTGATATTCTCTTTTCTCTGTTTTCAGGACACTATCCTCTCCTGGTTCTCCTTCTACCTATCTGACCACTCCTTCTCTGTCTTTGTTGGATCCTCTTCCAGATCATGCCCTTTAATTGCAGGTGTCTCTCAGGGTTCTGTTGTGGGTCCTCTTCTCTATATATACTATTTCACTTGGTGATCTTAGCCCCCATGGATTTGATGATTCTCAAATCTACCTTTCCTGCCGCAAACTCTCTGCTGACCTCCAATCTCACATTTTCAACTGCCTTTCAGAAATTTTAAATTTTGTGTCAGTAGACATCTTAAATTCAATATGACAAAAATATAATTTCCCTAATTCATTGTCTCTCCTACCCAGACCTTCTCTATTATTGTAGAGGGTAATTCTACCCTCCCAGTCTCTCAGGATTGCAACCTAGGACTCACACTGGATCCCTCACTCTCACACCTCCTCCTCCCCATATCCAAGTTGACAAGGTCTGTTGACAAGGCTTGTCAATTTTACCTTTGCAACATCAATCTAATAAGCCCCTTTCTATTTTACAACGTTGCTACCACTCAGAGCAAGCCCTCATCACTCACACCTGGATGGGTGCAATAACTAACTAGTGGGTCTGCCTTCCTCACCTCTCTTCCCATTCCAGTTGATCTGCCGTTCAACCACTACAGTGTTTTTTCTAAAGTGCAAATCCAATTATGTCACACGTACACCCCATCCTGCCCCCCATTCAGTAAACTTCAGTGATTCTATTCCTTCCAGTATCAAATACAAAATGCACTGTTAGCATTCAGAGTCCTTCATAACATAGCCCCCTCCTACCTTCCAGTCTTCTATAGGGTTAGTGATAGGAAAATCTTCCCTATCCATTAATAGAACTATGTGACCACATGTCCCATTTTTCCTTGGAACAGGAGCTGTGTTCCCATGTCTAAAATTACACAGGTATTTCACGAGACTTTTTTTTTTTTTGCTTTTTGGAGTGGGGAAGGCAGGGCAGTTGGGTTAAGTGACTTGCCCAAGGTCACACAGCTAGTAAGTGTTAATTGTCTGAGGCTGGATTTGACCTCAGGTCTTCCTGACTCCAGGGCTGGTGCTCTATTCATTGTGCCACTTGGCCACCCCAGGGGTACACAGGTATTTCAATCATGTATGTCTTTTTGCTTTGAAGTTCTGGCTCAGTTCAGTCTGTGACACATCCTGAGTCACAGAGAGCCCATATATTGCCTTGAGCAAGGAGCTTACTTAGGGGGAAGTTTGCTTACCAAGGGGCTTGCTTGCAGGAAGGCTTTCACACCTTTTGGTACTGAGCCAATTAGGCATTGTCACATGGGTTGTGGTACCTTCTGGCTCTGAGTCTATTAGTTCAAAATATATCCTGGGAGGTTGGTATTTTATTTTGGAGCTCTCTCATGGGAAGAACATGTCTTTGTGATTGGCCAGATGAGACTCTAGGTAGCCGTTGTTAAGGAGACTCCTGGCTTTGAGAACCTAGATGTGGCACTTCCTGGTCTAATAATTATGTATCTATTATTTTGTTTAGACAATTGGAGCCCTGTCTATTGGATCTCTGTGCTAATTTCTCTATGTTTCTCTACTCGTATTTTCTCCACTTTCATGGTGCTGACCTTTTCCCTGAACTAGTGAATGATGTATAGTTGTTTAATTAAAGTAAGATTGTTGACCCCTTTGAAGCGGTCTTTCCTTTAGAAAAGCAGATCAGAGAACCTGTGCTAGCAGGCCATCCTTGGTGTACTAGGGTGCTTGCTAACACATCTTCTTATACCTTACCCCCTTATACATATCCTTCAGTTCCTTGACACTGGCCTCCTGTATGTTTCATGAATAAGACACTCCATCTCCCCATTCCCAGCGCTTTCTCTAGCTGTTCCCCATGACTCGAATGTTTCCTCTCCCTCCCTTGGTCTACTTACATCTTCCTTTAAGTCCCAATTAAAATCCCACAATTTACAGGAAGGCTTTCCCAACCTCTCTTACTTCTGGTGTCTTCCTTATGTTAATTATTTCCTATTTATCCCGTATACAGCTTGCTTGGTCATATTTGTTTGCATATTGTCTTCCTCCTTAGATTGTAAGCTCTAGGGCACAGACTATCTTTTTTCCTCTTTTTGTATCCCTAGTACGTAGCTTTTGTACCTGGCACAAAGTAGGTATTTAATAAATGTTTACTGATTCATTGATTGAAATAGTCCTCCCTTTTCTAACTACTTGTATTTCTGAGGCCAGATTTTCTTTGTATATTTCAACCAAGTCAACATATCACAACAGATTAAGTGCAGAAGTTCACCTAAGAATCCAGCTACCTTAAGTCAGACATTGAAAAAATATATAAAAAGCCACACTATTCAACACATTTTTTTTGGAGGGGTGATTGGGGTTAAGTGACTTGCCCAAGGTCACACAACTAGTAAGAGTTAAGTGTCTTGAGGCTGGATTTGAACTCGGGTCCTCCTAACTCCAGGGCTGGGGCTCTATTCACTGTGCCACCTAGTTGCCCCTCAGCAAATGTTTTATGTTTTGGAAAATATAGTTATTTTTCCATAAAAATGTTACTTATGTTAATAATTAATAATAGATATATTATTATGTTTAAATAAATTAGCAAATATTTTTAAATTGTGTCAGTTTTAGTTTCTAAATATAGTAAATATCAATAGATATAGATAGAGATAGACACATCGATAGATATATAGACAAAAAACTCTTTGGGTTCCTCAGTAATTCTTAAGAGCGTCCTGAGACCAAAAAGGAAACCTTTCCCAACCTCTGCTGCCTTATCCCAATCTTTAAAATGTTGTAATAACCAATTCAGCATTTATTTTGGCTTATTCCTATCTAAATAAATCCAGTATATGAAAATCTACTTTTATGTATCAGACAAGTTTGGAAATGATCTTTTGTGCAATGAAGCCCTCTTTGCTTTACAAAAAGATCATGACTAGATTCCTTTAAATAGCAAGTTGCTCCCTTAATGCTTTTTTAATTCATTTCTGTCCTAAATCCATTTCAAGTATATTGTCAGTCTTAGGGAACTTATGCACATTTTGTATGAGCCTCCAAGACCATAGTCACTGTCATAAACTGGACTCCAGGTGATTATTTCAGGGATGATGTGGCCTATTTTTTAATAGAAAAAAAAGTCAAAACCCCACCCAGTATTTTATACTTGTTTAGCACTTTGACATTAACTTATTATTTCTTCTAATAGAAAAGAAACTTTTATTGACTTTATAAAAAAAGTATTTATTTTCAGAGTTGGAAAGGCCTTCAGAGGGTATCTTGTCCAACTTATGGGAAAACCTCTACAAGATACCTAACAAGTGGTCACTCAGCCTTTGAAACCTCTGGTAATAAGGAAGGAGTCCACTAACCTCCTCAGGCACCCATTTCACTTTTGGATAGTTCTAATTGTTGAAGATATTCTTTACTTTGGGGCAACGAGGTAGTGAAGTATTTAGAGAGGTGTGCTGGAGTCAGGAAAACTTTTCTTCCCGAGTTCAAATCTGGCTTCAGACTCTGACCCTAGGCAATTCACTTAACCTGTGTTTGCCTCAGTTTCCTCATCTGTAAAATGAGCTGGAGAAGAAAATGGAAAACCACCCCAATATCCTTGCCAAGAAAACCTCAGAGTTGTATATGATTGAAAAAACAAACTCATATCCTGAGATAGGTGTTTTTAGCCTTTGCAACAACCTTGTTTCTTTCCCTGGACATTGGTGACCAAAGATCCTGAGATGGGTATTTCTAGCCTTGGCAACAATCTTGTCTTGACACCTCAATTTGACTCTCTGCAACTTTGTGGTAGTTCCCCCTCCTCCCCAATATCCTTCAGGTTTTTCTAACTTCTTTGACATATAAGGCTTATTTCTGACAGGATTATATCTTTCCTCTTGACTTGCCCATTCTTTTGCCTATACTCTCCCACCTCCAGTGTTTTTGGATTTTGTTATGCTGAATGCTTCTAAACTAAAAGCTTTGCTGTCCAAACCCCAGTATCTCCCTAACTTTGATAATCACTCAGCTATATTTACACAAGAACTCACTCCTTCCTATAAAACATATGAACCTTTGCTGGAGCATCAAGTTGGCCTAATTCAAGAAGCGATAAAGTACTAAAACAACCATCCACCAAAGAAGGCAGTGTGGCAAGTTCTTGATGTGTCCTTATTGTGCCAAGTCTAGAGGGCAACTTCTCTTAGGACCATGATGGATTCACCTTCTTCCTTCTGCTCTGGCCTGAAAATCATCATGCCTAGGATTCCTTCCCTAGATATATCTTTGATTACTACTGCCATGGCCCCTGGGTATCTCAAGTTAGGCACCTGCTCCTTGCTTGTGAGAATTACAATGCCCTTGTAATAATTAAGACTCATGGTATTTAACATCACTGGCTAGTCCCAAGGCAGCTTCAATGGAATGGGATAAACTTACATTCAATGCTTTTTAGTTTTGCCCTCTAGGGTCAAGCAGAACAAGTTTAATCCCTCTTTAATATGACAATCCTTCAAAAGTTTGAAGATTGCTATCATATTCACCTTAAGTTTCTCTTCTCCAGTTTAAAAATCCCCAGTTCTTCCCAACTAATCTATGATGTACTACAAGATCTTTTTGACATCCTGGTCCTTCTCTTTGAATGCTCTCTGATTTATAATATCCCTTCTAAAATGCCATGCTCAAAACTAAATTTAATACTCAAGATGGGCAGATTACAACAGGACTATCATCTCTTTATTCCTGGACACCAAACCTTTGAAAAAATTTTTAAATAATTTCATTTTTATTTTTAATATTTAAATTAAATTTTAAGTAACTAAATTTAATATTTTATATTCAATAAAATTAATGCTTTTATTTTTAATATTTAAATAATATTTCCCCATTACATGTAAAACACCAAACCTTTCATAATGTAGCCTAAGATTACATTAGCTTTTTAATTTTTATTATTATTATTACATTGCTTTTTTGGTGTCATTACCCACTATTGACTCAATGAAATTGAAATTCACTAAAGTTCCTATATCTTTGTCAGATAAACTGACATCTAAGTATACCTCCCCAAACTTATGCTTATGAAAGAAAAAAGTGTAAGACTTTACAATTTTGACTATAAAAATTCAGTGTATTCACTTTGACAGGCAGTGTAGTTTAATGATTAGCTTAGCTTCAGAGGCAGGAAGACCTGAGTTCCAGTTCTACCTCTCACAGGTTCTAGGTCATTCTCTAAGGCCGACCTTAAGTTGCCAAAAGGGTTCTGGCTATCTTTTCATCCAGGAGTTTCTTATAACCTATTTAAATCACAGTCCCTATCCTTTATTAGATCTAACCCAACTTCTAATTTGTTGAAGTCTTCTTGGATGCTGACTCCATCATCCAACTTGTTTGTCTATCCCTCCTATCTTTGTATCATCTTAAAATCTGATGAGCATGCTATCTATGCCCAATCTCAGTCTTTGATTAATGTTGAATGGAGTGATCTCAGTTCCCTTGGAGCCCTTCACTGGAAGACTCTGAGACCACATCAATCATTAATGACTATGACTGTCCATTTGATCTGTTCCAAATCTATCTAACCATATTATCACCTACCCCATATCTCTGTAGCTTGTCTACTACAAGAGTAGCATGAGAAACTTTTCTTTGCTCAGATTGAAGTAAAGGAAATCCACAGCATTTTCATGATCTATGATTCTAGTAACCTTGTCAAACAAGGAGATCAGGTTAGTCTGGAAGGCCTAGTTTTTGATGAAGCTATGCTGGCTCTTTGTGATCACTGCTACCTCTTCCAAGTGTTCATTAATCATCACTTTCAGCATATGGCAGCAGCTAGATGGCTCAGTGGATGGAGTGCTGGGCCTGGAGGTAGGAATATCTGTGTTCAAAGACCACTCCATTATCTTTGCAAAAAAAAAAACAACAACAAAAAACAACAACAAAAACCAAACCCCAAACCAAACCAAACAAAAAAGAACTCCATGGCTAGTATGGTCCCATGTGAGCTGAAAAACTAGCTTTGGCATTTTGGGGACCTTTTTTTTTTTTTGCTTCTCTGCTTGTTCTTTGCTTCCAGAGACCTACAGAGCTGGTCAGGAATTCAAAGAGATTTTCCCTTGCTTTCCCTCAGAGGAGACTGATTTGAACTTATTTGTAGAAGCACATAACAAATATGCTTGTATGGAGCCTGAGAGGGAAGATCCAGAGAAGGAGGAAGCATGGTATAGTGGAAAATGATGGATTTAAAATCAGAGGACTTGGGTTTAAACCCCAGCTTTAACATTTACTGTCAGTTCTTCATCTGAAAATTGAAAGGGTTGGACTAGATAACCTCCAAGTTCCCTTCCAGCTCTCATACTCTAATTCTATGGTAGCATTTGGGGGCACAGAGTCCAGCAGAAACACTTGGCAAAAGCAGGCATGTGTATACCCACACATAGCCTGAGAGGGATCATAGGAGCTTGGGTTTAGAACTGGGAGGTATTTTAGAGGTCATTTAGTCCTACCCCCTTATTTTTGCAGATGAAGAAACATACTTTTGGGGATGTTTCATACACACCACAAATAAAACACACACACACACACACACACACATATATTTGTATGGGTACAAAGAGAGAAAGAGAGAAAGAAAGGAAGGAAGGAAGGAAGAATGGAAGGAAAAAAGAAAGGAAGGAAGGAAGAATATAGATTTTCCTAGAGTAATTCTTAGTGGGAAAAACCAACTAGAGAGGGAAACTGACCTTCAAAGGGGTCAGTCTCTAGGATCAAACCTGGTCAATGTGAGCCCTGAGTATTCCCGAGTCGGAGTTGATAGGTCTATTAGCCATTTTTGTTCTGTCCTTTCAGTTCCAAAGGTCATTCTCGTTGGCAGAAAAAATCAGAAGCAAAATAAGAGCTGATTAGCCCTGCCTTCCCTCCATCATCCATTGCCATTGTCTGATCTACCCAAGGAGGGATCATGTCTCTTGTTTGATCCTCCTCTATTCTTCAAGATAGCTTAAAAGAAACAAACAAACAAAAACCCTTTCTTATTATCCTTACTTAGCTTTCCTCTACAGCCTTAGCTCATTTTGGGCTTTCATGTGTTTACCACTTTTTTTTTTTTTTAAAGGACTGTAGCACACATTGGAATTTATCCTTTTTCACCTGCACTTGCTTTCTGTCTGTTAAGATCTAAGGTAGAGGGAGGTCATTAACCAAAGGAAAGTTTCTGTATACATCTAAATATTCCGAGCAGTTCTTTTTATGATAGCAAAGGACTGGAAACAAAGTGGATGCCCAATGATTAGGGAATGGCTAGACATATTGTAGTACATGAATGTAATGCAATATTACATGATATAAAACAGAGGAGCATGGAAAAACATATGGATTGATTCAAAGTGAAGTAAGCAGAACCAGGAAAACATTACACATGACTATAACAATGTAAATGCAAAGAACAACCACAAAATAATCAAAACTGAAAATTGACAAAGTATAGAGTACAAGTTTGACCCCAAAGAAAAGATTTGAAGACATCTTTGCAGATGTTAGTCTCTATGTGTATGGAACACTGCATATGATGTCAGATTTTTTTTATTTGTTAATTAGTTTCAATGATTTTCTCTTCCTTTTTTAAAATTTTTAAATAAAAAAATTCACTTTCTCTTCTTTCCACCTTCAACTGTTTCCCTGTAATCTGGTTACAAAAAATGTATAGTCAAGCAAACCAAATTCTTACATTGGCCAAGTTAAAAAAAAAAAGTCTCAGTACTCTACCACCTATTTATTAGGAGGTGGGTAGCAGGCTTTGATGTGAGTTCTCTGGAATTGTGGTTGGTCAGTGCATTGATCAGAATTCCTAATTATTTTTGTTTTGTTATTGTTACAAGGGATGCTTCCTGGGAGAAAAAGAAAGAAAGAAGACTATAAAGAGAAAACTAGACAATATAAAAACAAAAGATATCAGTAAAAAATTATTAAAAAGCAACAACAAATCTAAGGCAGTTGTCAGGGTGTTTGTTAGCA
This sequence comes from Gymnobelideus leadbeateri, assembly GCA_011680675.1. NCBI lineage: Eukaryota > Metazoa > Chordata > Mammalia > Diprotodontia > Petauridae > Gymnobelideus > Gymnobelideus leadbeateri. The sequence goes on along the minus strand of WOXC01009015.1, from coordinate 551,249 downwards.
GTGCTAGTATAATGCCTATGTATCCACACTGTTCTCTTTAGACTATTCCTCCTTTTGATCTTCATTGAATTTCTTATTCTTGAATAGGAATATTCTTTTTCAGGCTGACTTTCTCTATAGATTTTAGTCCATGGGAGCCTATTTATCCTTACTCTGAAACCTTTAAAATATACTCTCCAAAAATCTAAGATACATATCAGATTATATGTTATTATATATTATATTTCCTGTCCTGTTTAACAAAGTGGAAGACTGATCTTTCACTTCCACATTTTCCATCATTTTTACATTACACAATGAAATGTAAGAACTAAACAACACAAACTTCAAATTAAGCAGGCTGGGGATTATTTGATATTTTTATTATAGAACAACAGGGTATGTAGGTTACTATCTAATAGCATTCTTATTGAATTATATAGTATTTTAAAATAAACTTTACCATACAGTTATTAATTCTGGGCAAAAATCCAGGACCTGTAATTAAACCAACATACTCCACAGTTACCCCAGAGGTGGAAAAAGATTAATTATTTTCCAAAATGCTAAAAACTTATTTGACTAAACAAATAATAAGTATGCTAAAAACATAGACTATGAGACAATCTAAAGTCAGGTTTGTACCACTGGGCAAGTTGTACCAACCTAGTGAATCAGGTACTAGACTGGGGAGTCACAAAATTTGATTCTTGTTCCCAGCTGTTCTGACTTGTTTTTAATTTGAACAAGGCATCCCACTTTAGCGTTATTCATTTACAAAATGGTCATATTTCTCTAGTTGACAAAGGAAGATGCTATAAAGAATGAGTCTATAAAGTACTTTGATGTTTCAGGAAGAAAGATTCTTCCAAAGGCATATTTTTATAAGCTTGTACTCATACAATTTATGTAGCTCTTTGTGGAAAATATTTTAATATTTAGAACTGCTAATTTAACACTCCTCCAGTATAATTCACTTACAAAGTCCCATAAAATTAATTCATGTAGGAATCTTTACTTTTAAAAAATAAGTGTGATAATTGTTTGGACTTAAGAAGCGAAGTTTATATTTAAGTTTTATGGGTTTGTTTTGGTCCTGACCTGTGATTGCTTGCGGGTGGGAATTCCCCTTCTGCATTCTCCCAGCACACATGCAAATCAACAATTTAAGGCTTTGGAGAGTGGCCTGGGAATCGTGATACTGACTGTCTTTTGAGGCCATAGAGCAGGAAGGGCCCTAAAGACCATCTAGTCCAACCCCCTCATTTTACAGAGGAGGAAACCGAGGCCCTCAAACCAAGTGATTTGCCAGTTTGGTAAGGTAGTAAATGACAAAGGCAGAACATGAAACACACAGAGCAGTACTTGAACTCAGAACTTCATGGCTCCACGACGCCATGCTGTCTCTTTTACGTATCAACATATTCGTGGTATGAAAAATGTAAAGTTTGCATGAATTGGGAGAGGAGCATCGTAGGATTTTAAAGGAACCTTGGATGTCAACTAGTGTAGTTCACTCACTTTGCAGAGCAGAAGGGCCATGTAAAGCTCAGTCCAATGAAAAACTTTTTTCCCTTTACATTATAGGAATTCTTAATGTGTTTGTTAATCGCAAACTCAGGATTCCTTTATGAACTTTTGAAGCTGTTCACCATGTTTACAATTCTGAACAAGTTTAAATAGAAAGAAGGGGGGGCGGGGACCGTAGTACCTCCAGCCGGTACCACTCCAGAAGCTGCCTGCTGGGGGCATAGAGTTCTCCCGGAAGGTGCTTAGCCGTGCAGACTGGGGTGGGGGTAGGGGTGCGAAAACAGAGATGCCGCACCGACACCAGCACTCGATTACTCTAGCCTAAGAGGGAAGCTGCTGCGGCTGCTAGAGCCTTCGCGGGTAGAGAGAAGAGAGAGACAATAACCAAAAGAAGTAAAAGTAGGAGGGGGGAAGGTTGGAGGAAAGAAGGACTAGAGAAGCCCCGGAAAGAAGGTGGGGGGAGGGGTGGTGGAAGAGAGCACGCAGCGTAACCCAGCGCTCCTTGCCGGGCTGTAGGGGACGTGGGGATTACTAAAGTGGTGAGTCCCCGAGGCATCCCCAGGAGTAGCCCAGCTGATCGGGCTCGCGCGTGCGCGCACTAGCTGCGAGACCACTCTGCCGCCCCCTCTCCCTCCTCCCCCTCCCCTCTAACACGCACTGACCACAGCGCCGCCTCACCCCCGCCCTCCCCGGACCTGGCCTGGCGAGCTCGCCGCGATCTCGCGCTCTTTGGCCGAATTACGGTGCACCCTCCTTCTGATTCTTCCCCGCCCCCGCTGTCATTTTCCCCTCCCTCCCTCCCTCCCCCCTTCCTTCTATTCTGCCCCTCCCTTCTCCCTCCCCGCCTCTCTCGCCTAGCGCCGCCTGCGCGCTACGTCTTGCGCCGGTGGAGTCCGCCGCAGGCTAACAGCAACCTCGGCGGCGGCAGCAGCAGTGGGAGTGGGAGCGGGAGCAGCAGCAGCAGCAGCGGCGGCGGCGGGAGCAGCCCAGCATCGACCTTCTCTGCCTCTTCTCGCGCTCTTCCCCCGCCCGCCCTCCGTCTCCCTCCATCGATTCGGCAGTCCCCGTGCCGCGCGCCGCCGCTGAGCTCGTCGGGCCAACGTTCTTTCTCTCTATCTCCCCCCCATCGCCGGCTCTCAGCCCAGCCTCTCCTTGGCTTCCCCTCCCCCACGAGCCCCCCAACCGCCGCGCTCACCCCTAGGCGCGCGGGCCCGGCCGCCTGCTTCCGGGGAGAGGGGGGGTGGGGGCGGGCGGACGGACAGACGGACTGGGCCAGTGCTGGCAGCGCCCTTGGGGAGCAGAGGAGGAAGAAGGAGAAGAGGAGGAGGAGGAGGCGGGGGTGAGTCTCGGCCCGGATCGGGATGTCCGGGCAGCAGCAGCAGCAACATCCACAGCAGCAGCAGCAGCAGCTGCCGGCCGTGGCTCCGGCCCCGGGGGTCGTCCTGCCGGCCCCCACCCCCGTTAGTGTCGGCTCCCCTCCGGCCGTCCCCGCCGTTGCCGCGTCCCCGGTTGGGGGAGCAGGAAGCGGCGGCGGTGGCGTTGGCGTCGGGGTAGGGGCCGGGGCGGCCGCGCTGCTTCTGCACCCACCGCCTCCGCCGCCGCCCCCGGCCACCGCGGCTCCGCCGCCGCCTCCGCCGCCGCCACCCCCGCCTCCGGCCGCGGTCGCCGCCTCTCCGGCCCCCGGCATCTCGGTGGCTGCCAGCCCGGCCGGAGGGGCCCCGCCAGCGGCCACGGGGAGCAGCGCCCCGGCCCCCTTCCCCCACGGGGACCCTGCCCTGAACGAGCAGGAGAAGGAGCTTCAGCGGCGACTCAAGCGTCTCTACCCGGCGGTGGACGAGCAAGAGACGCCGCTGCCTCGCTCGTGGAGCCCGAAGGACAAGTTCAGCTACATCGGCCTCTCGCAGAACAACCTGCGGGTCCACTACAAAGGTAACTGGCTTAGGGGCCGACCCCTCTCACCCCGGAATCCCGCCACTTCCGTGTTTTTGTTTTTAAAATGTTTTTTCCCTGCCGAGCTTGTTTTCGAAGTGTTTCAAATTCGGGGGGTGGGGGTGGTGGAAAGAAAGGTGGGGGCAGGCCGCATCCGAGGGACTGGGAAGATTCTCGGGAAAGGAAAGGGAGCATAATTATCCCGAGCAGAGATAAGAGTAGTCTTCGCACCAGTAACTGGACACCTTGAAGGGATCCAGAAAGGAAACATTTTTACAACAATGTCAGGACAAAACTCTTTTCTGATTTCCCTTAAAGTAGAGGAAACTTATATCTTCAAGATTTGGTTACATTGTTCTCCTAGGGTTCTCTCTTTAATTATTTTGGTGGAGGGATAAAAAGAATCTTAAGTATAATTACTTATCTAAGGAGGTCAGGAACACGAAGGAGAGGGATATTTGTTTAGTGGAAGGTTTTCCCGAAAAGTAGGCCAGAAATTGTTTAGAAAAGGAAGAACCAAGGGCACAAGTTAGAAGTCAACATATTTCATCAGACACAACAGGGAAGTGTAAAGAAGGTGAAGCCACAAAAACAAATCTTGGCTACTGAAACCCAGAAGAAAGGGGAATAACATTAAAATAATCTGTACTTTTATATAGCTGTAGTGTTGTGGAAAGACTTTCACATTTGCTAATGACTTGATATTGCTGTTTTATACTTGTAATTTGCAAGCTCTGTGTGATTCTCAGGAGATGCCCGTCAAAACAAAGCTTTCTGAAAAATTGCTGTGTATAAAATTGTATATTGTGCAGGGGGAAGGTTTGAAATTTCCTGAACAGCAAATATATTAATCTGACCTATTTTTAAAAATCCATCTAACAATAAATATTAAATCTGGAAACAGATCTGGTGTTTTAGGCCCAAGACCTGAAATAAGAGCTTTCATGTTCAAAACAGCCTGTTTTTGATTGGCTGCAATGAGAGGGTCTTGATGGAATGAATCCTAGGCAGATGAATGTGGAGGGCAAAAAAAACTTTGTGGTTAGATCCTTAAAGTGTACAGGATGAAATTTGAGACAGACCTAGATAAAGGAGTTACTGTTTAATCATAAAGGAGAATTGCTACAGGCACATAATTGGCATGATTTGGCTGTACTGAGAAGACCTATATACATTAAATTTGATGTTGAATATTGATTTTCCCTTTTTTTCTCCTCTTGCCATTCTTCTAGACAGTATTGCCAGTTTATAATAATTACATTATTAAAAGTTTCAAAATAATATGCTAGTTGTTTCACTTTTAATTTTCTGTTTTTATTACTATGATTTTTATGCTATATGAATGTGGTCTTTATCTTTGATATAACTTCCAAAAAAGTTTCCTAAGTTGGACTTGATAGATTCCCATTTTTATTAAAAACTTTTGTCAATGGAAAAATAAAGGATGTAAACCAATTAGTGTGGTGTAGTCAAAAGAACCTTTGGAATCAGTTAATTTTAGTTATTATATTGTTGACTGTGATCTTGGGGCAAGTCAGGGACCTCAAGGACCTTGTCTTCCTCTTCTGTACAATGAAGCAAAGATCCTAGTGACTTTTATTGACTTTACTTTCTTTAACTTAGGCATAAATATGGTTTTAATTCCTTAGGTCAATTTTAATAGCTACTTTAAAAGTGAGTAATAAAAAATGCATATTTTATGTGCATTTTGTAAAGTCAATAACGTCAAAAATACTGGTACCTCTTTTTTTTTTTAAGTTGTTGGCTGCCTTTGCTGTACTAAGGTCAACTTTTTTTGGGGGGGGGGAGGGTGGAAGGTAGGGCAATTGGGTTAAGTGACTTGTCCAAGGTCACAGGGCTAGGATTTTGTTTGTTTGTTTTTTTTTTTTTAATTAAATGTCTGAGGCCAGATTTGAACTCTTGTTCCTCCTGACTCCAGGGCCCGTGCTCTATTCACTGGGCCACCTAGCCACCCAGAGGTCTACTTTCTAGAAACTTGACTTTTGGTTAAGTACAAACTCTGTTTCTGGGGAACTACATTATTTTGATGTTTGGTCTGTGTTTTTTTTCTCTGCAGTCTCCCCTTTTGTCCTCTCCCCATTTTCTTCCTCTGCTTCCTTTCCTTTTACTCCTCACCTTCCCTCTACTCATATCCTTTTTCCCCTTTATTACTTCTTCTAGATGTCATTTTTATATGTTATGTGCGTCTGGATGAAAAAATGTAAAGTATAACTAGTCAATTTTGCTTAGTAGCAAAAGAAGAGAATAATGCAGGCGTGTTGTGAACAGTTTTAAAGAGAACCCTTTATGTAAATGTAGAAAAATTAAAAGATGTAATTGTACTTGACTTAACCTAGTAGTGTTTTTAATCTAGAATTTCATCTACCATTTGTATACTTTTGCATGTTTCTAAATTCCAAAAGATGTTATCACACTTTTTTCCACCATGTGGCTCCCTTATTCTGCCCATAAACCCTTAGTCTTATAAGCAAGAATTGGACATGTGTATTTGGGAACTGTATTCCTTAAGTGACTGGAGAGATTAATGTTGAACAATGCCAGACTCTTTTCCAAAGTTGATTCCATTGCCAGAACTGTGACTAACCACTGGGATTATACCTGTATAAAATCATTGCCTATTCATAGCATTCCCTTAATTGATGATTGAGGAATAGGGCTACATATTTTCATTTAAGAATTAAAGTTTATTATATTTCAATTGACTCTTTGTAACATTTATAGTTAGTGATAGATTTGAGACTGTGTTGAATTAGCCTTACAGGAAAGTTTAAAAACAAATACATTTTCAACTTTTCTCAGCCGACAATACTTTAAACTCTTTTGACTGGAACCTTCTTTATTTGTATGTTATGTCACCTTAAAACCCTTAATAGGATAGAAGGATCTTTAAAGAATAATTGATTAGAAATACTACCCACACATGGAAAATTAGTTGGTATTTCTCAGATTGGTCAGTGGAGTGCCCTGGAAAGACTGATATGAAGCCATGAAACAATCAAATCACTTTAATTCTCTTATTTAGGACAGGCCTAAGGTGTTCTAATGTTTTAGGATAATATGGTTAAAAAAGGTAAAGTAATGCTCTTAAAAATCAGAAATTAGATTTTAGCTTTGGTTAATAGGTTAGCAAAGAAATATAGTGTGATAGAAAGGTAATAAATCCAAACTTTCTTCCTACCCCCTTTTTGAAAAGTGATTCTGGTGACAAATCAGCTTTTTTTCAAAACTCAATTACTAGTCAAAAAAATCAAAGGGTAAATGGGAATGGCTTCACTGTGAACTTATTTATATATTATTGATTTCAAGTGATAAATAATGAGGCAGTTTATACTTAGCTTAATCTGGGCCATGAAAATTTTCACACTAGAGAAAACAAGGGCAAGACCAAGCAGGGAAGTATTAGAAAATAGTGAGGCAAATTTCTTCTGTAAAAGACTCTGACATTTGACCATATTTATTACATTTATTGCTTTTCTCCCCTCAACTCTCCTTTAGCCCTGTAATACTTCCCAACCCTAGATAGATAGAAGGAATTTTCCTTGGAGTGGGCAGAAGTCTCCTTTTGTGAAACCTTGCTTTACAACTTGAAGGTGAACTAGATAGCATCACTTAATCATTTCATGGTTCAAAATGGCTGTAGCCCATCATGTCAAAAAAAAATGGTATTAAATGAATGAAATTTTACTCTAACTATGAAAAACTCATTTAAGTGTGTGTAAATGTGTATATGTTTTCACATGTACATAGATACACCTAAGTAAAAGATGCATGTACATACATGAACTATATAATATAATTTATATGTCCAATATAAAAAATTCATACACAAGAGAATCAAGTTTGAGAGCAGTAAGCTATTTGCAAAAGGTTCCAATGTAAAGATTCTTTTTTTGTTTGTTTGTTTTTTTTTAGTTTTTTGGAGGGCAATTTAGGTTACCCAAGGTCACATGGCTAGTTTTTGTGTTGTGTCTGAGGTTGGATTTGAACTTAGGTCCTCCTGACTCCAGGACCGGTGGTCTATTCACTTTGCCACCTAGCTGCCCCCAAAGATTCTTTAATAAATATAGTTAATATAAAGTGCAGTTCAATTGATCACTTTTCAAAACTGCATTGATTGCATGTGGGACGCCCATAGTTGAAATCCAATCTGAATTAGTCATTTAGTAACACTTTTTAAGAACTGTTTTTAAACATTGTTTCTTCTTGTCAGTCTAGAGTAGGAGAAAAAATGTTTAGCAATGTGTTTGTATACATAATGGTTTTAAACATAATCAGTACTTGAAAAAGCTTGATAATCCAGTAGGAGGATGTCATGACTTGATTAACAGACAGTAGGGAGGAGTTGGTTATTCATTATTCCACAGACTGAAGGAAGGATTTTATTTTAGCTTTGTATTCATAATACTCTTGCCTGCAAGTGCCAAGCTTGTCCATTTTCTACATAGCCCTGCAGGGCTGGAACCTAGGGGTGGAAATAAAATTTCCAGGTTCACGTTGACTTTCAGGCCACTTTACTGTTTCAAGAGGTAAGAGTTGAATATTGAGGAACCTTTAACTTTTAAGTGCAATTTCTGTTAAATGAAGTAATTTAGTAAAATCTTACTTTTTATCCTTAGTGTGGTGTATTTCTTCCCTCACATTTGCTATGTGAAATTCCAGTTGGAGTTCAGAATTTCACAATAGTTTATAATATTTCATAACATGACCTATGACTAAAACCTCCAAAGATTACAATCAAAGAAAATTCATATCAGCTTTTTGTTTTAAATCTAGAAAGGCATGAAGGTGTTGACTCCCTGTAGCTAAGGATTTCTGGGGTTAAATAACAGTGAGGATTGGTGGATATTATTTTATAATCTGAGGATTATTTCAAAGTTTTTCCTCTTGAAGAGAACTGAACTTCTTATACTGTGGCTAGTTCTCTACTGCAATATTTCTGACACTTTTCCTTCCTTATCCTCCGTCCCCTAACCAGCTTATTTCTAGTTTCAGCTGTATATTCCTTTAACCTTAGTATACTTAACTGCTGCTATTTCTGCCACATTGACTACACTTTCCCATCTCTATTGGAATACCACCTACCTTCTCTACACAGAAATATGATGAAGAAAACTTCCTTGTCTTGGGATCCCTGAATGAAAGTGACAATTACAGTTTCCATTCATTGCTTATTAAGAATTTTTTAGACAATTAACTTTTATATTTTTCTAGCTTTGTTTTGCTGTCAGAGGATCTAATTTAACTTTCTGGGGGAAAAAACAGGTTTTTACTGCAATGTAGACAAAATAAAATGAACATAATACCCAGTTCACATAAGTTTTATGATTAGATTAAGGAATACAGTGGAAGGGTAAGGAAGGAGCATTAACTTGTTAAGTGCTATGACCAGGCATTAGTTTGCTGTAACCTGAAAACGACAAAGAAATTTTAAGGTTATTATTTGGTGCTATTTTTGCGTTTTAAATTAAAGTTTTGAAGTACTGAATATGTAAATATCTTTGGTGTATTATTAAAGTGCTTGGTTTCTTTTGAGCTTGGGAAATTGTTAGTGGTTGACTTTTTCATTCTGAACTATATAGAATTTTCAGTGACCCGGCAGTAGTTCTCATGATTTTTCATCACCTTAATGGAATTCTCCTCCATGCTTTTCCATTAGTTGTATTACTGCCTCCCCCCCTTCTTAAACACACACACACACACACACACACACACACACACACACACACACACACACACAACCAAACAACACAATAAACTAACCCAGTAACAAACCCATTCTTTTTTGGGGCAAGAGTATAACAAATGGGAAAATTAGAGTGGGGTTGATCTCTGAGAGAAGGTTGACAGCTTTGAAGGCCTAAAAGAAAGAATATAGATTTAGAGCTTTTCCAGTTCTAATGACTTTAAAGGTCAATCATTCAACTCTCTTATTTTACAGATAAAGAAACCACAGGCCAAAAGAGGGTGAAGGTCTGATATTCCTGAAGTCACATAGTTAGTAATAAAGACAGGATAAAAGGCCAGGGCTCTTTCCATTGTACCAGTGGTGCTCGAAGATAGGTTATCTATTTTATCAGGTTTTTGCCATGTGTAATTTGTTGGGCAGGTAGGTGACACAGTGGATAGAGAACCAGATTTGAAGTCAGAAGACCTGAGTTCAAATCTGTCCTTAGACACTTATCAGCTATATGACCCTGTTTGCCTCACTTTCCTCATCTGTAAAATGAGTTGTAGAAGGAAATGGTAAACCACTCCAGTATCTTTGCCAAGAAAACCCCAAATGGGGTCACAAAGAGTTGGACGTGACTGAACAATAAATTTGTTTGAAGATTATATGATTTCACTGTTATTATATCTGAATCTGAAAGACTAATGTTTTAGTGTTAATCTGTTTTTATTTGGTCATGAGATGATCCACAACATTAAAGATGATCCACAACATTAAAGTGAAGAGTTAAGATTTTTTTTTCTTTTCAGAACACTGTATTTAAAAAAAAAAGTAGCACATTTTTCTCCTTTCTTCCTAAATAATGTACAGGTAAATTGGGACTGTTTCTTAAATAAACAAAGCCCAACTTTTGTGTATCTAAATGTTAAAAATATTGATCTGTATTGATTTTAAAAAAATTTTTTTTTTTAAAGCAATTGGGGTTAAGTAACTTGCTCAGGGTTACAAGTCTAGTCATTATTTATGTGTGGGTGCTCATTTTCTGAGGCCGGATTCGATCTCAGGTCATCCCAACTCCGAGGCTGGCGCTCTTACTGCGCCACCTAGCCGCCCCCTCTGTATCGATATTTTAAGTTTTGTCTTGCCAAAATGTGACTGTCCTAAAAGTTATAGAAAGGAAGATTTTCTTAGTGAATAAAATCAGTAGGACTTTTCACAAAATACTGTTCATGTTTTTCTAGTGATAGTTCATTATTTAGTAATAGGAAAGCTTTTAAAGACATTTGAAAGAAGTCAGACTAATGCTTTTGCAGTGTGCTCTAGTCCTAAATTAATAACAATTAAAAATCTGCATTTTATCTTGAGTGAGTGGGATGAGGAAATGTAGGAGTGAGGCTTCATGTGGAAGTCACTGGGCAGGACTGGTAACTTGTACTCATCAAGACAGTTGCTGCTATACCACTTCCAAGCCCTACTTGACCCATCTCCAGATCTTCTAGTTTATTTTTAGCTTAGGTTTTGGAATCAGATTCAGGCCAGGCTTTATAGCTGCATTTGGCACATATCCAGTGAGTACAGGATCCTTTTCTATGTACATGTTTAAAATGAGAGGAGGAATTATAAATATAGCAATCTTAAAAATGTAAAACTGCACCAAATTCTTTTAGCATCCTGACTAGTTTTCTTTCTATATTTCTGACCAGTTAGTGATATTCAAGCCTGTTTTGGAGCTTGAGACTTGGCATTACAATGTAACAAACCTATTTTATTAGAACCTTTCTTTCTTAGAAATTGCTGAATCTATAATATAGCCTTTTTAAAAAAATCTATTTTCTTTTATTCTTTATTCTCAGCCAGTTTATTCTCACTTAAAATTTTTAGTTGTGAAGTGGAAATGGCTGGCTTTCAACAGGATCTACATAGTTTTCTAGGATGATAGCATCTTAATTGAGAGGTTATATTGAAGGTGTGTAGAAGTATATGGAGCAGTGCTAATGTTTTAATGTTGTATTGTCTTTTTAATAGGATAAAAGGTAGTGGAACAAACTAATAGGTTGGGCAGATATTTTGGTACATTGTGTTTTTCCCATGGTTATGAGAACTCATCAGAATCAACATATTAAGCTGCCAAAGTGATTCTTTCCTAAGCATAGTTCTGACCCTGTTACTTTGCTAGTAATAAACTCCAATGGCTCCTTATTGCCTTAGATTAAACCAGGCATGGGGAACCTCTAGGTCCTTAAGTGTGGCCGTTTGACTGAATCCATTTGGTTCCCACCCCTGTTTAAACTCTGTTTAAAACCTGTTTTGCTTGATATTTAATGCTCTTCACAATTTGGTCCAAACCTACCTCCTTTCTAACCTTTTTTATACGTGATCCCTTTTCACACATGTTGTGGTCCATACAAACTAGCCTTTTTATTGTTCCTTGTACACAACACTTCATCTCTTTGGTGCCTTTGCACTGACTATCAATCAGCAAGCATTTATTGAATGTCTGGTATGTGCCAAGAACTGTGCAGGGTACTAGGACTAAGAATACAAAGAGTGAAACATGCTCCAGTCTCAAGGGACTTAATATTCTTTTGGGGGAGATAAGAAGTACACATATTAATGAATTCAGGATAAATACAAAGATAATAGATAATATACAAGGTAGTTAGAGTAAATACAAGGTAAGGAGAAAGGGGGCACTAACAGTTGGGATCAGGTTGGGCATCAAGTCGTACTTGAATTGTATCTTAAAGGAAGAGGATTGCATGAGGCACAGATGAGAGGGAGGAGCATCGCAGAACTAAAGGATGGCCAAGTGCATAGACAGATTAAAGAGAAAGTGCAGTAACCCAGAGGAGACCAATTGGGCTGGATTGAAGGGTGAGGGCTGGGGGCAGAGAGAAGGACTACATAATCATTGTGGAAGACTTTAAAAGCCAGACACAAATTTATTATTGATTCTGGAGTTAGGAGGAAACTATTGGAATTTAGAGAGGAGGGGAGTCTACAGTCAGATTTGTACTTCAGGAAAAGCACTGGCAGTTTTGTGTAGGGAGTGGATTAGAGTAGGAAGTAACTTGAAACAGGAAGTTTAATTAAGAGGCTGTTGCAATATTACAGCTGTGAGGGCCAGAATTAAGAAAAGAAACCAGTTCTGTTTTGGGCATGTTGACTGTGCGATATCTCTGGGACATTGAGTTGGAAATCCAGTAGGTATTTGATAATGTGGAGCTAGGGGAGAACTTGGGAGTTGGGGGGGGGGATCTGTGAATTGGCTGTAGATGAGGCTACTGAGAGTATACTGCAGTGTTTCTTAACCTTTTCTATGTCATAGACCACTTTGACAATCTAGTGAAACCCAGGGACACATTCATTAGAATGATTCTTATCATTAGAATGATAGCTTAAAGGGCTAGTAGCCTTTAGTGAAGATTTTTCTATTATATGAGTGACTTGGGCATGTTTAGAGGTAGTAAGGAAAGAAGCAGTATGGATAAATGTTGAAGATAGAGTAGTGGGATGATTGACGGGTGAGTGAGAAATACTGTCCAGAAGTTTTGAAATGAAGAGAAGGGGGAAAGCAGTCAGGATAAATGGTCTGTTTTCTGAAAAAGAAGAGACCAAGTGCATACAACCAAGAAAATGGGTATGGGTGGGTGGGTAGTACATGTGGGAGGCTTGAGAAGATGTAGTTTGAAATAGATTTTCGTGCAGAGTGAGTTAGGGAATTGTTCTGTCGTGTCTGATTCTTCATGACCTCATTTGGGATTTTCTTGGCAAAGATACTGGAGTGGTTCTCCATTTCCTTCTCCAGCTCATTTTTACAGATGAGGAACTGAGCCTGAACAGGGTTAAGTGACTTGCCCAGAGTCATATAGCTAGTAAGTGTCTGAGAATGGATTTGAGCTCAGGAAGAGGAGTCTTCCTAACTCCAGGTTTAAGCACTGTATCTACTTCACCATGGAGCTGCCTGAGTTAGGGGATTAGGGAGGAGCAAAAGGATTGCTTTATGGAAGTTGTGATGGGATAGAAAGGAATGAAGCATTAAAGAGCAGTGGATTGTGTGGAGTTTACTTGGTTGAAATTGGGAAGGGAAGAAGTGAAACCACAGCAGAGGTAATTGGCTTAAAGAAGATACTGAAGGTTAGAGGAATTGGAGGTCATATTGAGGCTAAATAATAGGTTTAGGAAGGATGAGACACAGGGAAAGATGGAGTGATAGGTGGTTATTGTCAGGTCACTGTCTTAGTTTTTTGATTTAGGAAATAGAACATTATGAGTAATGCTGAGATTCACAGTGTAACTATGCCTGTGTGGGATGAAGGAATGAATGACTTGAAAGGAAGGGAGTTGGTAATATCTTTAAAGGAGGAATTAGGACATAAGGAGTTTGAGGGAGCAACTTTGTGCATTCTAAAGCCCCCTACTGGCTAGGTGGCACAATGGATTGAAGGCTGGGCCAGGTGTAAGGAACATCTGAGTTCAGCTGTAACCTTACTTACTAGTTGTGTGACCCTGAGCAAGTCACTTAATCCGGTTTGCCTCAGTTTCTGCAATTGTACTGAGGGGATCATAATAGCACCTATCTCTCAGGGTTGTTGTGAAGATCAAAAGTCAGTAAATATTAGCAGCCTATCATGCACCTGGCTTTGTGCCAATCTGGAGAAACATGGGGAAAAAAAGACAGTCTGCCTTCAAGGAGTTTACAGTCTAATGAAAGAAGGCAACACACAAAAGGAAGCTGAAAGTGGGGTGGGTGGAAAGGGAAGGATATATCTGGTTGGGGGGGGGAGGGAAAATGGTAGAGAAGCCACCGAGTAAAAAATGTACAGTCAGGTAGGTAATTGAAGAGCATCTGAGACGGCTTTCTTGTCTCCCCTTCTTAAAGGAAGATTATGAGTTCCTGATTCTGCCTTCCTTATCAGTGGGGCAGAGGGTACTGGTAAGAGATGAGTACCAAGGCTGAGGGGATCTTGCCAGAGCCCAATGAGATCATATTTATAAAGCATTTATCACTGTGTCTCTCACATAGTAGGTATTTAATGCTTGTCCCTGTTCCCTGAGAAGAAAATGCTTAAGAACGGAGGGAGAATCCTCTGGGGGTTCATACAACTGTGGGGCTCATCTTATATGCCTGGAAAGCAATCTCCGCCCGCCCTTTTTAAAAATAGTCTTTTATTTTTTTCCCCAATTACATATCAAGACAATTTTTAGCATTCATTTTTACAAAATTTTGAGTTCCAAATTTTTCTTCTTTCTTCCCCCCTTCTGAAAATGGCAGACAGTCTGCACTGAGAGTCCATCAGTTCTTTATCTGGATATGGATAGCATTTTTCTTCATGATTACTTTGTACTTGTGTTGCTGAGAAGAGTTGTCATTCATAGTTGGTCATCACATGATGTTGTTGATACTGTCTACAATGTTTTCCTGGTTCTACTTATTTCATTTTGCATTAGTTTGTGCAAGTCTTTCCATTTTTTTCTGAAATCTGCCTGTTCACCATTTCTTATTGCACAATAGCATTCCATTACATTCATATACCACGACTTGTTCAGCCATTCCCCAGTTGATGGACATCCTCAATTTCCAGTATTTTACTACCACAAAAAGGGTTGCTATAAATATATTTGCACATGTAGATCATTTTCTCTTTTTTATGATCTCTTTGGGATACAGACCTAGTAGTGGTATTGCTGGATCAAAGGGTATGCACAGGTTTTTTTGCCCTATGGACATAGTTCCAAAATGCTCTCCATAATGGTTGGATCAGTTTACTATTCCACCAACCAAAAATGCTGTAAGGTACAACTCTATCATAGTTTTCTTTAGACTCAGCGAAGTGCCATGTCTCTTTTTTGGGGAACCTTTGCAGATCCCCCCAGTAATTTTCTTCCCTGCTCTCAAATCACATTGTATTTAGTAGAAGTTATCTCTTCCTTTAGATTGCAAGTTCCTTGACTACAGAGCCTGTTTTGCTTTTCTTTTTACCTTTATGATCTAACTAGTTTAGTACCTGGCACAAAGCAGGCACTTTATTTATTTATTTATTTATTTTGAACAAATGCTTTATTAACTTCTGTTTTACATCATTCATTTCCGCCAGATTTTGAGTTACAATTATTTCCCCCCCCCCACGTTTTTCCCCTACCCACCACCCCAGAATAGCAGTCCCACAAGATATCGCTTCCTCCAGTCTGCTCTCTCCCATATTTTCTCCCATACCTCCTTAGACGTTTCCATTAGAGGAAGGTGAATCTCTGTGTCCCAATGCCTGCACATCTTATCTCCCAATTATAAGCAAAGGAGTATTAATAATAGTATTTATATATATTTGAAACATTTAATTTTAAGAACTCGAATTTCAGATCCATTCCCTTCCTCCCTTGTCACCCACTCCCTCTGGGAAGATAAGTAATTCAGTATATGTTGTACATGTCTAGCTATGCAAAACATTACCATAGTAGATATGTTGTACAAGGCTGCTTATAATACCCTCCTACTCATCCCACCCCCCACCTGGTCCATTCCCAACTTGATCCTGTCCCTCTTCTATAGTGGGTACTTCCAACCTTCCCTCCCCCAAGATACCCTCCCATCCATCATCCCTCCTCTCATCTCCCTTCCCCCTATTCAAAGCAGGCACTTTATAAACATTTAATGATTTTATTGTAGCCTAAAAGAAACTTATTTTGCTATTCTGATACTATAAATGAAGTGAATGAACTTTATTCTTGGGTTAGGTCTCATTCTGTGAATATAAACTATTTGTTTTTGTGTGAATAGCAAATGACAACTATTTTACTGCTTGTTAACAGGTAAAATTATAACATTATTTTGTATGCCAGTATTGTGTTTAGATTTGCCCACATTTTGCCTTTTTTTTTTTTGATGAAACCTAGTATAACTATAATGTAAAGTAACTGGTTTTAAAATATTGAGTAGTTTTTGTGAGTTTCGTGGTGACATAAATTCACAGGACCATTTATCTCAAGTTTAACATGTTAAAATTTTTTGTAGTGTGATTGTTTTTATAGGTACATTATTTAAGATAACAATTGGGAAATATTCTTAGAAATAGGACCTATATCACTGAAATAACTGAAGTATAATCTAATAGGCATAAGACTTCATTTTGGTCCTTGGACTAAAAATTTACTTACATCTACAAATAATAAAATTTTACTTAATTGAAATGTTCTGGGAATGGATTTATTAAATTAATTTAGTTTTTCTGATTAAGGATTAAGCCAAGATATGTGTTCATTTCCAACTTTTGTTTTTTTGTTTTTTAAACACCTGGAACGTGTCTCAATATCTAGTATAGTGGATTTTTTAAAATTAAGATTCTGTATTCAGTACCTCAGCATTATCATTATTTGGGACATAATTTTTCATTTTATCGAGTTGTAGACAAAGAAAATGTAAATTGGTCCTTGTGTACGAAATGGTTTTCTTAAGTAAGTCTTTGCTGGCTTTTAAATGAGCTCTATTTGAGGCTCCAGTTATTTGGCTTCTAGTGTAAGGATTTCCTAAAAATATTACCTTCCAAAATATTTGTGGAATTAGCTTAGATTTTTTTCTACAGAAAATGCAACATGTTTTCACTGAAAAGATGTTTTACTGAGTAATATGAAGCCATGCAAGATTTGAAATCATTTGGTAAAAGACAAATTTAAAAGATACTGATCATAGTGTCCTTAAACATAATCATAGCACAAGTTTTTGAGCTACCCTGATACATTTTGGAAAGTTTAAAAGTATATGAACATTGCTTATAGGGTAAAAAATTAACTTGTATTATTGTACACTAGTAATTAAAGGCTTTTTTTTTTCCTTTTTGGAGGGCAGTTGGGGTTAAGTGACTTGCCCAAGGTCACACGACTAGTTTTTGTGTTATGTGTCTGAGGTCGGATTTGAACTCAGGTCCTCCTGACTCCAGGGCTGGTGTTCTATTCACTGCGCCACCTAGCCGACCTTAATTAAAGGCATTAAAAAAAATTTTTTTTTAAACTAATGCTTTATTAACTTCTGTTTTACATCATTCATTTCTGCCAGATTTTGAGTTACAATAATTTCTCCCCGTTATTCTCCTACCCAACCTCCCAGAATAGCAGTCCCATAAGATATCGCTTCCTCCAATCTGCTTTCTCCCATATCTTCTCCCATACCCCCTTCGACTTTTCCATTAGAGGAAGGTGAATCTTTGTGTCCCAATGCCTGCACATCTTATCTCCCAATTATAAGCAAAAGAGTATTAATAATAGTATTTATATATATTTGAAACATTTGATGTTAAGACCTCGACTTTCAGATCCATTTCCTTCCTCCCTTGTCACCCATTCCCTCTGGGGAGATAATTAATTCAGTATATGTTGTACATGTCTAGCTGTGCAAAACATTATCATAGTAGATATATTGTACAAGGCTGCTTATAATTCCCTCCCACTCATCCCCCCCCCCACCTGGTCCATTCCCTACTGTCCCTCTTCTATAGTGGGTACTTCCAACCTTCCCTCCCCCCAAGGATACCCTCCCATCCATCATCCCTCCTCTCATCCCCCTTCCCCCTGTTCTGCTGCAGGTTGAGATATCCCATTTAGTATGTATGTCATTCTCTCCCTGAACCTAATTCAATGAGAATGTGGTTTTGCCTTTTTTGCCTTCCTATTCTCCTCCTCCCTTGCAACCACTTCCCCTTGCTTCTTCTACATGAGGTAGTTTACCCTACCCTGTCTCTCCCCATCTCCTCTTGCCACTTTCCTCTCTCACCTCATAATTTCATCCCTTGAGTATTCTCCCTTCCCAACAAATTCAACCTATGCCCTCTATCCATATATAACTGTAACCATATACATGCACATTCACATATGTATTCATATGACCACACACCCTTCTTCCATTATTTTCATAGTGAGAAAGATATCATCAGTCACAGTTATTGCTTTTCCATATAGGAATGTAAGTAGTTCAACTTTGATAAGTTCCTTTTGATTTCTTTTCCCTGATTACCTTCTCAGGCACCTCTTCCTTCTTGTGTCTGGATGTCAAATTTTCTATTCAATTCTAGTTTTTTCCTCAAGAATGCTTGAAAGTCCTCTATTCCACTGAATGACCATATTTTCCCCTGAAACAAAATACTCAGTTTTGCTGGGTAGGTGACCCTTGGGTTCATTCCCAGTTCTTTTGCCCTCTGGAATATCATATTCCATGCCCTTTGATCCCTCAGTGTAGAAGCTGCCAGGTCCTGGGCTATTCTGATTGTGTTTCCACAATATTGAAATTGTTTCTTCCTGGCTGCTTGGAGTATTTTCTCCTTGATCTGGGGATTCTGGAACCTGGCTATAATATTCCTGGGAGTTTTCTTTTTGGGATCTTTTTCAGGAGGTGATCTGTGGATTCTTTCAACCTCTATTTTGCCCTCTGGATCTAAAACATCAGGGCAGTTTTCCTTGAGAATTTCTTGAAGGGTGATTTCTAGGTTCTTTCTTTGATCATGGCTTACAGGTAGTCCAATAATTTTTAAATTGTCTCTCCTGGATCTATTTTCCAGGTCAGTGGTTTTTCCCATGAGATATTTCACATTGCCTTCTAATCTTTCATTTGTTTGGATCTGCTTAACAGCATCTTGATTTCTCATAAAGTCATTAGCTTCCATTTGCTCCAGTCTAACTCTGAAGGAATGAATCTCCTCAGTGAACTTTTGAGATTCTTTTTCCATCTGGCAAATTCGACTTTTTAAGGCATTCTTCTCCTCATTGCCCTTTTGGGCCTCCTTTGCCATTTGAGTTAGTCTATTTTTTAAGGTGTTGTTTTCCTCAGTCAGGCTGTTGACCCTCATTTCATACTTTTCCTGCATCCTTCTCATTTCTCTTTCTAATTTTTCCTCCACTTCTCTTATTTGATTTTTAAAGTCCTTCTTAAGGTCCTCTATGGCCTGCAACCCGCTCATGTTTTCCCCTGGGGCTTTTGGAGCAGGACTTCTGACCTCACAGTCCTTTTCCCGCTCTATGCCCCCAAAATAGGAGTCTAGGGTTGCATTTTTCTGTTTCCTTTGCCTTGGCATGTTGCCACTTAATTGCTTGACTTTTGGGCTTGTTGCCACACTATGGCTTTAAGGCCAGATAGAGGAATTTTCATCCCGAACGTGTGGGGGGCAACTTCCATTTCTGGCAAGCTGTAAACCTACCCACGACTTCCACCCTAGATCACAATCCAGATCCAGGGAGGTTAAAGCAAGAGCGATTACCCCCCCAAGACTGATCCGCTGGATTTCCCTACAATTTGCAGGCCAGGAGCTGGAGCTGCCTCTGAAAACTACAGAATGGCGTGTCTCCTCAGTGGCTTCTAGCCCCCAGGGGAGGGAGCCGATGCATTCCCCAAATACTGGTCCCAAAGTCCACAGGACACTAACCTCTTACTTTGTCCTAGGCATGTCTATGTTGATAATTCTGGAGTCCCCACGGTTGCTGGTGTTCTGGGGTCCCTCCAGCCGGCTGTTGGCCCTGCTGCCCTGGGGCTAAAAACCTCAGCTCATGCGGACCTGGGCTCGGATCCGCTCGGCTGGGCTCGGCTCCCGCACTCTGGGCGCTGTGCGTGGTGGCTGTGCTGGTCCTTCCTGCAGGGCTGCTGGGCTGTCCTCAGCGGGAGGTTAGCTTCTCTGTGTTGTTCTGTGGGTGCTGGGGCTCCAGAAGTTGTTCAGAGTCCCCTTTTACATAGTTTGGGGGGAATCTGGGGGCAGAGTGGCTTGGATGAGCTGTTTCTACTCTGCCATCTTGGCTCCGCCCCCCTAAAGGCATTTTTAAAAAAGATTTTATATTTAAAAAATTATCTTGGACTTTTTTCTGTACTTATTTTCTTGCTTGCCTCAGTGTATAAAATCAACTTTCAAGAGAAGGCTAATGGATCTTTTCATATACATATTTCGATATACCCCTTTACTATTCCTCAAGCTAAGAAAACAGAAGCATCTGCCTGCACCAGGTTTCTTTGGATTTCTCCTACGGACACACATTTCCATGGAAACCTAACAGGTAATAGAAAGAAGAGGCAGAGTTTATTAAATGTCTTCTAGACTCTGAAGTGTAGAAATTTTGCTTATGTTTTGTAGGTATAGGGAACACAATTTGATGGTAGAGTATCTGTTGGTAATATGTTAGTCTTATTGAAGTGTATCCCTAGCCAGATGTGATTTCCTTTCCTTTGATGTTTTCATTATATGGGTGTGTGTGTGTGTGTATCTGTGTGTCAGTGTGTGTGGCTTTTCAT
This sequence comes from Gymnobelideus leadbeateri, assembly GCA_011680675.1. NCBI lineage: Eukaryota > Metazoa > Chordata > Mammalia > Diprotodontia > Petauridae > Gymnobelideus > Gymnobelideus leadbeateri. The sequence goes on along the minus strand of WOXC01009015.1, from coordinate 530,862 downwards.
ATTCTAGGCAAAGACCAAAAAGCAAGTGATTAGTTTAAAAATCATACTTTAAGAAGCATTCTAGATACTCTTGAAGATATTTTAAGAAAATGAATGAAAGAATGACATACATGAGTTTATATTGAGTAAAATATGCCTTACCAGACCATTGCTATAATATGTAGTATACTCTGGAAACAGTCATTTTGGGGATTACAGAGAATTGGTTCAGTTACCCTTATTTTAAGCATTTCACCTAGGCTCAAAATTCTGGGGGCATTTCTGAGTCTTTCCTTCTTTGATATCCAATCATTTGTAAAATCCTGTAATTCTACTTCTGTGATTTATATCCGCCTTTTTTCCTCTCACCCTGACCATGTAATAGTAATCTCTTAGAAAATCTGCCTGAAGGCTTTCCTTTGCAATCCATTCTCTGCTTCAGTCCTGGTTTAGGGCCTCTCTGGAAACAGATGGTGTTCTCTCAGCAAGTTGGTCTTTGAGGTTTGATATGGCTGAAAATTTGATTAACATTTGGCCATTTTGGTGTTGATCCTCTCCATACTTAGCTAGATTGGGCCTTAGTCAAAACATAAATTTTTATTGCCAGGCTCACTCATAAAGCTCAAGATAAATCAGCAAGCACCTACTGTGTGCCAGGTACTGTGCTAGGAGATGTGGATACAGTTATGATGAATGAAACAATCCCTTCTGACCAGGATTTTTCATTCTAATGAGGGAGACAATAATGACATAAATATATACAAAATAAATACAAAGAGAATAAAAACAAGCCCACAGTAAGTAATTATGTACGAGATAGTAAAGGGATTGGGATAGGCTTCATAGAAGGTAGTGCTTGAGCTGTGTCATTAAGGAAGAGATGGATTCTATGATGAAGTATAATGAGTTCCTGGCATGACTATAGAAGATAGTAGGGCCTTGCAAGAGTCTACACTAGGCTAGCATGGCTTTTATGTACTTTAGGATAGGAATAATCCCTTCTTCATATTACTGCTGAACTCCTCGTGTCAAGCTTCTCATCATTATCACTTTACCTGCTCAAAATCTTCCAGTGGTTCCCTGTTATTTTCAGGATTAAAATAAAAATTAATCTGGGATTTAAGGCCTTCTAAAAGTTGGTTTTAGTTTTCCAGCCTTTTTTGTTGTAGTCCCCTTTACATTTTAGATAGACTGGACTACTGGTTGTTTATCCGTCTTGTTTTTCTCCTGTCTGTAATACATACTCACCACATCTGCCTTTTGAAAGAGTTTTCATGGGTCATCTCAGACTGCAACCTTTTCCCAAGAAACCTGCCTGATTGTCTGCTCTACTTATTTCACAGTGGGGTTGAAAATAACAGGAGTCTTCTTTATGTTTGTCATAGCACTTTATTTGTGTATCATCCTTCTGATTGGATCAAAAGCTCCTTAAGGGAAAGTGACTATATTTTTTGTCAACTGTGTATCCCTAAACCTTTTTCTTTTTTTGCTTTGTGGAGGGCAGTTGAGGTTAAGTAACTTGCCTAAGGTCACACAGCTAGGTTTTTGTTTGTGTGTGTTTAGTGTCTGAGGCCCCACAGGGCCGACGCTCTACTCATTGTGCCAGGTAGCCTGCCCCAACAATCCCTAAACCTTTTTACTCGAGTTATCTTGGTGAATTTAGGAGAGGGGAAGAGATAGGTTCTTGCATGAGATTATACAGCAAGTCACTTTTTTTTTTTTTTTTTTACAGCTGCATGATTTACTGAAAAGTAAAGATAGGCGATTTCAGTGTGTTAATTAGCAGTGTTTGATTTATTAGAACAGAATGCTGCCTTAAAGGTCCTTGTTACAATAGTACAAGAGTCCGTGAAAGATGAAAGAACAGTTTTGAGTTTTTGATGGTTGACAAGTGAGGCATAAAACAGGGTTTATGTTTTCTGATAGTATTTGCCAGTGTTATAGAAGACCAGTGCAGAGTTATGACAGAGATTCTTCCAGGTGCTTTTGTTTGGGCATAACACATTGATTCCATAACTCCAGTAAAATTGTAGATCCTCCTAAATGAAATCCACAATCACTCAAGTGAAAGAAAAAAAACAAGTAGATAAAGAATACTTGCTCTTTGTTAATTGTGACAGGCTGTGAGATGAATAGACTATAGAGCAGGTCCAGCAGTGTAAATCTCTTGGACAGAGAGTATGCATGAACAGAATCAAAATGAAGGAGGAGAGCATGGATGTATGTATAATCTTGGGGAAACTGAGTACTTTCCCTAGTCCCAAGTTTTTTCCTGAAATAAAGACCCGTCTTTTTAAACGGTAGTTATCATTTGGAAATGCTATATAGTTGCAAAACATAGAATGTTACTATCTGAAAAACTAAAGTGGTCATTACAAGGGGCAATGAAGAGGTACATGGTAAGCATGAAAGGTTGCAACCATTACCAATAAATTTTAAAGAACTGACTTAAAAGGATATCATTATAAGTATATAATAAGAAAAGGTGTAGGATAACTGATGGACAGTGCATAGAAGATAATGTGAATACGGAAAGACAAGAGTCCTGCCCAAGAAAAAGTATGGATGCATAATATATAATCTGAGTATAATAATATTCTGCATTGTTGGAGGGGGTTGCTAATGTTGACTGACGGGTATTCTCATTGAAAGTATTGAAGTATCCCTAGTACCTGTTGCAGTGACTTGCTCTCATGTAGGCACTTTTAACTAATGTTTGTTGAGTTGAACTCTTCAATTGTAGCCTATTTCCATGCTTACAAGGTAGCATGCTTGTGTCCCTCCTACCCTTTATCTGTTTACCTTATATTTGGGGGAAGAAGGAAACTGTTCAGCTTGAAGATGGTCTATTTTTTTTTTTAGATGGAGAAGTGTTATAGAGAATGTGTTAACTGAAATATTTTCTTAGTAATCATGATATAATTTTTTGTTTCTTTGATAAAAAATAGATTAAAGCTTAGATGCATTTCTCAGGTTTTTTTTTTATTTGATCAATGAACTGTTGAAGAAACTTTAGAACATAAACTCATATGCTAAACTGTGATGTAAAATTATTGACAAGTGGCTACATCAAAAGTAACTACCTAATTACTGGTAAATCTAAACTTAAAAACAATTCCATGTTACTAGTTAATCCTACTCATGTCAAATTATAGTCTTTAAAAGTGCTGTGGTGAAAAGCCTAAAAGCTTTGTGATCTAAAAAGATAATTATCTTTTTAGTATGTTCAATTTTTAATAACTTGTGTGCAAAAGTTAATTTCTAATCATTCACCTTAATAAATCTCTCTATCCTTTTTGTCTTTAAAATAGGAATAGTATTATTAAAATGCTTACTTCATATTTGAGTAAGGATCACTAAGTTCAATGTGTTCAAGGACTTAATTTTTTTCAACTTAATTCAAGAAGCATTTTTTTCTTTTTTAAAAAATTTATTTTTATTTTCAGTTCCAAAATTTCTCCCTCTCCTCCCCTCCCCCCACCCATTGAAAAGGCAGTAAATGTGACAATCATTATAAATAATACAGTTGTGCAAAACATAATTCTTTGGTAGCCATATTCTGGAAAAAAGAAGCCAGCAAAATAAAGGGAGGAAAAAGTTTCAATCTGTACTCAGATCTATTCACTTCTTTATCTGGAGGTAGAGAGCATTTTCCATCATGAGTCCTTTGGAGTTGTGGTGGATCATTGTATTGATCAGAGTTATTCAGTCTTTAACAGTTGATTATTGTTAGAATAGTGCTGTTATTGTGTAGACTGTTCTCCTGATTCTGCTTACTTTAGTTTGCTTTATCTTGTTCATGTAAGCCTTCCCAGGTTTTTTAAAAAATAACCTTTAAATATATGATATTAATTCAGAAAATTCTTGAATTGTGCAGTTTTGCAAGGAGGATTTATCATTAACATAATATGCCTCACTAAATCTTTAGCTACGTGAGGTAACAGAATTAGAATTATACCTGTCCTTCTGACGAACATGGTTTTTCATGCATTGTTTTCCTTTTCCATGTCATTTATAGGTCATGGTAAAACTCCAAAAGATGCAGCCTCAGTTCGTGCCACCCATCCTATACCAGCAGCTTGTGGGATTTATTATTTTGAAGTAAAAATTGTCAGTAAGGGAAGAGATGGGTAAGTATAACTAGCATACCATTTTGTATATAAACTACTTTTGTACTTGAAATGTTCTTTTTTGCTACTCACTTTTAAAATTATATAAAGTTGTTGATTTAGTTACAAATTTTATGACAGTCTGAATTTTCTACTACTAAGGTATCAGATTAGACTTGGTTCAGTTTAAATACTAGTTCAAGCTAAAAATATTTTGAACAATACTTTGAGATATGATGGTCTTTTGTAGTTATGGTGTTGGGCTTAGACTGTTTAGAACAGCTTTTTTATTGAATATTCAATCAGAGTGGAAGATTAGGGTGAAACAGGAGAGAGAATTGTTCTTAGTACCTTCATTTTGCTTTTTTCAAAATGATGTGGGTAAGGTGTAGCCATCCTTAGATCCCTGTTCTGTTTTGTATTATAAGTCTGTTAACCTCAGTGGCCTTATACCTAGAATTCTCTTTAGGACCTGAGATTACAAGTACCTTGTCCTTTCTCCAGATTTGTGGAAACTAGAGAATTTTGATACGTGAGTGATAGATACTTCTACACTAGATAGATCTGAAGATGTGGGTGGGTTTTTAGCATCATGATCTGGACCATTGGTCAGGTCCTCCCTCCTGCATAAGGAATTCTGTAAAGGCAAAATGGGATTTGAGCTACTTAAAAGTGTCTCTTGGATATTCAGTGGCCTGTAGCTAATCTTTGAAATAAGTGCTAAGCCAAAAAGGGTTTTAACACCTACTCTTCTGTGTTAAATTTGCTGAAGAAATTTATGTAGAAGTTTGTTCCTTTCTCTATTTTAAAGACTTATCTAAAGGCTTTAAATATACAGTAAATAGTTCATATTTGGGGGATTAACCTATTTTTTCAGGCATATTTTGAAATTACTGACTAAAATTCATTTATTTGAAATAGATTATTTTGAGAGAAAGACTTGGAATTGAGCAGTGACTTTCTGTAAACACTTAATGAGAAAGAGCAGCTGCTTGCTGGTCATTATTTTGTTGCTATCTCAGTCTGAAGGTTAAAACCTTTTTTTGATATAGGATTATTTTAAGAATGTTTGGTTGAGTTTTCTGTAAACTAAAGTACATATGAATTTAGATTTGAATTCTCTTTTAATCTGAGGCATGTTGGTATTTGGATTTTCTTATAAAATAGCAAGTGAAGGGATAATTGTGAACCATGTGTCTTGGGTAAGGAAAGGAGGAAGTTGATTCTAAGTATGTAGAAATTTGCCACAGTCCTCACAGTAATGAAGCCTATAAAAGTGACTCCTAGAACTGTTTTGTTTTTTCAGCTTTACTGTCTTGCTTTTCTGTTCTTAAGCTCCATTACTAGGAGTGGCATATATCACCTATCAGACCCATGCAAATACCAGCTATAGCAAGCGTGTCAATTTTTACTGAGTTCAATTTCTTTGTGTTATTATGGCTTTGGGGAATGAAGGAAGATAATGTCTCAGTTTTAAAAGTCTTTCATTCTATTTCGCTATAAAATGAATGTAAGGGATGGTGGTGACATCAACAAAACCATAAAATAGACACTAAAATGATAGTCAGTGAGAAACTGAAAGAAGGTTTATCAAGTATGAATATAGAAGTAGCATAGATGATCTGTAGCTGACCAGTCATTCCTAATATTGCTTCTTTTAAAATTTTTTTTGACTTCCTCTCTCCCACTATAACATAGCTTTAATTTAGTCAGTAATATAAATATTACCCAGTAATTTTAGTGTTTAAAAGTGTCTAATTTATAAGTAGGCTATGAGACCTGTAAATCATATTGGTGAAATAGAAAATTTGAGTGGTATAAAAATTAAATCTGAATGTACTTGCTACTTTAGTTTATTTTACTCAGCAGTGTACCTGCTGCTGCCTTTCCTCAGGTATGTGTCAAAGGAAGACTTTGGATATACAGTGAACTTTATTGTAATGGGATTTGACCTCTGTACTTTGGGGGGGTGAATAATGTCAAGTGCCCTATATTCTTGGCAGTAAGACTGATAAAACATTACTTTATAAGGAAAAAGGTTATGAAACATTTCTTTAATGGCCAGTGGTCCAATGTTATAACTTATAGTTATATTTTTTCTGTCTTGAAAGACAGTCATTATTGAATTTTCAAATTGCCTAAAATGGAATTACTTCTAGTTTGTTAGGATCACCTAATGTACTTCAGGGCTACCTCTGTACTGTCATTATTTTGTACTGTGAGTACATTGGTTTTTAATATTGGTGTAACAGAAGGCAAGTTAATTTTAAGAAAGATCACATAATGCATTTCAAAGCCAAAAAGTAAGAATCACTACTTGAGGGTAGATATAAGATTGGGCACTCCTGTTTTTTTAGCTGAATTCGCTGTTACAGTGAGACAGGAGACATCCAAGTTCTTCCATCTACTATATGATTTCTAACAATTTGTAATCAATAACACTATTAAATTCTCCAGGAACCAGAGAAATGGCTGAATAAGCTGAATAACCCCCCCCCCACCCCCTTTTTGGCATTCGGTAAATATTCCTTTAAAGTCTATTGGGTGCTTATTAGCATTGTGAATTAAAATGAAATGTGAACCTAGGGACAGATGGAGTACCATACTCATATACTTTTTCTTCTTGTGGTTTTTTTTTTTTTTTTTTGGTGCTTTTTTGGAGGGGGGGGGAGGGCAGGGCAATTGGGATTAAGCAACTTGCCCGAGGTCAGATGGCTATTAAGTGTTAAGTGTCTGAGGCTGGATTTGAACTCAGGTCCTCTTGACTCCAGGGCCAGTGTTCTGTTTGCTGTGCCACCTAGCCACCTTATATTTATGTCTTTTTTCTGTGTTCTTTTATTTTTTATTTTTTATTTTTCATAAGCAATTGGGGTTAAGTAACTTGCTCAAGGTTACACGGCTAGTCGTTATTTATGTGTGGGTGCTCATTTTCTGAGGCCGGTTTCGATTTTGGGTCATCCCAGCTCCGAGGCCGGTGCTCTTACTCACTGCGCCACCTGGCTGCCCCTGTGTTCTTTTATTTTAATGGGTAGTTGGAAGGTATGGCTTTATTTTTATGGTGGAAGTGGTTAAGTTTGAGTTGGAGGTGAGAGGATTGTGATTACAGTTTGCCGTCAGAAGAGTAGGTCTATGAAGAACTCAGTTTCACCTTTTTTTTTCTCATTGTCTTTAGCTTAGCACACAGTTTCTTTATGAGGAACTGAGTGAAATAAGGGAGAGAAAGGGGAATATAGTCTGAAGAAAACCAGGGCAAGCTGATGGAGAGCATTTTGAGCAAAGATTAGTGAAGGGAGAAATGAACAATTTTGTTTGCTTGGTTTATGGATAGACCACCTACAAAGGTAATAATACATGATACTCATGGGAAACAGATTGCAAGCTTCGCACAGAGGCATGATATAGTAGAGATGGCCTTCAATTATCCAGATAACCTCTGGAACACTTTTTTTAGTGTCCAAACAGAGCAGCACAGCTAATTATTCTCTCCTCTCCTCTCCCCTTTCTTTTCCCCCTCCTCCCCTATCTTATTCTTATTCACAGGGAGGAACTAGTTGCTGAGGTGGGAATTATAGATCCTTATGTGAAATTTGTCCTCCATCCTCTCATGTGATAAGAGGGAAGAAAAACTAGCTCTCAAGATAATGGTAGTACAGATTTCAAAGCAGAAAGAAAGACAAGTCCCATGGACTAAAATTATCTAGGGAAAGTTAGTACTGGAGAGATTGCAAAACTTCTATATGAAAATTCTGTTATATTTTGCGATTCAGAACTATGCTGACATATTTATAATTGCCAGTTGTGCTGTGAATATTGCATTGGCACTATAGTGGTAGAGAGTGAAGTCAAGAATAATTCCAGACTTTCAGACCTGAGTGACTGGAAAGCTAGAGGGACCCTTGACAGAAATTGGTATGTTGGGAAGAAGGGTGAATTTGAGGAAAAAGGATGAAGTCTGTTTTGGACTTATTGAGTTTGAGATGTTTATTGGACATCCATTTGGAAATACTAATTAGACAGTTGGCCATATAGGACAGCCCAGAAGGCTGGGCTGGATTTTGGTGGATTAGATAGTAGTTTGTCTGAAAAAGATTGTGGAGTTTAGTGGGCTACAAGTTCATTGTAAGTAAATAGTGTGTGAAATGACTGGGGGTAGAGGTGGGGGAGTAAACGGGCATAATTTTTAGAAATAAGGAAGTGATAGCCTGCCTGACAAGACTGCTAGGTGGTGTAGTAGATAGAACAATGAGGCGCGGAGTCAGGAAGATGTGAGTTCAAATTCAACCTCAGACACATTTTTACAAGCTGTATAATAACCCTGGGCAAGTTACTTAACATTGTTTGCCTTAGTTTCTTCATCTGTAAAATGGGTTGGAGAAGGAAGTGGCAAATCACTCCAGTATCTTTGCCAAGAAAACCCCAAATGAGGTCACAAAGAGTCTGAAACAACTGAACAAGGGCAGCTAGGTGATACAGTGGATAGATAACTGGATCTGAAGTCGGGAAGACTCAATCTTCTTGAGTTCAGATCTGTCCTCAGACACTTGCTAGAGGTGGGACTCGAGCAAATCACTTAACCCGGTTTGACTCAGTTTCTTCATCTGCAAAATGAGCTGGAGAAGGAATGGCAAACCATTTTAATATCTTTGCCAAGAAAACCCTAAATGGGGTCACAAAGAGTTGGACATAACTGAAATGACTAAAGGAAGTCTGCCTGATTAAACCTTAACTGGGTATGTTGTGTCAGTTTTGAGTCCATAGTTCAGGAAGCATGTAAACTAGAGGGTAACCAAGGTGGTTCATGCCATAAGACCTTTGGTTGAAAGAACTGAAGTGGTAATGAGTGGTCTAGAGAAGAAAAGATTTGAGGGAGGAGGAGTGGAGCATGTTAATTGTAGTCTAGTATTTGTAGGACTGTCATGTAGAAGGGAGGGGGATCAGTTTGTCTTGTTGATTCTAATTCCCATGATGTTATCCTTTTTTTTCTCCTCTACTTTTCATTCCAAATGTTTACTATTCTAGTTTACTATCTCATTACCTCTTAATTGGATTATTGTATTAGCTTCCTAAATTGGTCAGTTTTCCTTAGAAATCTTCAGTTTATTTCTTTTGTCTACAAAATAAAGTTTAGACTCTATCCTGGCATTCAGGGTCTTTAGCAGTCTGTTTCCAATCACTTTATGTGTGTATTTCTGCTTTTTTTTTTTTAAACACATTTTTATTAAAATGTCTTCATTACTATAATTATCCTTCGGGATCTTTTTCCTTTCCCCTCCCAGAGAGCCATCCCATATAACAAATAGTATTTTTTTTAAAGATTTAAAAAGAAGAAAAAATCACAACAGATCAATACATCGAAAAAACCCCAAAACACATGCAGTGTGTGTTACCTGTGGACCTCCTAACTCCACAGGAGGGAGTGGGTGTGTTGGGAATATAATAATAATCCCCTCATTTGAGCTTGATCTTTATAATTTTGTTGCATTCCCTTTTGATTGTGTGTTTCCAGTTGCATCATTGTAGTTATTTCTAACATTTTTTTTTTACTCCACTGTATCATTTCATGTAGCTCTTTCCATGCTTCTGTGTATTCATCACACATATAATTTCTTAAAGCATAAATATTCTGTTATCTTCATGTACCACGCTTTGTTTAGCCATTCTCCAATTGAAGGGTATCTACTATTTCTTTGCTATCATAAAAATGCTGCTATAAATATTTTGGTATATATGGGAAATTTTCTTATCAATGGCTTCTTTGGAGTATTAAGGTCAGTAATAAAGAGTTTAGTTCAGAGAGTCATGTTTTTTGCATAATTCCAAATTGCTTTCCAAGATAGTCACACCATTTCACAGCTTCACCAACAAAGTATGAATGTGCATATAAAAGTGTGAGTGTGCATATCTTTCCACAATTCCTCCAGCATTGACTTTTGCCATTTTTCTGTCATCTTTGTCTATTCGCAAGGTGTGAGGTGAAATTTCAGGGTTGTTTTGATTTTCATTTCTCTTTGTTAGTGATTTGGAGCATTCTTCTCATGTGGTTGTGAATATTTTGCAATTCTTCTTTTGAGAACTGTTGTTCATATCCTTTGACCATTATCTATGGGGGAATAACTATTAGTCTTATATTAATTGTTTATGTATATTTTTCCACCTTCTTTTTCTGCTAAATATTTTTGACACTTTCCTTTTATGTAATTTTATGGGTCAAGCTAAATTAATTTATACTTTTAATTCCCCTTGTTTTTTCACCTTTAACCATACAGAAATGATAATATACCTAGAAGGACACTTAATTTGCCCCACCTATATCTTCTGTTTAACTGTTAACCATGGAAGGTTCTGCTCAAATCAGTTTACTCATCTGGAAAATGAAGGAGATAAGATGATGTTTAGGGTTTCTTCTGGTTTTAAGTCTATGTATCCTGGTGTACGGTTCTACTACAAGTTCTGTTCTTTGAAGGCAGCTAGGTGGTACAGTTAATAGAGCACTGGCCCTTGAGTCAGGAGGACCTGAGTTTGAACTCAGATTTGAATCTGGCCTCAGACACTTAACACTTTCTAGGCTGTGTGACTTTGGGCAAGTCACTTAACCCCAATTGCCTTGCCTTCACCCTTCCAAAAAGAAAAAAAAAGAGAGCAGGTATTTCTCCACCACTATAAACCTTAAGTGATATCTCCTGAATTCATATGGCATTTTCAGAGATTGTGGGTCTAGTTGGAAGGAACTTTGGAGGCCATCTAGTATGGCCCCTTCCTTTTATTTATTGTTTTGTTGATGCCTTTTTCTGCACATTAGTTTCTAAGTATATATCTCATCTTGTAGCAAGTCTTCTCTTGTAACAAAAATTAAAGCAAAACAAATCCAGACTGTTAGCAAAATCAGCCAACCCACTGACTGCATTTGACAGGGATGCAGCATTGCATAACCATAGCTTTTCCTCCTGTAGGCCATCCAAGAAAGAGATATATTTTCTTATCTGAGGCCTAGATTACACAAATTCATACTCTTTTTATTCTTTAGTTCATATTGTTATAGGCATTGTATATCTTGGCTTCCTTGTTTTGCTTCATTTAGTATTAGTTCATGAGAATCTGCCTGTTTCTGAATTCCACGTACTTTAGTTTCTTAATAATGCAGTAATATTCCATTACGTTTGTATAGCACAAGTTTGCTAGCCATTTTTCAATTTATGTGAGCCTCTATTTTACACATGAGGAAATTGAGACCCATAGTTAAATTAGTTATCCAAAATGAACAGGACGGGCAGAACCAGGATTTGAAGCCAGCTCCACATCCCGGCACCCTTTTTTACTGTACTGCATTGCCCCTAGCTGCCTTAGACAGTAATGTTCCTACTTTATGTCTTTGTGAATAACTTTCTTGACCTACTAGTTTGAAAACTCTGAAGTCAAGGACCTCATCTTGTGAAACCTTTGAAAGCCCTCAGATTCATTGTGTGTGTGTGTATTTTAACATATAATGCCAATTATAGTCAGTTAAATTAGCATGTTAAATTTAATATTCAATAGTAATTAGTATTTTTAGTGTTTTTTATTCTGTTGAACAAATGATATCTACAAAAATATATATATATATCATCTGAAGAAATTGGATTAATAAGTATTCATTGAATTGAGTTGCTTACCCAGAATACTAGGTAGTAGAATGTTTGAGTTAATTTTTTGGTTTAGCTGAGGTTTAACCAGGAAAAGAGGAAGCTAGATTGAATAATTGCCAGCTTTCTATAAAGCTGGGCCTGAAGTCAGAAAGATTCAGCTTCATGAGTTCAGATTTGGGCTCCGAAACTTCCTAGTTGTGTGACCCTGGGCAAGTCACTTCGACCTGTTTGCCTCAATTCTTCATCTGTATAAAATGAGCTAGAGAAAGAAAACGGCATACTTCTTCAGTATCTCTGCCAAGAAAACCCCAGATGGAGTCACAAACAGTTGGACATGACTGAAAACTGACTTAAAAAGCCAGTGAAAATCTTTTGTTTTTATTTTTATTGTTGAAAAAAAATTTTTAAAAGATGAACTAGAATACTTTCCTGGTCCACATAAGTATGTCCAATACAACTGATCTTTATTTGATGAGTCAAGACCTTGTTAGTATCTGATGTTCATATTTCTTTCTTTTTTTTTTTTTAAAGCAATTGGGGTTAAGTAACTTGCTCAAGGTTACACGGCTAGTCATTATTTATGCGTGGGTGCTCATTTTCTGAGGCCGGATCTGATCTCGGGTCATCCCAACTCCGAGGCCCGAGCTCTTACTCACTGCGCCACCTAGCCGCCCCTTTAGGGCAATTCGGGTTAAGTAACTTGCCCAAGGTCACACGGCTAGGTTTTTGTTTGTGTGGATTAAGTGTCTGAGGCCGGCTCCGAACTCGGGTCCTTCTGACTCCAGGGCCGGCGCTCTATTCACTGCGCCACCTAGCCGCCCCTGATGTTCATATTTCTGACCATGACTTCTAAGTATATACTGCTTTAGATGTACATAGATATAGGACATTGGGGCTTTAAAGTGTGTGTACTAGTCTTGGAATAGGTTCAGAAAGTACCTTTCATTTGCTAGCTTTCTTGTCATTTGCTACGTTCTTATAAATTAAGTATGTTTAGAGGAAGTAAAAACTAACTTACGTGGTACTTTGAAGTTTGCCAAGCCCGTTATTCGCTTATTTCTACTCTATGAGGTATTGATACTGCCAGTTTTATTTAGTCTTATTTTAGAGATGGTAGAAACTAAGGTTCACAGTTTAAGGAGTTTGACTAAAATCACACAGCTAGTGTTAGAAGCAAAATTCAAACCTTGGTTTCTGCTAAATATTCTAAGTCTAGCATTCCTTCAATTATTCTGTCTTTAGTTGGGTTATTAAGAATTGAACTTTTATTTTTATATGAATACTCATTTTTATATGAGTTTACATTAGTGATCCTCCATTTTTGCAAAGATTTCACAATAAGATTCCTTAAGTAGAGAATACTTACAGTATATTTCAAATGATTGATTTAAGAAAATATATTTGACAACTTAAGGAAAATATGTTGGATGAAGTGAGGAGCCATCCATAAACATAAATCTTAAGAATGACATGATTTTCTTTTGCCTATGTAAATGTGCTAACTTGGAAATATAGTAAATGCATTTTCTTTGGTTATTTTAGAAAATGATATTAAAAGTACTGTACTTTTAATGGTAGTTTTTTACTCTTATTCTTTGTATTGACTAGAGAAAACAAATTTCAGAATTTATTACAACTTTGCTTGCATAATTATCTATAAAAAAGCCTTAATTTTGTTTTGGAGACTTCATAGTCCTACCATGCTTATGTCTTTTCCCCCCAGTGGTCTTTGTCAAGAAACTTTGTGTTAATTTATTTGAATGGTTCTACATATTTTATTGGCCAAAGTGTTTGTATATATATTTTTTAAACAAACATACAAAGTCAGAATTTACAAATGACTTAAGAAGTGATGTTAAAAAATTTAGCTTATTCATGAATTTTGCTTTGGACTGGTACTTCCCAACAAAAACCCAAACAACATTAAAGTATGTTTAGTGAATGGTTGTTTGCAATCTAAAAGACTTTTTTACTTTATAAGAGGTAAACCCAAGGTTGTTTTCACTAGTGAGCTTCTGTGTGCATTTTAAGCAAGATTTTCACAACATTTTAGAAAGATACAAGATATGCCTATACTCTTTGGAACCGGTAACTTTCATACTGACTTGTTATACTGAGTCATTCTTCTTACATGTAAGCATGTGTAGCATCCTGAATATAGTATTAAAATATACTCTCGTTTTAGGGGAACCTAATATATAAAAATTTGAACTTGCAAATAGATAATAAATGTTTATTTACAGATCACTAACAACTTGACAGAAACGGAGGGGCAGAAAAACTTAGGGCTAAAGTGTTAGGTCACTGCCAGTTGAAGATTTGTCTGTGAGTGACGCAATTTACAAAACTTCTAGGCATTTAGGTTAACTAGTATGTACTTGTATTAAACCCCATGGATTTGGGTCCATTTTTCTTTTTTCTTTCTTTCTTTCTTTTTTTTTTTGTTGTTGTTGCTATTTTTGGCATATTTGCTATCACAATTTAGCCAATTCTTGTTTTCTCTATTACAGAGATAAGAAAGTGCTTGACTCAGTTTTTTATACTTAAGACTAAATGTGTGTTTAGTGTGTGTGGGGGGGTCCCTAGGTGGGCGGCTAGGTGGCACAGTGAATAGAGCACCAGCCTTGGAGTCAGGAGGACCTGAGTTCAAATGAGGCTGCAGACACTTGACACACTTACTAGCTGTGTGACTTTGGGCAAGTCACTTAACCCCCATTGCCCTCCAAAAAGCCAAAAAACAAAAACAAAACCCCCAAAGCAAAATTCTATGCCTCCAAAGAAGAGGGAGGCACATTTCCTTATCTCCTCTTAGGGGCCAAGATTGTTCAGTGCAGTTATCATGGCCCCAGGGTATTTCATTTATTCCTCCTTAATTGATTCCAATTGATTCCCAGTTTTACTAAGGAAACTTCCAGAACTACTCTGCCCTCTTTAAGCTCTCTGTTCTTCCTCCTCCTCCTCCTTCCATGCTTTCACAGCTGAGAACCTCTCTTCTTACTTTGCCCCCCCCCCCAAAAAGAAAAAAAATAAGGCTATTTGATATGAGCTTCCTCTTCTTTCATTTTCTTTATTTAAAAACCTTTTACCAACATCTCACGCTATGGTCTTCCTTTCCTTGTCTCTTAACTAAGAGGAAATGGGCCCATATTACCAAAGCCTACCCCTTAACATCCTGTGTTCTTGATCCCATCCTCTCGTTTTCTCCAGCAGATTACAACCTAAATCATCCCCCCCATACATTTTCAACCCCTCTCCCTATCAGTTAGATTTCTTCACTACTGCCTTTAAAAAGTGTTTCCTCCATCTTTTTAAAAAAGCCGTGGATGGACAGTATCTTTTTTTTTTTTTAAGTAATTGGGGTTAAGTAACTTGCTCAAAGTTACATGGCTAGTTACTTTTATGTTTGGGTGCTAATTTTCTGAGGCCAGAACCAATCCTGGGTCCTCCTGACTCGGGGGCAGCACTCTTACTCACTGCGCCACCTGCCGTCCCAGTATCATCCTTTCAAACTCTTGTTTTCTCTATCAGCCAAAGGCCTTGAAAAAGTTGGCCTGTGCTGTCTGCCTATACTTGTTTTATTCTGTCCTCCTCCATTGCCTTGCTTCTCACTTTATCTTTCGATGAATCTTCTTCTCTAAAGCTGCCAGTGTTTTCTGAATTTCCCAAACTGATGGTCTTTTCTCAGCCCTAAGCCTTTTTGACTTTTCTGCTGCATTTAATGCTGTTGACCACCTTTTTCTTCCTAAATATTTTTCTGAGTTTTCCTGGTAGTGTCTTTTGCTTATGTTCCTGTCTGACTGCCTTCTTAATCTCCTTTTGTTGATGTATTATCTATATCATATCCTCTAACGGGGTGTTCCCCAAGGTTTTGATCTTACACCTCTTTTCTTCATCCATACTCTCTCTGTCTTGGTAATCTCAGTTCCCAGGGGCTTAAAGTTGATATTTACCATCTTTATATAGATTACTCCTAGTACTCTCTCTTTATCCAGCCTTTGTCTGTTACCTCAGCTTCAGCCCTGTATTACCATATCAACCGACTATTGGACATTTCAGATTGGATATTCTAGACATATCTAGTTCAAACTCAACATTTCTAAAACTGGACTCATTATCCTTCCCCAAAAAACTTCTCTTTGAAGCTACTCTTCTTTTTTGAAGGTACCAACATCCTTCTTGTGTCTTAGGTTTGTAAGCTCTGCATTATTCTGACTTTACATTCCCCTTAACCTCTCATACCCAGTTACTAAGTCTTTCCATTCTTACCTTAACCACACTTCTTGAATCTGTTCCCTTCTCTCCATTCACATAGCTATTTACTTTAGTTCAAATTCTTATTCAGGGTTTCACCTATAATTCAGTAAGCACTTTAATTGGTTTCCCTGCCTCAGGTCTCTCTTCAATCTAGTCCATCCTATAGAACTTTAAAAGTAATTTTCCTTAAGCACAGAATTGACCATGTGATTCCTCTCTGAAGCCAACTCTAGTGGCTTCTTCTAGGATAAAATTTAAACTCGTTTGTTGAGATTTTATGTAACCTGGAACTGCCTGTCTTCCCAGCCTCATTGAATATTACTCCTCTTCCCAAACTCAGCAATTTAGCCAAACTGGTGTTTTCTCTGTACCATCTCCCTTCTTTGTACTGGCTGACCCCCATGCTGGGAATGTACTCCCACCTTACCTCTGCTAATAGAATCTCACATTTCCTTTAAGATGCCCCTCATACATCATCTTCTGCATGAAACAATTTCCTAATATGCCCCCTTATCTAATTGTTAGAGTCCTCCTTCCAGAACTATCTTGTATAGATTTAAAATGTCCTTGAATATAGAGATGTTCTCTTTCCTTTTGTATTGCCAGTGCCTAGCACAATGCCTGACATATAGTTTGCAATTCAGTGATTGATGTAATTCCTTAGTTTTTATTATTTTCATCTACATTGTTGTCATTATTTGTGTATATTGTTTTTCTGGTTCTACTTAATTCATTCTCTGTCAGTTCACATGAATCTATCTGTACTTTTCCGAATTCATCATCATCACAACAATGATAGTTAACATTTACATACTACTTAACTATGTGCCAGGCACTTTGCTAATGAGCCTTTACAGTTATCTCATTTGATCCTCACAATAGTCCTGGGAGCTAGGTGCTATTATTACTCTATCTTACAAATGAGAAAACTCTTCATTGTCATATTATGGCTCAATAATAATCCATTATATTTACATGACATCATTTGTTCATCAGTTTCACCATCAGTGGGGGCATACCTCCCCCCTCCTTTCTTTGTTACACAAAAAATGCTTTGAATATTTGGGAAATATTAGTCCTTTCTTTGATCTTATTGAGGTTTTGCCTATCACTGATATCTCAAGGGTCAAAGGTCATGGATAACTTAGATTTTTTTTTTTAATACTTAGAAATTTTCCATGAACTTTTTTATGATGGGTATTTTAGTTGTAGTATTTATTGTTAAGAAGATAACCCTGGTTGGTTTTTTGTTTTGTTTTGTATTTTCAAACTATCATGGGATTACAGAAACTTTGTTATAGTCATATAATAGCATATATTTGAAAAATAAGAAATTCTATGTGGACCATAATGTGAAATATTTGGGTCATATATGGTGGGGTGACAGTTTTTTGGCTTGTTTTCATGATGTCTCCTGACTTGCAAGTCTGGTTTGTGATAAATTTGCTTAATTTTTGTGGGATTCCGTTTAAACTTTGCATAAAGTGAACCACAGGTGATACTATTTGTCTTATTTGCACCGAAGCAAATTTTTGAGATTCCACAACCTTTTTTATTCGTTGTAACAAATACTCAAGTGCTTATATAATACCTCCACTGTATTTCTTGTAGAAAGAAGAAAAAAAGCAACACTGTGTGTGTTTATGAGTGTACTATGTATACGTGTACTATGTATACACGTACTATATATAAATATAATGCCAATAGTATGTAGTATGAGAAAATAAAGTAGGTGCTTCAAGAAGACCTTAGAAATACTAAGTGCTCCACTCACCTAAAATGAGTACTTTTTAATGTTGAATTTTTTCAGACTGAAATTTTAAAATGCTGTTGATAGTTGTTTATCATCTTTGACATGATTGGCTCTTGGAGAGAAATAGTACTTTTGATTTCTGTTTATCCTTATTCCTTTGTGGTGGCTACATAACTACCAATATATTTATTTATTTATTTTTGCTTTTTGGAGGGCAATTGGGGTTAAGTGATTTGCCCAAGGTCACAGGCTAGTTTTTGTGTCTGAGGCCGGATCCGAACTCATGTCCTTCTGACTCCAGGGCCGACGCTCTACTCACTGCGCCACTTAGCTGCCCCTACTAATATATTTAGATAGGTATGCTATTTGGCTAATGGCTAATCTTATCGTCACAGTGAAATTACAATTAAAATGAAAATTTGCATAGGTAATATGAAAATAAGGCATTTTAGATTTGTGAAGCTTTGCTGAGGATTCTCTGTATTTTGCTAATTCAGACATAAACCTACTATTTCACATATTGGTTCAGATATATATGTATTAGTTTGTTTTGTAATAACATTTGGCATATTCTGAATTTTCTTTGTTTGCATTTAATGAACAAAACAGTGCTTTAGATAACTGCTTATGTGTTTAAAGCTTGGATTTTGGTCTTATAATGCCTTATCTGGTTTAATATTCAGAAATTTTTCTTAAAATGTTCTCAGAAGCATAATTGTCCATGTTTGATTTCATCTACTCTAAAATAGTAATGTAAATGTTTTGATAAGGGAATTGAAAGATTGTTTTATTGGAGCATCTCAAAGTATTCTGTATGCTTAATTGAAATGTTTGAATTGTAATTTTATAAATTTCTTTAAAGGAAAGATTGCAGTATGATGAAAAGTGTGACCTAGGGAAGAGGAAGAGGAAGAGGGAGCCTGCTATTTATCACGTCTATTTGCTTTGTTTTGAAAAACATTTTTTTCAACCAGCAAAATTCTTTTTTCCATCCTACCATACTCTCCCCTCCTCACTCATTGAAAAAAAAAGAAAAACAATTGAGAACAGGCATAGTCGAGTAAAACAAAACTTGGTCATCTCCTTGCACATTGTCCTATTTTGCCTTGAGTCTTTCAAAAATCTCTCTATAAAGAGATGACTTTTATTATTATTACTCTGAAATTGTTCTTGATTATTTTACTGATCAGTTCCTTAAGTCTTTTTAAAGTTGTTTGCCTTTACCATATTATTGTCATTGTATAAATTATTCTCTTAGTTCTGCTCATTTTACTCTGACAGTTAATACAGATATTCCTAAAGTTTTTCTGAAACCATCTCTTCCCATTGTTTATTACAGCACAGCATCATTCCATTCCATTAATACTGTTGCCCAGTTGATGGAGCACCCCTCTGTTTCCAATTCTGTGTCACTATGAAAAGAGCAATGGATATTCTTATATATCCTTTATTTAGAGTTATTGTTGTTTTGCCTAAGACTTAACTCCCTCAACTAAGTTACACTCCGCCCAATTAATTCCCTTCTTCCTTTTCTCCTTTCCAACCTATTATTTTCCTGTTGAGTGAAATGTATTTCCGTACTCATATGTGTGTATTTAAATATCTCCTTTGACCAGCTCAGAAGTAAAGTTTCATTTGCCACTCCACCCCATTTCTTGTTTGTAAACAAGATTTTTACTAATGTACCCCAGTTTTATGAGAAAATTTTTCCTAAATTTCTCCCCCTTTCTTCCTCTAGTGTATTTCTCTTCCTCTTCTTTTTCATCTTTTTTTTTTTTAAGATTACCAAGACAAACAAAAACTCTCCTAGGTCTTCCAAATTTAGACTTCCCTCTATGACCCCAGATGAGGATAGGGATCATGGGGTACACATGTATCATCTCCCTATATTGATGTGAACAGTTTATTCTTATTTAATCCCTTAAGATTCGTTGTTTATATTTACCTTTTTTTTTGTTTGTTTCTCATGACTTCTGTTTATACTTCAGCATTTGATCTTTTCATCAGGATGCTAGTAAGTCCTGTATCATTAAAGGGGGCTGTTGTTCCTCCTATAGGATTCAGTTTCACTGAGTAAGTTAAACTTGGTTGTAAAGTGAATTTCAAGCTTTTTATTCCTTTATAGTTAGGGGTGGCCGCTAAATCGTGTGATCCTGACTCTAACCCCTTGCTATTTAAATTCTTCCTTCCTTACTACTTACATTATTTTTTTCTTTGACCTGAAAATTCTAGATTTTGGCTATAATATTCTTGGGAGTTTTCGTTTGGGGGACACTTTCAGAAGGATAGTCTTTCTATTTCTGTCCCTCACCATTTAGTGGTCTGAAAAGAAAAAATCTAATCACTGTTCTCTCATCTGAGTTCTGTTGGTTCCTAACCTGGATTTGAGTCTGACTAAAACGGGCCTATTTGGAGTTTCAGTAGACTGCTTTTGGACTCAACCAACTGGAAAGTTCTTCTGATTCAGAATGGCAGAACTGTGGCTTTCCTTTGTTTTGGGATTTTTGTCCTGGTTATTCCTCTGTAGACTTCAGATTTGATTGGAGGCTAGAACTTGAGACCCTGATCTCTGGTTCTAGAGCCTGGGTCACACAGTGCTTGTTTCTGAACTTGTTTCTTGCTCACTACTTAGCTAGAGCCTGTAACTTCACTCTGGAATACCACATTAGACACATGTACCCTCCTCAGTTTGTTCTGGGTCTGTGATTCAGAACTTGGTGGTCAGTGACAGAACTACCAGCTGGTGTCTGTTACTGCACCACACATAAGATGAAGCCCCTCTCTGCTGGAACTGGTACCTCTTCTTGTTCTGGTGCAGTCCTTTATTCTCAGTGTCCATAGGCTTTTTATCTTCCTGTGCTGACCTGATCTGGAAAAATGATGCAGTTTAAATTTTTTTTTTCTTGCATTTCCCAATCAGAATTTGATCTGGTGCATTTCCTAGATCTGTTTGAAGTTCTTTTTTTGGGAGGGAAGTTTGCTGTACTTGTTCCCTGCTGTTATGCTGCTCTGCCTCTCCCTCTATTTTCTTAGGCTAGTAAGTTGTGAGTTCTAATGCTGAGAAAGATTGAATGAGTGAGGAAGTATAATAGCAAATTTGAAGAGAGGGTAAGATAGGAAAGCCACTATGGAGAGGGTGATATTCAAGGATAAAAAACAATTGCCATACAAAAATAAGGGCACAGTTGAAATAAGATTAAATAAATGTACAGGATTTCCAAAATTCTCTGGCTTTGATCAAGAACATTCAGCAGCATAAAAGTAGGAAAAGAGCATGTAATGAATGTAACTCAGGGTTGAGATTTCATAAGGTGAGATTGGTGATAAGACCAGGTGGCAAGGGTTTAAAGGGCAACTGATAATATTTGGTTGACCTAGAATTAAAACCATGAAAGAGGAGGTAAGTGAGATCAGAACAGGGGTGATAGATTAGGAGAATAGGGAGGGAGGGAAAAGGTTATGATGGGGACAAAGATTACATTTAGTAGGAGTGAGACAGAGATTGAAGGATTGGAGGTTATGATTTAGAGAGAAGAGTTATGTTGTTCTGGCAAATGTGGAAGTAGAACTACTTTTGGTGCCTGGTAGAGCAAAGGTTTAACATTCTATGTATGTGGCTGAGGTGGTATGAGGATGGAGAACATGGGACTGAAGGTCAAGAGGGTATTGGGAGGTATCATCATCATGTATATATCAAAAGTTCTTATGGTATGATGGTAGGGGTTAAGATGAAGGGGAAGTGTGAACTATATATATTCTTGAACTCCTTTAATTTTGGCATTATCTGTGAATGGATTACTCAGGTCAAATGAACTTATAAACTGGGTGTTAAATCAATTTATGCCTATAGTAACAAAAACATAGTACAGCAAAATGATCTTTTGTAGCATTGTCCTGAAAAATGTGTGATGAAATTTTATCTCCATGAATGTTCTATAAACCATTTCTTTAAGTTAGTTTCTTTTTTTTTTAACAGTTGAAAATCAGGGGGAAAGATTTCCTGAATTGCCTATACTTTCAGTCCCAGTGTAGCATTTTAAACATTTTATGAATTCTAGTTATATGGCATATATACATATTTTTGTATACTTATCCCACAAGCCTAGATCCTCCCTCTTCCCAAAAAGAGAAAATTAAATAAGCTAGCTCTGTGTCTTAAAGTGGAGGTGTTAAGCTTGAAACATACTAAGATTTAATTTGGAAATTACTAACAAACAAAAACAGTGCAACATAAATAATTAATTTGTGGTTTTTCAAAGTCAGTATGCACAAAAACTACTGGGAATACAGCATGGCATAAACTAAGTATAGACCAACATTTTACACTGTATACCAAGATAAGGTCAAAATGGGTATATTATTTAGGCATAAAGGGTGAATACTATAAACAAATTGGGAGAGAATAGTTTACCTGTCAGATCTTGTGGAGAAAGGGAGGATTTATGATTAAACCAGAGCATTATGAGCTATAAAATGGAAAATTTTGATTATATTAAATTAAAAAGGGTTTGTACAAACCAAACCAGTGCAGCCAAGATTAGAAGGAAAGTGGAAAACTGGGGAAAATTTTTTATAGCAAATAGCTCTGATAAAGGCCTCATTCCTGAAATATGTAGAGAAATTAAATTCAGAATAGTACAAGTCATTCTCCAGTTGATATATAGTCAAAGGATGTGAACAGGCAGTTTTCAGAAAACAAAATTAAAGCTATAGTCACATGAAAAAACACTCTAAATCAGTATTCATTAGAGAAATGCAAATTAAAACAATGACCTTAAAACTCTCAGATTGACTAATATGACAGAAAAGGAAGCAACAGATCTTCGAGGGGGTATGGAAAAATTAGGACACTAATGGCACCGTTGGTGGAGTTGTGAACTGATCCAGCTATTCTGGAGAGGAATTTGGAACTATACCCAAAGGGCTATAAAAATGCATGCCTTTGGTTCAGCAATACTACTACTAAATCTGAAAAACAGAGAAGGAGGAAGAACCTATTTGTTCAAAAATATAGCAGCTCTTTTTATGAATTGGGAATTGAGGGGATGCCCATCAGTTGGGGAATAGCCAAACAAGTTGTGGTATATGATTGTTACGGAAATGACAAGCAGGCTGATTTCAGAAAAACCGGAAAGACTTATATGAACTGATGCAAAGAAAATTGAGTAGAACCAGGAAAACACAGTATGCACTAACAGCAATATTGTATGATGATCAACTGGGAATGACTTAACTATTTTCAGCAGTATAGTGATACAAGACAATTCAGAAGGACTCAGGATGAAAAATGCTCTCCACCTTCAGAGAAGGAACTGATGAAGTCTGAATGTAGACTAAAGAGTACTATTTTTCACTTTATTTTTTCATGTTTTTCTCCCCTTTTTGTTCTTTGTTTTTTTACAACATAATAATGTAGAAATATGTTTTGCATGATTGCACGTGTATAACCAATTTCAAATTGTTTACCATCTCTGGGAGGAGGTGAGGTGAGGTGAGGGACAGAGAGAGGGAGGGAAAGAATTTGGAGCTCAGTTTTAAAAATGAATGTTAAAATTGTTTTTACATGTAATTGGAAAGAAATAAAATATTCAAGGGGGGAAAAAGTCAACATGCCCCCCAAAGGGATCCAGTTCTCTTTAAATTTGACAGCACTGTATTAAAGGACTTGCATATATTGCTGCTTTACAAAGAACATTGATAGAGATTACATGTGTATTAGATGGTACTCAATATGTAATGTGACCAAAATTTTTTTTATTTTTTTGAGGGCAGTTGGAATTAAGTAACTTGCCCAAGGTTACGCGGCTAGGTTTTTTTTGTTTGTGTGTGTTAAGTGTCTGAGGCCGTATCAGAACTTAGGTCCTTCTGACTCCAGGGCCAGCACTCTACTCACTGCGCTACCTAGCATTCTGGTGATTAATCTCTATGAATTTCGTTGGGTTGGTACTTGGAAACAGTTATCAGAAGCCCTGTGTCAGTGCTTCATTTTGGAACAGAGGTGATGTGACCTTGGATTCCTTATTATACTGGGAAGGTTTTGAATATGGGCCCAATGATGGGTATGTCTGCCATCATAGGATCAACCTAGCTAAGTTTGGTCTTGAGAGTGTGAAATTCTGAACTTTACATTTTCCAAAAGAATTTTAGCATTTTGTTTGAGGTACTCAGGATAAATATTGGACAAATTGCATTTGGACAAATGAACAAGTTATGTGGATATTAAAATGGCTAATGATAATTTGGTTGAGGTCCTTTACAATGACACTTTTCCCTTAGAATACTAGCACTTTAGTACTTAAAATAATTTTGTAATTAAAATGTATTGGAATTCAAGAACAATGTCTTGTTCTAAACTTAATATAGATATTCCTAACATTGTGCTTATTGCATCAAACTCACAAATACTGCAGTACCTCCTCAGTGAGATCCACCCAAAGAAATTGACCTGTCTATTCATATGGGAAAAAACCAGGTAAATTAATATTGTATATTACAACCCAGATTAGCTCACAAATAATCTGACAGCCTACTGAATTACACCATCAATACAGAATTTAGGAACTGAAGATAGGCAGCAGTCTGAGGGTAGAATTGGGAAGAGATCAAGCTGGATCATGTTTGGGAAGTTTTATAACTTTCCAGTAATTTATTAAATAATGATGAAAGCTGGATGTGTATTGTATCTTAAGCTTTATAGAGCACATTATCTCATTTGATCATCAT
Source organism: Gymnobelideus leadbeateri (assembly GCA_011680675.1). Lineage (NCBI taxonomy): Eukaryota > Metazoa > Chordata > Mammalia > Diprotodontia > Petauridae > Gymnobelideus > Gymnobelideus leadbeateri. The sequence continues at coordinate 506,422 of WOXC01009015.1, read as the reverse complement.
GATGAGAATCCCAAACTATTTTTTGCCACAAAACCAATCTTTTAACTCCTGATTTCTCCCCTTTGATGATATATGGCTGTAAATCATGGAGTAGCATGGCTTCAGATGAATAAAAAGTTAATCCCTTTTCATCATTTTCAGTTGAGTTTTTTTTAACCCAGCTTTAAAAAAAGAATGACTGCTGTAAAGGTAGTACAAAGACTGAATGAATGAAAAAAAATTGTATTATGTGTTTACTACTAGCAAAGCACTGTGCTAAACAGAAAATTGAAACTGTCCTGCACTCAAGGAGGTAATATTCTAATTGGGGAGACAACACTTATAAGGAGGATAAGGTACTAGTCAGATAGAAAGGTCCTATTGTTCTTGGGGAACATCAGCAAAATTGATAGCAAAGCATCTTCTTTAATGTAAATTCTACTCATATTTGTTTCTGATGTTGAACTGCTTGACAGTGGCAAGGCCCTTGGTAGTGAGAATGTTCTCTGGGGCTCCAGACCTGTTGGTGCTGAGGAGGCTGGGATGCAGCACCATCACCAGCAGTAGCAGTTGCCTGGTCACTTCTCTACAGGTCCTGCTTCCTGAGAGGATGACTAGAGGCTGGATGGGAAGTGGGATGGGCAGCCAGTTCAGGGTCCTGGGCTATCTCAGTCAGGGACTGAGGGGAGAGGACAGTCAAGGTGATGACTTGCCTGCCCAGGCTACTTCCAGAATCTCTATGAGAGAGAGACTTGCTATACCATGTTACTAGCAATAACTTGGGTATGAAAAGTAGCATCAAACACATATAAAAATAGAAAAGGAGGTGAGTCAGTTTAGTGTGAAGGATAACAGTAAGCAGATAGACGACTAAAAGAGTGCTCCAGTGGTTCTTCAAAGAATATTGAAGGAGTCACTTACATGAACTGATGCAAGTGAATTGAGTAGAACCAGGAGAACATTGTACATAGTAATAGCAATATTGTATGATGATCAACTGGGAATGACTTAACTGTTCTCAGCCGTACAGTGATCTAAGACAATTCCAAAGGACTCATGATGAAAAATGTTCTCTACCTCCAGAGAAAGAACTGATGAAGTCTGAATGCAGATCAAAGTATACTACTTTTCAGTTTATTTCTTTCATGTTTTTCCCCCCTTTTGGTCTCTGTCTGCTTTCACAATATGGCTAATATAGAAATATGTTTTGCCTGATTGCACTTGTATAACCTATATCAAATTGCTTAACATCCCAGGAAGGGAGGAGTTGAGGGAAGGAGGGAAAGAATTTTGAACTCAAAATTTTTTAAAAAAGTGAATGTTAAAAAACTGTTTTTACATGTAACTGGGGAAAATATTATACAAGAAAACATTTAAAGGGGTCAGAGAAAGGTCTCTAGCACATACAGTAGATCTTTGCTGGGGGATTTATTAATAAAGTATAAATAGTTGTAGTAGCTGCACAGAACTTGGAGAAAGGGCCAGGAAGTGAGGGAGATGTCTGGTTCTGGGAAAGATTTATGTGAAAGCCCTTACTTACAAGCTGAGGAACCCAGGGATAGAGTCTAAGGCTGTGGTGGAGATTAGATATGGTAGGTAGGTAAAGCATACTTGTCTCTGGCCATAGTTAACAATTGTTTTTCTTATTGGCCAGACTTGATCACTCTGTCAGTCAAAAGGCAGGGGGAGAAATTTATGGTATGCAGACAGGAGCAGTGTATTTTAAGGTTATTGGAAGTATGCTTATGTGTTGCTGAGGTTCTCATGTATTGCTGCAGACACTAGTAAAGATGAAGATAATATTAAACAGTGACAAAGATTGTTGGAAACGTTATTTTTGTTACTGCCTTTTCAAAGAGGTCTGAAATTAAATTTCTTTGCATTTAAACCGTTCAGTTTTCCAGTCCCCCCCACCCAAGCCTCTGAATTTGTACAATCCATTTTTCTCAATTTTTAAAATAAGTGGTTTTTTCCTGAAATTATTTTAGTTTTTAGCATTCACTTTTATAAGATTTAATACTTAGGTTTTTTTTTTAATATAAGTAGCTATTATATCAATTTTTTTCCTACCTCCCACTTGATTTTATAACTAGATCTTTTTATTTTGAGTACTGTGAATATATAGCAGTAAGTAAGGATTTGTAACTGGGGGACCTGGGATTTAGTCTTAGCTCTGCTACTAATAACTGAGTTGCTTTGTGACTTTGTGCAAGTCAGTTCAGGTCACTTTATGCCTCAGTTTCCTCATCTATCATAATGGAGAGTTTGAACTAGATAACTTCTGAAGGAAACTTTCCTTCAGTTTTTCCTTATCCTTTCCATCATTGTGTCACCTATAGCTCCTAGCACAGTGCTTTGAGTTTAAGGCCTTTCTCCAATAAATATTTGTTAAATGAATAATTTGTGGTTCTGGTAAATGAATATTTGTAATACTGAAGCAATGTACCCTCGAAACTAAAGATGGAAGCTTACATTGTGCTGGTGATAGATCCTCTTGTTATGTGCGCCCTGAAACTTACATATATTCTGGGGTTTTGTTCAGCTTTGCTTGGCAATAATCTTATGCTACAGTTTTTAATTTTCATAATGGCACAAAAATAGTGAATAAAAGTATACTGACTACATTATAAATGTCAAGGTAAAAAGATACAATGTTAAAACAAAAAATTGAATTAAGTAAATTTGTGGATCTAAGATTATTTAGTAGGTTAATTGATTGACATTGAATAGATTGTTAGGAAATCAAAAGGTGGAGGGGAAGGGGATGAACTATAAGGGACAGCAGGATTGCTTATGAAGAAGAAGTAACATCAACTTTTTATACTCTTTTCTAAGGGGTATTAAAAAAAAAAAAGAGGCAGTCTCCTGAGGGTGGAGTTACGATTAGTGAGTCGTATTTACTATTCTGTTCCTGGCTAGTTTTCCCTTTGGTACCTAAGGTAAAAGGTATAAACTTGACCAAGGAATAGGATTCTGCCAGTGCTTCCAATAGATACTGGACCAAGAAAATAAATTGGGGCTCAAGTGCATATTTTTTCTCTTTAACTTCTTAGAACACAGGTATTCTATTATGATTATTATTTTAAAAGATATTTAAAAAGAGAATAATAAGTGCAAACACTTTCAGTTACCTTGCAACTACTACTATTTTTGTTCTCGGAGCTTTCTCCTAAATATAGGATCCTAGTCTTAACCTTTCTTTCCAACTGATAATGAGGTGTCTCTTGCTGCCAAAACTTGTTCCCTTGATTTCATGTTTTCCAGCAGATCGTCCTTTTAATTATATCTGCACCTTACCTTCCTCTCCCTCTCTTCTGGCTCTTTCTCTCCTACTTTTAAATATGCTCAAGCCTCCTCCATTGACCAAAGCCTTTCATTAGACCTTAATGTCCTCTCAGGCTGTAATCTTATTCCTTTTAATCTTATTTATTTAATCTTATTGTAATCTCTTCCCTTCCCTTTTTCCAAACCTTTGGTGTGAAAGTATCTAAACTTACAGGCCTCTGTTTCTTAAACTCTTTGCATCTTTGCTTGTTACACAGCTGACATTGCTCTCTCCACCTATCTTTGAATTGTCATATCTGATGGTTTTATTAAAATTCTTATCCTTCTGGACTTCTGTTGCATTTGTCACTTTATCACTCTGCTCTTAGAGTCTCTCTTTGGGTTTTTATGATAATGCTTTTCCTGGTTTTCCTGTATGATGGCTCTTTCTCAGGTTTTTTTTTTTTTTTTTGCTGTCTCATCATCCACAGCACACTCCTTAACTGTGGGTATTCACAGTAGTCTATTCTGTACGTTTTTTCTTTCTCTATTCCCTCTGGGATCTCAGCAATTCCCATGGGTTTAACTGTTTCATTTATTATTATTGACTACCTGACTGACTCACAGTTCTGGTATATCCAGTAGAGGTCACTCTTGAGCTCTAGTCTATCATTACCAGATACCTATTAGACGTTTTAGACTGGATATCTCATAGCCATCCCAGTTATATCATGCCCTAAGCAAATCATTATCTTACTCCCAAACTTCTCTATATATGTTTATGAGATCACCATTCTTTTTGTCTCTCAAGTTCTTAATCTCGGCATTATCCTTAACTCTTTATTCTTTCCCACTCCATACATCCAATCAGTAGCAAAATCTTGGCTGTTTCTGTGATAGGGGCTCTTAATATGTGTGTGTGTGTGTGTGTGTGTGTGTGTGTGTGTGTGTGTGTGTGTTAAGGACCCCTTTGGCATTCTGGTAAAACCTATCCTCAGGATGTTTTTAAAATCACCAAGAAAACCCATTATATTGAAATAGATGTATATTCCCCCCACATGTAAGTTTATGGATTCCTTGAAATCTAGGTAAAGAACCCTTGCTTTTCCTCTCATCTCCAGTTCCTTTTCTCTATTTGCATAGCTACCACCTTAGTTCAGGATGTCATCTGAACTGCTTCAGTGGTCCCTCAATTGGTTTCCTTACCTCAGATCTCTTCCCATTCCAAACTCTTCTCCATATAGCTGTCAAAGTGATCGTTTCCAGTGGTTCCAGTGGTGGTTTCTAGTAATGTAATGTAAACTTTGTTTGGCTTTTAGATTTCTTCAGAATATGATTGCTAGCCATCTTTCCAGTCTCATTTTACCTTCCTACCTTTGCACTCTGTTATCCAGCCAAACTGACTGTTTCTCAGTTCCTCACATAAGACGCTTCATCTTCTCTCTGTGCCATTGTACTGACAGTCCCTTATGTCTGCGTTGCACTTATTCTCTCCTCCCATCTACCTCATAGCATCCTTTTCTTTCTCTAAGACATACATAGTTCAAGCACCCCCTTGTAACCAGATTCTAGCCCCACATTGCTAGAGCTTCCCTGAACTTTATTTTACTACTTTTTAAAAATTTTTATTCTGTATTTACTTAGATTTGTTGTCTTCCTTGATAGAATGTAAGAATCTTAAGAATAAGAATTATTTTTCTTCTCCCCTGTCTCCTCTCTTTTCTTGCTTTGTATCCCTAGCACCTAGCACAGTACCTAGAATTCAGGGAAGTGCTTAATAAGTGCTTGTTGATTGATTGACTTCAGGATCATGTAATGAAGGGTTTCTTAAACTTTTTCCATTCCTGAACCCTTCAGCACTTCTTAAACTGTGGGTTGTGAACCAGGGTAAGAAGTGTTTCATAGTCCAATCCTCAAATAGGCACCTCCCCGACTTTCAGATGAAGAAAAAGAAAGAGTTTCTAAGTGACTTGGCCAAAGTCATACAGTAGGTAGCAGAATCAGGATAAAACCCAGATTCTTTGATTCCATAGTCATTATTCTTTTCATTTTATAATATTTCCTGTTGATGCCTGTGTATGTATATATGTGTATATGAGAAGAGAGAATGTATCCATGACATTGTGTTTTTTTTTTTTTTTTTAAATCTGAGTCAAGGATAAAACTACAGTTTCCTCACTCCTGGCACTTATTTTAGCAAAGAGATAGAAAAGGGAAGAAATTTTACAAGTGAATATGGTAAACAGAAATCACAATAAAAAATATGAAATCTATGCCCCTTCTATTCCCTGATTTTTTTCATGTCGTTTTGTGTGTTACAGTCATGATTACTCGAGTAGAATCTCTGGGTCTTTTCCTCATACTCTTAGCTCATATAGCATCTTGATAATTAAATCAGTGGGTCTTTGTTGTATTGGATTTTGTCAGTTTGCCAAAATATTTCAGAATCGTTATATTTTTAAAATATTTTAAAATGTTAATAATATTACATTATATGAGAATGCCTTTTCCTTTGGTTTTCTACTAAAAGGCCTGCTTGAAAAATTTCTTCCTTTCTTCCAAAAAGGATTTTGTATTTTTTATTGGGCTGATAAGGTGTTATTAAAGATCATAGTCTAGGTTAGTAGGAAGGGATTTATAAATGTTGGTAAAAAGGAGTAATTATTATTGCTGTTTTGTTTCCTGTGAACTGAGTGTGTTTTATTGATTACAGCCCTGGTCCTCTTGGGTGGGTGATATTTCTTTTTTGTAACTCAATGAATTTGAATTGTGATTTTTCCTATAAACCCAGCAAATCTATTGACACTAAATCAATCTCCATGTGTCTTAAGCATGTTTCTGATTGTGTCATATACTGTTCATAATTTGTTTATGTAAGGAATAACCTGCTTTTCTTTTTTACAGTTACATGGGAATTGGTCTTTCTGCTCAAGGTGTGAACATGAATAGACTACCAGGTATACTTGTGTTTGAAGTATAGTGTAGCTCTGCAGGTAGCTGCTATTTGTCCTCATATTTGGGATTAGTGACAGCTTTAAATGGGCGAGGAATAAAGAATATTTTAGTTGATTGTCTAAGTTGTGGATTCTAAGGGGAGGCTGGATTGTTTTAAAGACAGACTAAGAAAAGGGTAACTTTATTCTTAGGATCATAGATTTTAGAGTTAGAATGGACTTTAGAGGTGATTTAGGTTAATGCAAAGCTAAGAGTATATCATTGTACCTTTTTATAGTCTTTTAACTTTCAAAATTAGAACTTTTTCAGTTCTAATTTTTCATGTGGGCTTTCCCCAACCACTAAGCTGCCTCACCCATTTGGTGTATACTCAGGAATATAAACTGATTTTTATATTTGTCTTAAGGAAAACATAATTAGGATGGCAAATATATCTCCAAAATAATGTATCTTAGTGAATCTTAATGTTTATCTGCACCATTCTTCCCTCCTTTTAGTTTTCAAAACTGAGTTGGATTTTTTGAAATTAAAACCATTAATGCAGAGCTGTATTAAATGCTTTTTAAACATAAGCCAGTTCATTTTGGCTTCAAATTGTATTTAGATGTCTTACTTGCTGGGGCATCTTAACAGCATCTATGTAATAATAAATGTTGTAAAAATATATAGAGCATAGTGGTATGTTTTAAATAATGTTTCATTGTTTAAAATGACAGTTAAGATAAAGTGAAAGTTACCTATTCTAATGTAAATATAGCATTGTGATAGCAATAATCTGTAGTTCAGGTTCTGTTCAAATGGTTTGATATTATAAGTGATGCTACCTGTGGGATCACAAAATGCTTAACCTTTATATTTGAATCACCTAGTTAACCAAGGTGATCTACTATTATCAAAACCCTGTCCTATCAAACAAGAATAGAACAGAACATCTGTCTCTCTGTCTCTCTTCCTCCCCACTCCTTCTCTCTCTCTCTGTCTCTCCCTCTCTCTCTGTCTCTGTCTCTCTCTCCCCCCCCTTCCCCTCCCTCTTTCCCCCCTCTCCATCCCTCCCTCCCTCTTTCTTTCTCCCTCTCCCTTTCTTTCACTCTCAAATTATGGGTTGCTTTTCAAATATCATGTAAAAGGCAGGACATAATATATATGAACATCCTTTTAAAAAAGAACATGGTAAAGTTACTCTGCAAATAATACATTTACATGTATTTTTTGTCATGTGGAAGTACTCTGTTTCATAATTATAACTTCTTTTTTTATCACAAGACCATTATAATGTTTGAAAAACACTCTAATAAGTGATTAGAGATTTAAATGTACAAATGAGAATTTGGGTTTTTTTTGTAGCTCTTCTGTATTCTTCTAATGGGTTTTTATGTATTTATCATTAGTCTTAAATGAATAAATCCATTACAAAGAAAGTAAATTCCTTACATAAAACATGAAGTACAATAAATAAATTACTGCTTTCGGTTTAGGTTGGGATAAACATTCATATGGTTACCATGGAGATGATGGACATTCATTTTGTTCTTCTGGAACGGGACAACCCTATGGACCAACTTTTACAACTGGTGATGTCATTGGCTGTTGTGTAAACCTTATCAACAATACCTGCTTCTACACAAAGAATGGACATAGTTTAGGTACTGAGATAATTTATTGCATGTAAAATAAGAAAATGTTCTGATTCTAGAACAGGTTTTTACATTTGTCATCTTTTTACAACACTGTAGGTATACTTGATTTTTGATTATCTACTGTAGATGCAGTAGATAGTAGGTTGTGTGTTCTAGTCAGATGAATGAGTTTGTGAAAATTGTGGGAATTTTTACTTTTATTTAAAATTATATTGTATTTCAGAGATAGAAAAAAGAACTATGGCAATACCACAGAAATATCTAGATTAGAGAGTTTTCTGCTTTGCTGTGTAGGAAACTTAGGTTTATTTTGTGGTTCATTTCCTGGTGCAGCAAGAGCTGAGAATGCTGCTCATGCAACATCATCAGCCCTTGGGGAGTAGGGGGAACAGCAGTATGGTTGAAAAAGATTAATTGCTACCAACCAAGTACATGACTTTAATATGTTATATGAGGAATGTCCTGCTAAAGAAGGATGGATGAAGGATGGTGGCTGCAATATAGAGGCATGAAGGTGAGTAGGTATTTTCTTTAAAAAAAAAAAAGAAAAAGAAAAATAGGGCGGGTCATAAGGGAGAAAAAGGATTAGTAAAGGGTTGGACAAACCTAAAATTTAAAATTATTAGGAAAAATAGTATTTTTAGATCATAGCACATAATACATTTAAAGTTGAATATAGGCTTTAGTTTTACTGCATAAGCTTCATATCAGAAGCAGATTTTTACAGTCTTTTCTAACCTAATCTAAAATTCCATTCTTTAAAGAAAAGAACAACCCTAACACTTCAAAAATATTTAGCAGTTTGAATCATTTTATAGAATTTAAAAGATAAGCAGTATTCTAGGTACAAGACTAAGAATAATGCATTCCAATTCTGGGTTTTTGCAGCTCTTGCTTTCATGAGTCTCTACCCTTCCTTAGCTGCCGAAATTTTACTTTGGCCTAAAATCGTGGAATTGGCTCATACATTACCAACAATTTCTTAGGCCACCAACCTACAATTAATTCCACTTGCAATTTACCTTCTTCCAGAATGAAGACTGGGACTGGTAGTAACGCCCTTCTTGGGGACAGCCTCAGTGCATACTTCAAAGAATAACCACAAAAAAACAGCCAAAACTCAATAAGCTATAAAAACAGGTACTTTATTAACAAGGAATTATTTCTATTCGGGGGAAGTGGGAGGGGGCAAAAATAAAATAGGATAAACATAAATACATTATCTTGTAACTATGAAAAGGAGGCTGGAAGAAATTGCTCTTAGCAGAGAAATAGAATTTTAAAATCAGAATATACAAGTTTCTCTATACCTTACAAATCCTTCCAACATAACATAGTAGTTCTTCCCAGGAAATGTTTTGAATCCCCAGCTATATTAGTAATAACAATAGTTCCTTGAACTGTTATTACTTTGTGTGTGTGTGATTTGTGGTTCCTTTTCATATTCTAATAATTAAAAATTCAAGTTTTCATTACATGATTATGAATCTGTTTAAGTGCTTATGGCATCTTACTGTAGCAAGGGCTGTCTCTGCTTCCTTTTCACCACAAAGGATGCATGTTTTATGGCTGTCCAGAGGGATTTTGATCAGGGCCACTAATCAAGGTTACATATGTGATTCTTAAAGGTTCAAGGTGATTGTAACGGCTAAGATTTTTTTCCCAGGAAAATAAGCTCTCTTATTTGTTTGCTGTTAATAATATTTTAGTGCAAACTTGTCGAAAGTCTGTGTGTTTCTACTTGATTTCGATTTTCAAGATGTTTAATTGAATGTACAAGATTGATCTTACATCATATTAAACTGAAGAAAATAAGACTAGAGTTTTGAATACATCTAATAAAAGACAGTTGGTTCTAAAGTTTAAGAGATAACATTATGATAATAGTTGTAGTCTGTTTAGTGTTTGGTTCAATGTAAAATATTGATCTTTTATTGAACAAGAAGAAATTAGCTTCGTATATAAAAGATATGAATGTCAAACTATAGTAGATGCTTTCTTCTCAAATTTTAAAAGGTAGCATGATTATAGGTAGTCTTTTTAGTTAAGGTTCTTAAAATATTTATGCTTTATTTAAAAGAAGTCTTTTGGAGGGTAAGTGGGAAGGGAAGGAGACTGACTCCATTTGATTTATCAACTACTAACAAGTTTTCACAAGTCTTAAATTTAAACACATTTTCCCTTAGGCATTTAAAAGTGGTAGGAAAGAACAGGATACCTAATAGGGTCATGTATTAATTACTTATAAATAGTTTGAGCACTTTGGGGCAATGTCTGAGGCATTTCTTCCAGACCAGGCAAGTAATGTTTAATTATTGTTCAGCCACAGGAAGGAATTGGACTAGGAAGTTCAATTTCTGTCCTTAGTAGATTACTTATATTTCGTAATCTGGTCTATTTATTTTCCTATACATACTAAATTAAAACAATTTTTTAGAAAAATTGACAATGAATATTAAAAGTAAATGAGCTAATAGTCAATTCATATTTATTTTTAAAATTGCAACTAAATGATTTTTTTGTCAGCTATTTTAAAAGTACTTCCTTCTTCTGAGAATGAATTAAAAAGTAGAGTTATGTTAAAAATTGTCTAAAGAGATATACCCAGCTGTTAAAAGTGAAATGTGCATGTGTATGTGTATATGTATGTATTTATGTGCAGTTTGTTGTATAGAACTAGATGTATGTTTTCTCTGATAGCTGTCAACCTTTGACGAGATCTGAAAACTTTCATTCCTTAAAACTAAAATAGATTTGCTACTCAAATCTTTAGGAAATGTTTGGAAAGGTTTGTCTTTAGTAAAGCAAAAGGTTATCAGAAAATGTTCATGTTATAACATTGTTGGTGTCTGCAAAAAAGATAGGGAATTCCTCTTAAGAATTTATCAATGCTTCTGTACCTATGTTAGAAAATAACATAAAATTTCCTATTCTGCATTGTTTGACCTTTTTTTTTAGATTTCTGGAGAATGACTTAAATTTCTTTGGTGCACAGACTTTTTGCTTTCTCTGCTATTAATAAAACTGAAATAAGTATTTTTTTTGGTATAAAACTTAGACCATTTATAGTTTTGTATTTCTGTTGCCAATGCAGCATTAAAGTTCTATTTTAAAAATATTTTTAAGATACTATAAAAATAGTGGCTTGGGAGGCAAGGGGTTCTGAATCCAGAAGCTTCCTTGTAGACAATTTGTAGGTGGTGCCATTTTTTAGGCCAAACTTGTGTAATGTGATTATAACATAATAATTAAAAAAAAAATTTAAACTAACAATACCAGTACTTACATGTCCAAATGAATGTTGATCTTTAATTACCTTGTTATAGGCTGTACCTTTTTTCCAGTAATGCTGCTGTCTAATAATCCTGCTCTTTGTTAAAGTGTTTTTAGATCTAGCCTTTGTGATTGCCTTCAGAGTATATTTTTTGGACTATATGATGGTGGCAAATCTTGCCACTTACTTTCTTTGGAACTGCTTTCTAGGTCTTAAAAGTAATTCCCTCAAGTGGAATTAGAAGAATATATTGAGCAGTGTCAGCATAATAATAACATATACATGAGAGGGAGTTTGAAGGTTTACCAAGTGAGGTAGGGGTATGTACTAGAAGTGTTAATCTTAGTTTATAGATTAGGCCAGCCAGTAAATGTTGGAGCTCAGATTTACATTGAGTCTGACTCCATGAGCTGACCCATTTCTATATTATATCACCCTTTGTCATTAGAATCAATGTTTACTCAGTTGTATAAACTGATCATCACCCAGGTGCATAGCATTCTATACTTTTTTTTTTGAAAAGCAATTCTAATACCACTTATCTTTTTATATTTTACAGGTATAGCCTTCACAGACCTACCGGTAAGATATAACAATCTTTTTAGAGTATATTTTGTATCTTAGTTTGTATATATAAAGTTATGATAGAAGAAATAGAAGTATGTATGTATAGTATGTGTTCATATGGGACATGCATGGAGATCACATTCCTGTTAATATTGGAAGATTTAAAAATTCCACCTTTAATGGTGTTATTGAACTATTTTTTCAAAGATTGTATATAATTTTTAATCACTTACCTGCTTTTAAAGCTTTTTGTGATAAAGTTTTTTGGGTTATATCTGTAGAGGACAAAGGCCTCAGTGACCATTTGGCTTTTGGTTTACAATGGTTTACGTTACAATCTGTAAGCCTATAGAACAAATTATAGTAGATCAATCTACATTTTGTTTGCTAAATAATTCTTGTCTTATGGGCAGGGGTAGAAATAAGAGTTGAGAAGGCCCATCCCCTCTAGAGGCATTTTTTTGCCACCAGTTTTGCTATTGTTTTGTTTTTGTTTTAATTTTAAATTACTCAATTATTTTCTTTCTATCATTAAGCAGGGTTATGTAGCATGAATCCAGCCCATCAGTCAATCAAGCTGTTCTCTTATAGACTTCCTGTTTCATGTATCACAGCCACAAGGGCCTATGTGAACAATCTCTGTCCTGTGTCATATTTCTGCTATAGGAGCTGTTTGTTAATTACCAACATAAGATGAATGCAACAGATCAGACCAAATCTACTGCTGGGCAAGCTGAAGATGTTAAAAATTGGGGAGAGCTGGCCTTGCTACTGTACTCCAAAACACTAATTTGCTTCTCTGCAGCTTAGGGGGCCTGGAAACCTCTTAGAAGTTTTTGTGACAATTTTTTCAGGGATCTTCACCCAAGTTTGAGAAATGTTATGTTAATCCACAGTCTGATTAATTTAGTTAATGGATTTAGGAATATGACTGCCCTTTTAGTAGTGGCATTCTTCATTTTAAAAAGATAACACTTCCCTTCTAAACAGTAAGGTTACTGTAATATAGTATTTGTTTTTTTGAAGGTAGGAGAGAGGGCAATCAGGATTAAGTGACTTGCCCAAGATCACAGTGTCAAGTGTCTGAGGCTGGATTTGAACTAAGGCCCTCCTGACTTCACGGCCAATGCTTTATTCACTGCACCACCTAGCTGCCCTTTTATCTAATTAAAAAACAAAAACAAAAACAAGAAAATAACCAATCCTCTTTTTTGCTTTTTTTTTCTTTTTCTTTTTGGAGGGCTATTGGGGTTAAGTAACTTGCCCAAAGTCACACGGCTAGGTTTTTTGTTTGTGTGTACATTAAGTGTCTGAGGCCGGATCCAAACTTAGGTCCTTCAGACTCCAGGGTTGGCGCTCTACTCATTGCGCCACCTAGCTGCCCTTAAGTATTGCTTCTAATAGAAAAAAATAATGTGCTTTCTCTAAGCTTCATTTTCCTTATTAAATTAAGGGAGCTGGAGTAGGTCCCTCTCTTCCAGATATAAAAGTATATTTTTATTGTATCAGGAAGATTGTTAAATATAGATAACATTTTGAGTTTTATTTTACTTGCATGTTCCATTAAGAGGATTTTAGAGAATTCAGTAGAGTTTCTGTTTTCTCTTACTTCCTTTTGTGTCTGACTTCTGGTTACATATCAGATAGTTCTTACAGCATCTGGTTTCCACCTAATGTACTTATGTCCTTTAACATATGTTTAGAAAATTTGTATTTTATCTTCTCTAATTTCCTCGAGTGCATGTATCAATGAAGGGCCTACTGTTAAACACCCATGCTCTTATTATTTAACATATAATGTTAAAGGCACTTCATGCCTCTCATAGGACTTTTACATACATCATCTAATTAGATCTCCATAAAAACCTATGTGAAATATGTGGGGCCAGTATCACAAATTAGGGAGTTGAAGCGCATAGAGGTTGTGATTTGCCTAGGGTTAAACAGCCAATGAAAAAGCTAGGAGTACTTGAGCACTCTTACACAATGCTTTCATCTTTTAAACTAGATTACCTCTATGTCCTTCACAAATCTTAAGAGGTCTTTTACTGGAATTCACTAATTTTCCTTAGATCTTTATGTGTTTAGGTTCACAAAATTTCATAATAATGCCTCTAGACTTCAGTCAGTGTAAGCATTTATTAAATGTCTATTTATTTGCCAAGTATTCTAATCCACCTTCCATCTTGGGGTGTGTGCATGTGTGTGTGTGTGTGTGTGTGTGTGTGTGTGTGTGTGTGTGTGTGTGTTCAGATATATATCTTAATAATTTAGGAATTCCTCGCTTTTTGTAGTCTTATTATTCAACATTGCCTAAAGATTATGTGAATATTTTCTTTACCTTTTTACTTGATGGTTTCTGTTAAATGTTAGAAGATGAAGATAGCATAGGCACAGTCAACATTCTGTATGTATACAGTAAGGATTTCACACCAACACACTTTAAAGGTGCAATCTACAAGAATATATCTCCATAGGTAAGAGTAGGGTATAATCAGGTGTAGTAGCACACACCAGTGTGGTCTTGCTACCAGTGAATGAACCTGAGGTTAATGGAACACTTGAACTTCAGAGTTCTGAGGTTCAGTGGGTTAGGCTGATTGGGTATCTGTACTAAGTGTGGCATTAGTGTGGCGGATCTCCTTGATGGGGGCGGGAGCATAGGGGAGTGAGGAAGGGCAGAATCCAGGATTCCTAAAGAGGGGTAGATCCACCCTGACCAGAAAAAGAACCAAAGTTAATACCCATTTCTAACTTGGGTGAAATAGAGAGACCTATCCTTAAAAATAAATTAAGGTGGTAACTCCTCATTCAAGTATGTATGAATATATCTATCTATACTTAAATAATCATATAGCTCACAATTATATAGACCTTTAAAATTTGTGAAGTGCTTTATATAACATTATTTCATTTGTATATTAACATGTATAGGTTCCTTGAGGACAGAAATTGTCTTTTCAGATAACATAATGCTATAGATGTACTTGAATACTCAATTTCTTATGGTTCAGAAAGATACATATTTAGAAACAGTTTAAAACTTTGCCACCTTCCTGCCTGATTTCTGTTGATTGTTTTATGTTCTGTATTTCTTATGATGATTGTTATAGGACTAGATTATTTAATGATAATTTTAGATAATCTCTATTAATTGATAGTTATAGTCTATATAGAATAAATTCAATTGTGCTTTTTAAAAACTTTTTTTAAAAACAAATTATAGTGAAAAAAATGTTGACTTTGAAACATTCTTTCTAAGAAAGAATTTTTTAAAACTGGAGTATTAGGAAAGAAACTAATGAAATATATTGTCTTACAGCCAAATTTGTATCCTACTGTGGGGCTACAGACACCAGGAGAGGTGGTAGATGCCAATTTTGGGCAACATCCATTTGTGTTTGATATAGAAGACTATATGCGAGAATGGAGAACCAAAATACAGGCACAAATAGACCGGTTTCCTATTGGAGATAGAGAAGGAGAATGGCAGACCATGATACAAAAGTAAGAGTAAAGTAGTTTGAACAATTTTCAAAAATTGCATTTTATAAACTATTTTGGCAGTTGGTATTCTTTTGGTATTCAGAGAAACTTTTCACATGCAAAGCAGTCTATTTTATTTAATTATGATCACCATAATGATAAACTTTAAATTTTTGTCACAGAGTAATTGCCTTAATTTTGAGACTAGCTGGGCAGCTAGGTGGCACAGTGGATAGAGTGCTGGGCTTGGAGTCTGGAGGACCATCTCCCTTGAGTTCAAATTTGGCCTCAGACACTTAATAGCTCTGTGTGACCCTGTCACTTAACCCTGTTTGCCTCATTTTCCTTATCTGTAAATGAGCTGGAGAAGGAAATGGCACCCTACTCTAATGTCTTTGCCAAGAAAACCCCAAGTAAGGTTATAAAGAGTCAGACATGACTGAACAACAACTGAGACTAAAATAAAAATAATGGGTGATTGAGTATAAGCCTTTGGGTCTGACAAAGGAAAGTAGGCAACATAGTCTGGATAACACACGTGGGATTACAGGCAGTTAACTAGAAATGACAAGTCAAATTATGGCTTTACCTAAATTGTTGGGGTGAAATGTATGTTTCCTCATCTGTTCTTGGCCATGCCATCGATTCAGTAAGTGACTGACTAGAATTCTCTAGTATGTGGACATTAGGAATTGTTCATTTTGATGTAACTTCGTGTAGGAGCAGAAGTGAAGATTCCTCCAGTACTTCCATGACTTGAATTTAGACAGTGTAATAATCAGGCCACACATTTTGAATAGAGCTAATTTTCTGTTTCCCAGTAAGTAAGATAGAACCCAAATCTGAAATTGGGAAGATAATACAAACATGATTGAGTTACATAATAATAAACCCTTAAATAGAAATAAACTCGTAAGGCAACTTTCCAGTCTTAGAAGGCTTTAGAAATATATGTTCTTCTTAAATCATATGATTAATTAGTTACAAATTACTTACATCCAAATTATTGGGTTTTTTCCCCAGACATTAGGAGTTGTCATTTATCATACTCAAAGGATTTAATTCCATAGAATAGATAGTATAGCTTTAAGAATTTAGGTAGTAAAAATAAGCATCACACTATTAGTCATGCATGCATACCTAATAGAGTAATTGCTCATATTTAGACTTATGGATAGAGGGTGAAAAAAATTTTAGATTGCACATTTTATAACAACAGCAACAATAAATAGCATTTATATGGCACTTAATTGGGTGCCAGGTGCTATACTAAGCACTTTATAATTATTATCTCATTTAATCCTAACAACAACCTGGGAGGTAGGTGCTATTATTATTGTCCATTTACAAATGAGGAAACTAAGGCAAACCGGTTAAGTGACTTAACCCAGGTTTACACAGCTAGTTAAGTGTCTGAAAGTGAATTTAAATTTAGGTCTTATTGACTTTGGGCCTGGTGTCATATCTGCTGTTCATCTTGCTAGGTAGTAATTATTCTACTGGGGTTAATTGGATTTTAGCTCACTAGGAAAGGCTTGCATCCCTTAAATATTTTGTGCTTTTACATATTTAGCCTACCTTATCTCCCAGTATGCCATGGAGGAATTTTCTAGCATTAAAAAAAGATTATTAAAAAGTAGCATTAGAAATGTCCCTAAGCTTCTAGTGAAATGAATGATAACCTTGCTGGCTACTTCTCTAGTGCTGTTGCCTCCTAGTGTGGCAGTTATGACAGTTTCAGTTAGTACTTTGAAAGAAGCAGGGCTTTCCCAGCTTTGTGCACCAAAATCATCGTCAAGAATGAAGCTATTATAAAATTAGTCTTGTAACCTAAAGGATGGTTATGTCTGGATGCAGTTAGAGGCTTGTAGAGGAATAATTATGGCTTTATTAGTTTCTGTGATTTTTCTAGGTCATAATTAGTTACCAAGATCCCTTGGCATAATAAAATCAGCAAGTTGACATTTGTTTCCTTGAGATCCATACTTGTAAAAGAGGAAAGAAGAGGTAATTTATTTAGCTCTAAGCAGATATGTGTGGTTTTAATAAAAAAAATTGAATAAATTAGTTGATGGAGTGACAGTTTTATTGGTGAAACTGTTCCCTTTGTTAAATTTTCTTTTGTCTTTAAATTGGATTCACTTAATTTTTGCAGAATGTTTTGTTTACCTTAGTGGGAAGAGATAAGCATTATATAGTGCCTACTCTGTGTCAGGCACTGTGTTAAGTGTTTAACAAATTCTCGTTTGATCTTCACAACAATTTTACAAGGAAGATGCTCTTATTATCACTCCCATTTTACAGTTGAGAAAACTGAGACAAACAGAGGCTGATTTGTCTAGGGGTCCCATACCTGGTTAAGTGTCTGAGGCTGGATTTGAATCTAGTTCTTACTGACTCCAGACCCAGCTTTCTATCCATTATGCCATCTAGCTGCTTCAGGAACACCAAAGGTGGTCCTAGTATGTATTTCAAAAAAGCACAAGGTTTATGTTAATTAACAATAAATTATTCTTGTCTTTTATATTAAATCTTTTTATGAATAATTTAATTGACTTTGTATATAACATAATTTAGTACTGTTTATCTGTCTATGCTGTTCCACAGAATTGATAGATTAATCCCTCACCAGTCACTTATTTAGAATTTATGTCATCAGTTTCTTATTCAGGATTCCTAATTAATGTTTGTTTGGGTTTTTTTGCCTTAGTTTTTCTGTCGTTCCCCTCACTCCCTCCAATAGGTTACCAGTGATTTCTTAACTACCGCATCTGTGATAGCCTTTTCTTAGTGTTTATCTCCTAGAAATTTTATAGTTTTTAATTATGTTAATCAAGGTGCCCCTTTGATTCATGGCAAAAACCCTTCTTTCCTGGTTCTCTTTTTTTTTTTTTTTTTTAAAGCAATTGGGGTTAAGTAACTTGCTCAAGGTTACACGGCTAGTCATTATTTATGCGTGGGTGCTCATTTTCTGAGGCCGGATCTGATCTCGGGTCATCCCAACTCCGAGGCCGGCGCTCTTACTCACTGCGCCACCTAGCCGCCCCTTTAGGGCAATTGGGGTTAAGTAACTTGCCCAAGGTTACACGGCTAGGTTTTTGTTTGTTTGGATTAAGTGTCAGAGGCAGGCTCCGAACTCAGGTCTTTCTGACTCCAGGGCCGGCGCTCTATTCACTGCGCCACCTAGCCGCCCCCTCTTTTTATTTTCTAACCACTTTTTTCATCCTTTTCCTGCCTGTGAAAAGTGTGACTGTTCCCAGTCTCTGTCTTGGGCCCTCTACTTGCCCACTTATTCATTATTGTTCCTCTCTGTTCTTTCTCTCTTGAGGATCTCATCAGGTCTCATGAATTTAAATTTTTTTTGGCAAGTGTCTCACTTACATATTAAATCCAAATCTCTACCTTCAATTCCAGCCCCGCATCTCTAGGTGCCTGTTGGATATCTCTACCTATTGTCAGTACTTGACACTCAACATTTCTAAAACTGAAACTCCCATCTCCTTGCTATAGCTTTACCTCTTCTAAACTTTTCCATTTGTCTTGATGACATAGTCTGTCTCTTTGTTTACATTCACCCAGGCACAACCCTAGTTCAGGTCCTCATAACCACTTGCCTGGACTGTAGTACTAGCCAGGAGATTGGCCTCCTTGTGTTCATTTTGCCAAAATAAACTTTCTGAGGCATAGGTCCAGTATAAGATACAAACTTTCAGCCTGGCTGGCATTTAATTCTCTCTATACCAACCTACCTTTTCAGACATATAACTCTCCATATACTTTTCATTCTAGTTTAGCTGATCCTCAAACTTGATATTATATCTGAGATCACTATTTTTTCTAAACTTAGAATGTGTTCCTGCTTTTCAGATTCTTTATCTTGCTCGATAGCCCAACTTAGATGCCATATTTCTCATGTAGTCTTCCTTGTTCTCTTCTACCTGCCCCCAGTTTAAAGTATTTTCCCCATCAAATAGTTCCATGCTACTTTATCTGGATCTCTCTTTAGTTTTGATCACTCATTACCTTGTATTATTTTATTATACTTATATGTGTGCATGTGCCATCCTCTTCAGCAGAATGTCTTTGAAGTCAGGGACTATTTTGTTTTTGGAATTTGTATAATGTTGAATGCGATTCAGCTATCCTATTCTACTCCCAGTTACAACTTAGCTAATCACAAGGTAGAGGAGGCCACATTTGAATATATACATTTTGAATATAGTCATAGAATTTAGGGGAAAAGTATGGTCAGTGGAAATGAGAGAGGATAGGTAAGAAGGTATGTTCAGTGGAGGAAATTCTGAATTTGGAGTCAGAAGGCCCGGATTTGAATCATGCATGGCTTAGCTGCATATGATCTGTGTGATATCAAAAAAATACTTCACCTCTCTGGTTCTCCTCATCTGGAAAGTGATGAAAATGGAGTAGATGGCTTTCTAGGTTCCTTCTAGTTCTAAATCTATGACTTTGTGAAGGGGAAGACCTTGGTGTGTGATAGGGGAGCAAACAATTATAAAAAAAGATGGTATTTATGCCTATGAGACCTCTAGGAAGTAGCAATTTAACCCTGTTTGACATTTGAAACTTTTTTTCTTTTAGAAAACTATATAAATGTATGTGCCATATGGTATTTAGACATCTTTAAAAGTTGAGATCTGAAGCATTCCTATATTTCTGAGAAATACTTTCTAAAGATGAAATATATGTGTATGTATTTATTTCCAGTTAAGGATATGTTCATTCTTTGTTGTTGTTTTTTTTTTTTTTTTAAAGAATGGTTTCATCTTATTTAGTACATCATGGGTACTGTGCCACAGCAGAAGCATTTGCCAGATCTACAGACCAGACCGTACTAGAAGAATTAGCTTCAATTAAGAATAGACAAAGTAAGAACTCCATATAATGTGGTTGATATGTTTTATTTAGGGTTTAAGTTTCAAGTTATACCATTTTTGTGAAGTTTGCTTTTAATGCTTTTCATTTTAAATTGTTCATTTATATGATTTTAGAATAATTTTAGATCTGCAAAGTTCATTCTTGTAAACATTTTGATAGTTTCAAAGAGTGTGAATAAGAAAGAGAATTATCGTAGAATTCTATGTATTGTATGTATTGATAGAAAAATAATTTGCGAAAATTTTTGGTAAGAAATGTTTTCCTGATTGACTGAACCCTTTGTACACCTACTTAGAAGAAAAAATCATATATTTTCTCAGCCTTGAAACCAAAAGTTTATTACATAGAAGGTATTAAAAATGATTTAAATAGTTGGTGGGGACTGGTGCTAATGAGACCAAGGTTGTTGCTACAATGGCAGATCAGTTCAGCTCTAACAGTCATAGACTGTATTGGAGTTTGTTTTATTTGTAACAGGTATTTTGACATGAGTATACTTACTGCTTTTGAAAAAACTGCTCAAAGGTTTTAAGACAATCCAAAAGGCTTGTGATGGAAAATGTGTCCACATCCAGAGAAAGAATTACAGAGTCTGAATGCAGATTGAAGCATACTATTTGCTCTCTCTTTTTTCTTTCTCATGGTTCATTCCACTGGTTATAATTCTTCATTACAACCTGACTAATGTGAAAATATGTTTATGTGAATGTGTATGTAGAGCCTATATCAGATTTCATGCTGTCTTAGGGAGGGAGGAGCAGAGGGAAGTGGAGAAAATTTTTTAAATTAATTTATTAGTTTAGTTTCAGTTAACAAATTCAATTCCATAGTTCCTTGATTTTCAGATTTCCTTTGCTTCCCTCCCCCTCCACCCCCCACAAACGCATATAGTCCAGTATAGGATCTGTAAATACATTCATATTAGAGATTGGTCCAATTACAAAGGCGTATTGTACTAGGTGGGATGGAAAATGATAAAGAAGAAATAAAACCAAACAATGAAAAGAAAAAGATCAATTAGCTTCCATCAGGATTCAGGCTCAGTTCTTTCTAGTTATGTCTCTGGATGTCACATTTCTCTCTTTCTTGAGTTTTTCGGGATTGACTTATATCACTGCATTGGTGAAAGAGAAAATTTAAAACTAAAATACTTGTGGAATGGAATGTTGCAAACTAAAAATAAATAAATATATTTTTTTAAAAAACTGCTCAGTTTAAAGCCATGTTAATATGAAAAACTTATTTTTTGGAACAAGTATCAGATGTTAGGAATGAAACCCTAATAAAGAATTTTATTTGTTTTGTGAGGTTTTAGTCTTTATAATTACACTTGAAACTTTAGTTTTTACTTAGCATTTTTATCATTATTTGTACATTGTTCTGTTTTATTTATTGAACATAGATATATGACTTTCTATTTTTTTAAATTATATGGGCATAACCAGACACAATACAATAGTGCCCTGATCAGTGTTAACTTCAAAATAACATCTCATTATACATTATGCCCAAAAAGTATTATAGTGTTAATCTGACTGAGACACAATTATACTTTTGGGAGAATGAGTTACTGCATGAGCCCTAGTATAATTAATTTCCCTTAATATTGGTTTGCTTATTCATCACATTCAATACGAAAAGCATTCAAAACAATTTCTATATAACTTATTTTCCCTCCAGTAATATTGTTTTATCTAAAATCATGTGTTTTTTTTTTTTAAGTGAGCCATTTAATGTTGTTCTTTTTGTTATGCCTATAACTCAAAGTGTGGCTTCACATTTCTATTTGAGACCAAGGTTTTCAGGGGAGCAATAGAAATCTGTCATTGTGAGTAAATAATAAACAATTACTGCAGACTTAGGTACCTCACTTTTATTCTTTTAGGGTTTTTAAAAAGTTAATTTTTACTTTACTTTAATGAACAGGAATTCAGAAATTGGTATTAGCAGGAAGAATGGGAGAAGCCATTGAAACAACACAACAGTTATATCCAAGTTTACTTGAAAGAAATCCTAATCTCCTATTCACATTAAAGTGAGTTTCTCTTAGGTTATTTGATGCATAGTACTGTAATTACTTTAAATTTAATTTTGCTTTTATTTGTAAGATTCTTCCTTTAAAATGGAACACTTAAATAGTGAAAACATGCATTGTTAAAAAACAAACAGAATATTTTGATATCTGACTTGTTCATTTTACTTCTGTAATTCTTCATCGTAGGATCTATGATTAGACTGTCTTTTTTTTTTTTAATTTTTAAAATAGTTCCTTGCAATAAATGTCTAAGGGACTTCTTTTTAAAAAGTTAACCTGTTTCCTCAGTATTTTTTGCATTAAAAAAATCTTGGTTCTAGAGTTATATTTCCCATAGAAAATCTCATGTAATAGTAGAACCTATACAGACTCATTTTGAATGGATACTAATCTTATTGAAATCTTATTAACATCATTCTTAGGTGTATGACTGATTTAAGATAAAATCTTATTTTGATATTTGACTCAGCTTAAATCATCTCATCTCAAATTATTGGTCACTTTAACTCCTTTTAACGAAAAGAATACCTCCTTCCCACCATCTCCAGTACATAAAATTTTGACAAAATTCTGAAAATTTTTTTTCTGAAATCAGTCACTTAAAATTCAAATCATTAATATGCAAGATACTGTCAAATACATTAAGATAAAGCATCAAGTTGAATGCCTTTGTGTAATGTATACTATAATGTCATTTTTCTTTTATTCTTTAGGGTTCGACAGTTTATAGAAATGGTGAATGGTACTGATAGTGAAGTAAGGTGTTTAGGAGGTCGGAGTCCAAAGTCTCAAGACAGTTATCCTGTTAGTCCTCGACCATTTAGTAGTCCAAGCATGAGCCCCAGCCATGGAATGAATATCCACAGTTTAGCATCAGGCAAAGGAAACACCACACATTTTCCTGGTGAGGTTCATCTAGAAAACTTGCTATTTTGCTTTTCCTTACAATTTTTAGTAAGTGGGTAAAAAATACCATAAAATATATTTCTTTTTCAAAAGTTTCTTTTGAAAGTAAACATTAAATGCTGATTTTTAGCCAGTGGTATTCTTTGGTTGATTTCAACATGGTCAGAATTCAATGACATTTTTTGTGGATGTGAGAGACACACACTCACACACACTCTCACTCTCTCTCTCTCTCTCTCTCTCTCTCTCTCTCTCTCTCTCTCTCGAAAATCTAGGTTCAAATCCCACTTCAGATTACCCTAGACAAGTCACTTCACTTGTGTACCTCCTGAAAAATAGGGTTAGACTAGATGGCCTCCTGTGGCTATTTGAACACTAAATCTATGATTTCATGGGTCTGGCCTTCTTATTTGTGGGGTTGAGAGAGTGAAACATCTATAGGAACAGTAATATATAAATTATCATTAATACTTAGTTAGTGCCAGCCCCGGAGTCAGGAGGACCTGAGTTCGGATCTGGCCTCAGACACTTTGTGCGCGCGCGCGCACACACACACACACACAGCCGTGTGACCTTGGGCAAGTTACTTAATCCCAATTGTCCTCCAAAAAGCAAAGCAAAAAAAAAAACAAAACAAAACTTAGTAGTTAAGTGGAAGTGAGGGTTTCTTGGATTTCCTCTTTCCCCCTCCCTCTCATTAACAAGCATTTGTTCTTTCCCCCTCATACCTTTCCTCCATAAAGAGAAGGGGAGAGGGGGGAGTAGAGAAGGACCCTTGTAACAGATATTCATAACAAGCAAAACAAATTCACATTGCCCACCCAAAAATATATGAGGGGGAAGGTGATAGTGTTTTTTTTGTTGTTGTTGTTGTTGTTTTTTGTTTTTGCTTTTTGGAGGGCAGTTGGGGTTAAGTAACTTGCCCAAAGTCACACGGCTAGGTTTTTTTGTGTGTGTGTGCGTTAAGTGTCTGAGGCCAGATATGAACTCAGGTCCTTCTAACTCCAGGGCCAGCACTCTACTCACTGTGCCACCTAGCCGCCCCGAGGCTGAATTTTTTTATTTCACTTTATCAAATGGCAGGAAATAATCTTATTTATTTGTATTTGTCATACTAAAATCCACCAAAATCCATAGTAAAATGTCACAGTGCAATCTACTTTAAGCATATACATATTTTGAATAAAGGTTGCCATGTATTTCACTAGAGAATATACTAATACTTTGGATAGTCTTCATGTTCTGACCCACAAGAAACTCACAGTAAATGTTAGAATTTATTCACCCCCTTTCCAAAGGTTCCTTAACAAAATCTGCTTTGTTGTCAGTGGCTCACTTCCCACTCATTACATAATCTTTATGTTCTTAAGTAAATCTGTTATTTAGTATGGTGCCTGGGCTAATTTTTTAGACTTTGGTCACAGGAGCAAATTAAGTTACTTTTTTCTTTTATTAGTAAATCTTTTATTCCTCTTTTCTTTTATTACTGTTTTTCTTTAGGTTTCGAAAGTTGTAGTAATGGAGTAATATCAAATAAAGCACATCAGTCTTATTGTCATAGTAAACACCAGTCAACCAGTTTAAATGTTCCAGAACTGAATAGTATAAATGTGTCAAGATCACAACAAATTAATAGCTTCACCAGGTAAGCAATCACTCTGGGTTTTATAGCGTAGTCTCTAGTAGCAGCATATTAAAAGTGTGGTCTAAGGTGGCCGTCTTATCTGGGATCCCTACTGGACAAGGAAAAGGGCATCTAAGGAAGAAGAAACAGAGCCTGAGGAGGGATGCGTGAGAACAGAGAGAGAGAGAGAGAGAGAGAGAGAGAGTGTGTGTGTGTGTGTGTGTGTGTGTGTGTGTGTGTGTGTGAAAAACTTTGGGGGAAAAAAAAGCATTTTTTTCCTTTCATATTAGCCTAGAGCATCTCATAGGAGTAATACATGTATTTATCATGAATGTATTAGTTTTGACTAAACACCTTGTGCTGTATTATGTTATAAAGTAACATAAGTAGAAGTGTGGTTGAATGAGATTTTGTTTTAAAATAATCTTTTTATAGGTATAGTATTTTTTGTAATTAGCTTTGTTTTTTCCTTTTGTAGCAATGATGTAGATATGGAGACTGATCACTATTCCAATGGAGTTGGAGAGACTTCATCCAATGGTTTCCTAAATGGTAGCTCTAAGCATGACCACGAAATGGAAGAATGTGACACTGAAATGGGTCTGCAGTGCTATTTCTTGTATTTTTAAATAAAAATAGTAGCTGCAAGGTTATGTTCTTACTTATACTCATTAGCAACTGACAGACACAAATTGAGTTTATAGATGTGTGCTTTTGGGATTTTAAAGTAATATAGTTTACTTAATCTGGATTTTTGAGAGGGATTACTAGAGGAAGTTGAAGAATGCAGAAGCAAGTAAGCATTCTCTTTCAAATAATTCCTTTGGAAATCAATTGTCTAATATTTTTCCTTATCAAATAATTTGGGGCTATTTCTAAGTAATTGTTTTTTTCTGGATAAAGTTATTATAGTTATTGGAAGTAGTGGCAGTTTTAAAATTAGTGTTAAAACCTTATATGTATATGATGTTGGAGGATGTAGAAAGTCCTGTTTAATATACCTGGGAAGTCAAAGTTGGATAGGATAGTTTTTGTTGGCTTTTTTTCCCAGCCAAACTGAACTCCATAAAATTGAGCTGTCATTCTAAACATTAATAGCATGCATAATCGCACTGTTCTGTTACCTTATATTGCAAATGGTACCACACAGTTCAGTGATTATCAGAATTCTCCACACTTGGGAGAGTTAAAATTATTGAAGCTTTTAAATGATTTATTCAGCAGAAACTCCATGGCAGCATTGGATTTCTTCAGTGTGTTGAGGTAAACACATTTATTCAATTGTTAGTAAAGAAACAAATGTTCCTAGAGTGTTTATAAGGAAATGTGCTTTATAAATGCAAGGATATGTATCACACTTTTAAAAATAAATTTATTAACAAATAGCTGTATATCTTTTTAAAGCAAAAAAATATATAGTTTAAAAGCATCTGCAACATCTGTTTATATTGATGCAGTCAACTTTGAAAGAACATATTTTAGAAAGTGAT
Organism: Gymnobelideus leadbeateri; assembly: GCA_011680675.1. Classification (NCBI taxonomy): domain Eukaryota; kingdom Metazoa; phylum Chordata; class Mammalia; order Diprotodontia; family Petauridae; genus Gymnobelideus; species Gymnobelideus leadbeateri. The sequence goes on along the minus strand of WOXC01009015.1, from coordinate 480,309 downwards.
TTGGCAATTAAGAACCATTTCCATACATAACTTTTTTCATTATTAAGGTATATGGCCTTAGTAAAGATTTAGGGCTAAATGGTTCACCTCTTGGTTTCCAGAAAGAAATTTTATTTTAATTTTTCACAATAGTTAATTCCATAATTTCCTGTATAGTATTTAAAGTAACCTGACATATAATGGGACCTTTTTTGATTTCATGCCGCTTGGGAACATTAAAAGTAACATTTTTCCTTATGCCTAAGTTTTACTCTTCTGTTGCCCTCTTATAATTTATCTGTTTGTATATTTTAAGGTTTTTATACTGAAAAAGGTAAAGACAGTTATTAGAAACACAGCACGCCATAATGAGATGCCATGGGGTTCCACAGAAATCAGGAAAAGGAATTTGAGCCTACTTGTCCCTAATTCATGCTATCCTTTGGATTTCTTGCTTTTTTTATAAATGGATAAAATAATTTTATGTTAATTGAAGACTAGATGTCTAAGTTAGATTTCATTAGTATATAGTATATCTTAGTTGAAATATAAGGTATATTTCATGAGTGGAATTGTCTTGATTATATTGTTATTTTCATTAGGGTAATAATAGGTTTGATTTTTTTTTTTTTGGTGATATTACTGACAGAAGGTCATTGTTCTTATAGAAGTTGATTCAAGTCACTTGAGGCGACAGCTTTGTGGAGGAAGTCAAGCAGCCATTGAAAGAATGATCCACTTTGGAAGAGAATTACAAGCTATGAGTGAACAACTAAGGAGAGAATGTGGCAAGAACACTGCAAATAAAAAAATGTTAAAAGTGAGTTATTTTATCTTGGGTGTCAGGGTGGGGAAAACATTATAGTTGAAATTGTTGGTAAGTTTTACTTTTTAAACTTTCTCAATCAGTGATACCTCCTTAGCTGAGACTCAGGAATGATTTTATTGGGCATCATACATAATTATAGCAGGTAAGAGAAAAGGTATATGATTTTCTTTCCAAGAAGGAATGCTGCTGAAATAGAGGACTCAAGATGCCAGGGCTTTAAATTAGGCCTTCTTTCATACTAAAATCTACATAGTTATTCTCTAGACTGAGGGTAAAGGTTAAATGGGCATAGTGTCCATATGTACATTTGCATCTTCTTGACGGGTATCTGAGATCATACTGGTCTTGTCAAACTTTGATGATCTTATGAGCCTTTCCAAAAGTTCTCTCTCAAACCTACGAGTACGTAAGGCAGAACATAACCATGTCTGTCGTCATTTTGACCTCAGATGCTCTCTGTCATTCCTGCCTCTCTTCTTTTATTCCACTTTTAAGGAATTAGCTGATCCTTTCAAAACCTCTCTAATTATTCTTTGATTCCATCCCCTCTTGTCTCCTGGGAGCTTACGCCTTCTGTTGTCCACTTTCTCTCATCTTCAGTCCCTTTATCCAGTGGTTCTTTCCTTGCTACCTACATTTTTTCCCAAACTCAGAAGGTCTACACCTAAGCCCACCATCCTCTTAATCTATTGATTATATCTTCTTTTTCTTGCCAGACCCTCAGAGAAAGGTGTCTAGACTTTCTTACTTCCCATTAAATTCTCAGATTGGCCATACCTCTTCTCTGAAATTGCTCTCTCCAAAGGTACCAATGATAGCTTAATTGTTGATAAGTCCCGTGGTCTTAATTGTATGGATCAGTTCTCTGCTACTTGTGCTAATTTTGGCCTAACAAATAACAAGAAAATTCAGGTGCTCCATCAGCCACCACCACACCCATACATATGTGGAAACATTGGTTACAGCAAAGAAGTTTTGAATGCTGTGGATAAGTTCACTTACCTTGGTAGTATATGTTCCAGGAGGTACACATTGATAATGAGGTTGATGCACACATTGCCAGAGCTAGCTCTGTTTGGGAGGCTCTGAAGGAAAGTATGGGAGAGAAGAGGTATTAGACTGACTACCAAACTGAAGGTCTACAGAGCAATGGTGCTGACCTCATTGTTGCATGCCTGTGAAACTTGGACAGTATACTAGCGCCATGCCAGGAAACTGAGTAACTTCCATTTAAATTGTCTTAGGAAGATTCCAAAGATCACCTGGCAGAATAAGGTACCAGACACTGAGGTCCTTACTTGAACTAAGCTGCCATGTATTTAAACTCTGCTTCAGAGAGCACAACTCTGATGGGTTGGCCATGCTGTTTGAATGCAAAATGTACAGTTGCAGAAAAGGTTCTTAGGGAGAACTCACACTGGGCAGGCATTCAAATGGTGGGCAGAAGAAGTGATACAAGGACACTCTCAAGGTCTCTCTTAAGAACTTTGAAAATGATTGTATGACATGGGAGACACTGGCCCAGGACCTCACAGCATGGTGTCCCCTCGTCAGAGAAGATGCCAAATGTATGTGCTCTGTATGAGCAAAGCAGAAGTGAGACAGCTCAAAGGAAGTGCAGGATGCACAAATTTGGAGAATATACCTCAAATGTTCACACGGACTATTTGTGTCTGCCCTATGGTAGAGCATCCCAAGCTCCTGTTGGTCTGATCAGCCGCACTTGGACACACTGCAACTTGACATTAGCATAGTGCTGTCATTTTGATCCTCTCCGAGAATAAAGAACAACAACCAACTCTTCTCAATCAATCTGCAGCCATTGACATGTTTAACCCTCCCTCCACTTAAATGCTGCCTGCTCCGTGGTTTTCAGGACATGGCTCTGCTGTAGCTCCCTTCCCTTTGGGCTGTTTCTTTTTAGTTTCCTTTACCAGATCATTATTTGTGTTCTCCCTTCTTTTTTTGTGTTTGACCCCAGAGCCCTCTTGTGGGTCCTGTTCTCTTTTCTCTGCATTCTATCTCGGGGAGCTCATTGATTGTGACTGACAGATCTTTATATCCAGACCTTATTTTTTCACTTGAGTTCTATGACAGCTGGACGTCTCTGCCTAGGTGTCCTTATTTCTGTCATGGATACATATATCCTTCCAGGAAGCTAGTTACACGGTCTAGGAGTTATATTCTTGACTTTTCATTCTCCCTTACTCCCCATAGGCAGTCTGTTGCCTAGTCTTGTGTTTCTGCCACCACAGTGGTCCCTTGTACCTGTCATCTCCTTATTTCTGCTCAGACCACAATCATTCTCCTTGTGGCCCTTGTCACTATTTGCCTGGACTACTGCAGTGTCCTTCTCTTTGGTTTCACCGAATCAAGTGATAATCTATTCAGGATCTCTCCTTCCTACCTGCTGAGCTGATACCCTTTCAGAGACTTCTAATTGCATCTAGAATCAAATACATTTGGTGTCTTTTGCAGTTTAAAACGCTTCATAGTTTGGCTCCTGTTGATCTTTCCTGTCCAATTTCATCTTATTCCCCCCCCTTGGGCACTTTATGCTCCTGCCATGCTAACTTGTTCTTTTCTGATTGTGACAGACAGCTCCATTTCCCACCCTCCCCTTTTTGCACAGGCTGTTTGCCAGTATGTAGAGCACTTTTCCTGCCTCAAAATCCTTAGCTTATTTCAGAATACAGTTTAGGGGGGTCCTCTTCTACACAAGGATCAGCCTTATCCAGCGCAGCACTTAAGTGCTTCCCTTACCATTGCTTTGTATTTATTTTGTATCTTTTTTTGTGTATTTACTTAACTATGTATTGGTGTTTCCCCAGTAAAAGTTAAGACTCTGAGAGGAGTGATATGTGTATCTCCTGTTCTTACACTCATGCATAGAATAGATACAGATGAAACAGTTTGTGTTTAAATTGTTGAATTTAATTCAGTTAGGAAACATCATAGTTTATGCTACTTCTTCAAAAGAACAGGAGGCATGGTATCAAAGATGCCCCAGTATTCTCTTGTTAAAAAATTATTTTGGTGACTTTTTGCATCACCTAAATTCTAAGTATTTCCCTCCCTTCTTATTCAGTAAGCCATCTTCATAACAGAATAAAAATTAGGTAGGGGAAAGCAGATCAGCAAAAACAGTCAATATACCAGCTGAATCTTACAGTATATGCTTCATTTCATACCTATAGTCCCCATCCCTGCAAATGAAGGGTAGGCAGCACATTTTTTCCAACTCTTCTCTGGGGCCAAACTTTCTATAATTATATAGCATTGAACTCTTTTTTCTTTCCACCTGTGTGTGTATCTATATTTTCTTATGGTTCTGATTATATCACTCTTTATTAGTTCATATAAGTCTTTCCACACTTTAATAACATTTTTCATATGGTTTTTTAAGGTGGGGCAATAGTCTTCTTAAATCATGTACCACAATTTGCTTAGCCATTTCCCCATTGATGGACATCTACTTTGGTTCTAGTTCTTTACTACCACAAAAAAAGTACTACTATAAGCACTTTGCTATCTAGGATACCTTTTGTCTTGGACAGAAAGACCAATACTGCATTAAAGGATATGGGTATTTTTTTAGTATAATTCCAAGTTGCTTATAAAATTAACAGATAACATACAGTTTTTATGGTTTGCTGAGTGCTTTACATGTATTATTTTATTTCATCTTCATAGCAACCCTTTGAGGTATAGGTGCTATTAGTACCCTTATTTTACAGGTAAGGAAATAGACAGTTTAAATGGCTTGGCCAGCTAACATGACTCTTAAGTATCTGAAGCAGCATTTGAAAACCACATCCTCTTGTTTCCCAAGTCCTGTGTTCTTTCTAATGCAACATAATAGTTATCGAAGGATGATCCATTGCAGTCAGGCATTGATATCTTTTCTAAGAAAGAAGATGAAAAGAAAGTCATGATTTGTTGTGACTTTGAGATTGACAGTTGGAGGTATAGAAAAGGAAAAGTGTGCTCCACCTTCTCTTGACCCTGCATTTGAAAAAGCCTTTCCCTATACTCTACCAAAGTGTTAATGAGTCCCAGGTGTAATAAAAATGAGTACAAGATAGGATACATGACACGTCCTAGAAGATTTTATTTTCTAGTTTTGTTGCAGTTTGCAACAAATAATTAAATAATTACCCTAAAAGTAAAATATAGAGGGAGGCATCTATTATTTAATGATTATTGTTTTAACAAAATATTTGCATTCTAGTCTTCTAGAATGACTCTGAACCTAAAAGCTGCCCATGTAAAGAATGTTATGGAAACTTCACAGGCCCTCATTTTATAGATGAGGATAATTGAGGTCCAGGAAGGTCAAGCACCTTGCCAGAGGTCACACGGGTAGTGAGTGTTGAATGCCATTCTTTGCTCCCAAAATGAATGTTCTTTCCATCATCCCACAGTGCTTCAACAACTACCTGTTCTGTGGTACTCGAGTAATAAAGACCTGGATTCTCACCAGGAAAGTAGTGCAAGGAGCCACAGACTATAAAAGGCTCTCCTTTTCTTTCATATTTCTTGGCTTTGTGCATATCTGAAGACTGAACAGACAAGAAGGCCAAAAAAAGCAGGGGGGGAGTGACAGAGATATCAGCAAGGGTTGGGGAGGAAGAAACGGAGACAAGAGAACAGACAAAAAGATACCTCCTGTAGCTAAATAGCACTGAATCCATATCCTTTGGAGGCATAACACATCTTAGTTGTATGGGAGGCAGTCTGACAGATTTCTTGAAATTTGAGCTCTCAAGTGTGTTCAGAGTAGGGGGAGTTATTGAGGTGCTGGTATAGTTATCTATGCTGTACTTTTATACACTGGAAATAGAATTTTTTGGAGGGGGGCATAGAAGAACCAAGAAACCACTAACCACTTGTGTTTTTACATCAGCCTTCAAAGAAGGCTTGTACCTACCACTGTATCAGTACTGTAGTTTAGTCTCTATATCCCGTTATGTTAAAATGTTCACACTGATACTAGTCAAAAAGGAAAATGTCCAAATGTGTTCATTATGGCCAGAAAGCCATATACTTTACGAAAACAATATACTTTAAGATTTTCATTATAAAAAAAGTTTTGTATTGGTCTTCAGCTATCCATGACTTATTTCACTGAGATTTTGTTTCTGTTCTTGGTTCTAGTTAGTTGGAATTTAATCTGTTTTTCAAAAGTAAGGAGTTTGATTGTGTAGTGATTTTATAAGTTTCATGAATGTCATTTGATTTCTTTAAGTACAAAAAATAAATCAGTTCAAGCATTTGGGAAAATAATGAATTTTGTATAGTAACTTGCTATAAAGAAATTTAGAAGAAAACTTTTATTAGGTAACAGTGCTAGCAAGACTTCTCTTATTTAGGTATACTTAAAGATGTTTTAAAGTTAATCCATAAACTTCTGAATGATTTTCCATAAGACGTATGAGAATATACTGTAGTTTAATTTTTAAGAGAGATTAAATGAAGATAATTGGAGGTTGTTTTGTCTTCCTTTTTGATTTGACTTTTCATTGTTTTAGTATAGATCACTTAAAATATTTTAAATGGCAGACTTCTAAAGATATTTTAAGACTGCATACAGATTGCAAGATTTTTCAAAAATTTTAACTCTTTTTCTCATTTAAAATTGGTAGAGAGCAAGAACTAGAGGAAGGCAGAGTGTAATTATAAAATTCCTTTGAATTTCCATTTCAGTATTGTTGAGTTAGCTACTTTCTAGGAAGCTCAGAAAATGGCATTTTGTATCCTGTACCTATAGATGTTCTGTGATTATAGATTGAATTGGAGAAAATCGTTATTTATTTCTTCCTTTTGATGAAGAAAGTTAATAGGTGCAAACTGTTTTGAAGAACTCCCATAACTCCTACCCTTTTAGTTTTTCTTCTATTTAATATCTTTCAATTCCCCTACCTTACTTTTGTCTAGATGCAGGTGAGATGGGTAGCTGAATTGGCTCTGGGTTGTGAGAGATGGGAGGCAGCTTGCTGGTGAGTAGCTGAAGACCTAGGCCTGGGCAGTTCTGGGGAGGGTAGCAAGGGTCGGTCAGAGGGGCAAGGAGAAGCAGGGAATAAGTGTTTCTTGACACTGAGTAATATGCTGTTAGCAGAGCTCTGTATTTATAAAACTATTCTGGGAAACAGTTCAGGATTATGCAAGAAGTTACTAAACTCTACAGTGTTTTGGTCCAGAGATTCCACTACTGGGTATATCCTAAGAAGGTTAAAAGTAGAAACAAAGATTCCATGTTATTCCTAAATTAAATACTCATAGCAACACTTTTTGTGGTAGTAGAAAACTACAAATAGCAAGTGTCAATTGATTTGGGGAATTGTTAAATAAATTGTAGTATATAGACTATTATTAGAAAATGGCATTTTATTACGCTTGTAAGAAATGATGAATATGAAAAGGTCTTCATGAGAGAAGAACTGTGACAATGCATAGTTTGTATAGTTCAGGAAGCAGAACTTGAATACAGTGACTACAATAATGTAAATAAAATATCACTAATATAAATCTAAACATAAATTTTAATGACTAATTTTTACCCTAAGAAAAGTTGAGGGATTTTACCTGCCTTTTCTTAGAGAACTGGGGGTCAGAGGATAGACTATGATATAGAATGTTCCATAAATTATGTGCTGGTAGATTTTGCTTAATTGTCTTTTGTTACAAGGAAAAGGGAGGGGGAGGGGGACAGTGTCATTTGGTGATTTAGGGAGATGGTGTGGTATAATGCCAATGCGATATTCACAGCACCCAAGGCGGCTATGAATATGCTGGTATAATTGTGAATCACAAAATGTAACAGACTCTCCACATGGAAGACAGAACTCAAACACCAGAAAGCCAAATCCCAGCACCAGAAAACCAAATCCATCATAGCAACCAAGAAGTTGGTACACATAACCAATGAAGCAAGCACCAACATTCCCAAGACTTCCCTCTATCTGGCCTTCAAAACAAAACAGGCTCCTTTAAGCAAAAATGCCCCCCTCTCACTCTCTTGCTAGCTGCTCTGCCTCCACCCAGCTTGTTCCCAGCTCTGCTAGTGCTCTCTCTGTTCCTTCCTGCTTCACCCTTCCTGTTCTACCCTTTCAGCAAGCTCCTTCCATGTGGGTTCCACGTATTATATTTGGCCTATTAAGGTACAGGGAAGATCTTCAAATTACCATTACCATTACATGCAGCAAGGAGTATATGGAGAAATAACTGACATATATAAACAACTTCAGTAAAACTTTGAAGAGTTACCTGGCTTTGAAGGATTATAGAAAGAATTTCACTTTTTAAATCTCTTTTTGCAATCATAAATATCACAGATTTAGAGCTAGAGTACATCAAAGGTCATTTTAGTCCAGCACCTTCATTTTATACATGAAGAAAGAAGGCTCTGAAGGTTAAATCATTCATTTTAGCCTTTTGGAAAGTGGGGGTGGAAAGAAGGCAGTAAATTCTGGACAATTCCTATCTAGACATTAAGAAAAGTGAAAAACTTTGTCATACACAAAAATAGCCTTTGCACCACACTTATTCTAAAAGTGACTTGGTAAGTGTTCAAGACGTTAAAAAAAAAAGCTCTAGAAAGAAAATTTAGTAGAATAGTGTATATATAGTATAATGTTCGCATGCATGTTTATATTAAGAGTAAGCAGTTTATTGTTGATCATTTGTTATCAAGGTAACACATTGCTAGATTCTTAAGATCTGGAGGACTTTGGAAGTCTCAAAATCCCTTTTCTAACCTCCTCTGCTACCTCCAAAAGCATCCAATTCCACTTTTGTATAATCAAAAGGAAACTATTAACTTTCACCGAGTTAAAAATCTGTCCTTATGAAATTCTGCCCATTGATTTCTAGTTTTGGGGTTAAAAAAAATAAGCAGTTCTTCTACATGACAGTCTTTCAGATACTTCAGATAATTGCTATCCTAAATCTTTTCTTTCCAACTTTTAAACATTCCCAGTTTCTTCACTTGATTGTTTTGTGGCATGTTCTCCAATCTATTTGATATGCTCCAATTTTCTAAAATGTAGTAACCACACTTGAACCACTAGATACATGCAGTAGTTAGGTGGCACAGTAGATAGAACATGGAGCCTGGAGTCAGGTAGAACTGAGTTCAGATATAGCCTCAAACACTTACTAGCTGTGTGAACCCTGTGCAAGTCATTTAATCTCTTACCTGTAAGATAGGGATAATAAACCTATATAATGTTAGCTGCAATCATCATTGTTATAGGGCTTGATCAAGATAAAGAATAGCAGAACAATTTTCTCTTCCTCAAACCATATTATATTATGAACCATATTATAAACCCTCTTCCAGTCACATTCCTAGAAAAAGCTGTCTACACATGTCTATTTCATCTTTTCCTGTTCGTGTCTGATCATTGCATTTGGCTTCCATCTCCTTCAATTGACTGAAAACTGCTTTCTCGAGGTTCCCACTGGCCTCCTCTCAGTCATCCTTCTTGTTCTCTTTTTAACCTTTGACTCCTGAATACCTCTTTTTTCAGTGGGTTTTTATGAACCTCAGTGGTTTTCTTTGTACCTGACTGGTCTTTCTTGGTCTTTTTTGCAGAAACATTATCTGTTTTGTATTCTATAAATAGATATACTCCAAGGCTCCATCTGTGCTGGACTTTGTTCTCTATTTGCATTGCTTCTCTATGATCTCATCAGTTTTCATGGATTGAGCTATCATGATGATACTCTTTGCAGATTACTCCCATGTCTGGATATCCAGTCTTTCTTTCCTGAGCACCAAACCTACACCACCATCTTAAACTAAACTTATCCAAAAAAGAATACTGTCTTTACACTTAGTTTTAGCCACCTTCCTAATATACCTCTTTTTATAGATGTCACCAGATCAGGTTCAAAATCTAGGTGATATCCCTCACTTCCCAGCTCCAGTCAATTCCAGGTCCTTTAAAATCTCCCTCCATGTGTCTTGCCTCAGCTCACTTCTTTTTGTTCAAACAGCAATAATCCCAGTTCTAGATTATTGCAATAATCTCTTAGTTGGTTTCTTGGTTTCCTGCTCCAAGCTATCTGCCATGGTGAAGTATTCCTAAAGTATAAGCCATGTGACCCCTGGTAAAGAATTTTCAGGTCTGTCCATTGCCTTTAGGGATAAAATACTCCTTTGTTCTTATACTCTGTTCTTTACACTCTGACTCCAGACTGTCTTTACAAGATGATTGCATTTCACTCCTAAACATAGGCTATGTTGTAGCCACCTGGTAGGCTGTTCCCCATGTTTGGAATGTTCTTCACCACCACTTCTTGGAACTCTTGGCTTTCTTCAGTGTCCACCTCAAGTGCCATGTATTTCAAGAGAACTTTCTTGATTCTCCCCAGTTATAAGTTCTCCTTCCCTGGGCACTGTATTTTTATTTTGTACATAATACATATTCACTAATCCATGAATATGGTTCCATTTCTTCCCTCCCACAAGAATGTAAGTTCTTTGATGCCAGGGACTGTCTCATTTCTGTTTTTATTCCTAGCACCTAGTGAGTGGTTAATAAATTGATTGAGAGTCTGTATTTGTGAAGTTGATTTTTTTTATTATATAACTATACATTTTTTAAGTGCCTACTATATGTTCTAGACCTTGGGGATACAAGAATAGGTAAAAGAAGGTCTCTACTCTCAAGGAGCTCACAGTTAAATGAAAGAAACAACATGTACAGACAAACTATATATAGGATAAATTGGAAATAATTACAGTTAGTCATTACATCACATCTAGGATTTGGCTCAGTGTGGTAGCTTAAGATCTTTCAGATGCTGGCTCATCCATTTTGCTCATTTTTCTTACTTTGTGTTATCTGCAAATCTGAGGGGTATGATTTATTACTATTATTACTATTTATTATTATTAAAGTCATTGATAGAAATGCTAAACAGAACAAGAGTTCTCCCTTCAAGTTGATACTGAGGCATCAGTGACTACTACTCTGGGTCTAGTCATTCAGCCAGTTCCAAATCCACTTAACTATATAGTCTAATGCATATCACTCTAGAAATCTGGCAGGAGAGACTTTTTTCAAATGCTTTGGTGACATATTCCTTTCCTCTATCCCATGTAGTCATTGTCAGAAAGCCAATTATTTAATTAGGCATGGAAGTGTTTTTGATAAAGCTGTGACGACTTTTAGCGATCACTCCTTCCCAGTCTGAGTGCTCACATGCAGCTTCTTTCATATGTGCTACAGTTTTGTCAGAAACAAGTCCAAGCTGAATTTGTGATTGACCTTTTGTTTCCTTTGGCAAATTACATACTTAGTTTCTTTGTCTAAAAAATATAATGCCTTTTATCTTTTTTTTTTTCTTTTTGGAGGGCAGTTGGGGTTAAGACACTTGCCCAAGGTTACATGGCTAGTAAGTGTTAAGTGTCTGAAGCTGGATTTGAACTCAGATCGTACTGACTCCAGGGCTGGTGCTGTATTCACTGCACCACCTAGCCACCCTTTAAAAAAATTTCCCCCCCTCTTAATCTATAAGAAAATTACAACCAATAAATCAAGTCTTTAGGAAATGATTGTGACTTTTTTTTTTTTTTTTACTGTTAGGACCTAGTTGTTATTAATTGTTTAATATATCTTTACCATGGGGGCGGCTAGGTGGTGCAGTGAGTAGGGCGTCGGCCCTGGAGTCAGAAGGACCTGAGTTCGGAGCCGGCCTCAGACACTTAATGCACACACAAAAACCTAGCCGTGTGACCTTGGGCAAGTTACTTAACCCCAATTGCCCTCCAAAATGCAATATACATACATACATACATACATACATACATACATACATACATACATACATACATACATACACATATATATATTTTGGGGAATAAACTCATAACCCTGTGCTATACCCAATTGGATACCCAATACATTTTGCTGGTACTATGAGAAGAATTGATTGTAAGCATAGCTATCTTATTAATCAGATATTTATCGAGCACTTACTATGTGTAAAGCATGGTGCTAACATGTTTTGAAGATAGAAAAAAAATTAGGATCTTTTTTTTTTTAGAGCAATTGGGGTTAGGTAACTTGCTCAAGGTTACATGGCCAGTCATTTTTATGTGAGGGTGCTCATTTTCCAAGACTGGAACCAATCCCGGGTCCTCCCGACTCTGGGGCCAGTGCTCTTACTGTGCCACCTAGCCACCCCCAAGATCCTTTTTTTTTTTTAAGGAGCTTCTAATTGACAGAAAGAAAGAACAGCACATAAGCAATTGAAGAGAAATAGCAGTTCAGAAAATCGGAGTTGGAATGAGAAGACTCAGTTCAAAACCTGTCTCTGTCACAGAGAGGTGGTAGCACAGTGGATAGAATGCTGGACTGAAATAAACAGGAACTATGGAACACCTGAATTCTAATGTGGACTTGGATACTTAGCAGTTATATAGCTTTGGACAAGTCACTTCACCTGTTTTCTTTAGTTTCCTCCACTGTAAAATGGGGGTGATCACTTCATTTTGCAGGGTCGTTGTGAGGTTCAAATGAGATGTTTTGTAAAAAGCACTTGGCACAGGGCATGGCACATATCAGTGCTTATTTGCTTCCCTCCATTTTTACTATCTGTGTGACCACTCTCTGGGCCTGTTTCTTCAACTGTAAAATGTGGAATTGGATTTCATCTTGAAGGCTCCTTCCATTTCTAGATCTCTGATACTGCAAGATGGTCCTATGAAATATTGGTGCAATAAATAATGCACTTGAGTTAGAGTGAGGAACGTGGCTTCAAATTCTGCCTCAGTTGTAAGGTGAAGGGGTTAAAGAAATAGGAATTGAGAGGAGGTAGAGTTCAGCATGTCCTTATGTGGTTGAAAAGTTTCATAGAAATGGTTAGATCTAAGCTGGGAGAAGACGACAACTAGCATTGAGGCAAAATTTGTGACTTGGGTTAAAATGTATATCCTAGTAACTTTGTTATTTAGGTTAGGAGAGAAAAGGGCATTTCAAGGTAATTTAGATAACAATATGGGCCAAGGTACAGAATTAGAAATAAGTATTTTATATTTGGGAGACAGTTTATAGTGAAAAACTGTATGGGATAGGGTGCAGATTTTGTAGAATGAGACAAAGGTTTTTTTGAAAGCTAGGTTTAGATTGTAGGAAGCTACTATAAATGTGAAAGTAAGGTAGTGACAGAATGTAAGCAGTCCTAGAGAAAAAAATAGGTTGTCACCAGTATAAAAGATAAATTGGATCACAGAGATAATAGTGCAGGCATGAGCAGTGAGCAGTTGTATAGTATGGGAGTGGCAGTAGGGTTAGATAGAAGAATGAACCGGTGAGTGATGTGGTATTAGAATTTAATGGAAAGAGTTCCGCATTTGCAGTCAGAGGAGTTTTGAATTGTTTGAACTTTGGCTTTGGCATTTATAATCTCTGTGAGCTGGGTCAAGTCGTTTAATTCCATGGACCTCAGTTATTTCTAAGGCATTCCCTCTTAAATTTTGTGATCCTGTAGCTCCCAAGGTTTTGTACTTGTGTAACTAGGAAAATTGGCATAGCAATGGCAGCAAATAAATTGGAAGAGGGAGCAGAGAAGATGACAGTGAGTTTGATTTTGGATACACTAAATGTGAGATGGTAGTCCATTGGTATTCATTTGGAATATTCAGCCAATAAATTTGTACTTTAAATTAGATTATTCAGACTGAACTGCCATATTTCAAAATAAAAGGATCACATAAAGATGAGTTAATGAAATACTTGATTTTTTTTTACCAGAATAGAAACTTAATTCCATGTTTATTAATAGCAAAGCCAGAATTAGTGTTCCCACATAATTTACAAAACCATACAATTCAACTCCCCCATTTTATAGATGAAAAAACTGTGTCCTAGGAAAAATTATTAAGGCTTGATATTGTACTGTTATTGTTTCTCTTTCCCTTCCCAGTGGCTCCTATGCTCCTTTTTACCACTCAGCATTCCCATGTAATAAAGAAGTGCTATGCAAAATGAATCAACACGCTGACCATATCTAACAGTCTAGGCCTTTTTGTGTTTTTATAGTAGTATCTTCTGAGAGGTAAGAGGCCTGCTTCACTGTCAGTCCTCTGAAGTCATGACCAGTCACTGTATGATGAGCTTTCTGATAGTTCTGATATTGTTTTTCTTTACATTATTGTTTTCATTGTGTAAATTATTCTTCTGGTTCTGCTTGCTTTGTTCTGCATCAGCTTAAGTCTTATGTTTCCCTGAATTTTTCATATTTGTCATTTCTTATGGCTCAGTAACCCATTATACTTCTGTACCACAATTTGTATCCAGTTGATGGACACTGTCCCCCACTTTTTTTTTCCTACAAAAAAACACACAATAATATTTTTGTTGTATATGAGACCTTTCCCCTCTGTGACTTCCTTAGGGTGCATGATAGTTAATAGGATCAGTGATTCAAAGGTATAAACTGTTTAGTGACTGTTATGGTATAATTACAGATTGTTTTCCAGAATAATTGAAGCTCTAACAGTGTATTATTATGCCCGTCTTCCCATGGTCATTCCAGCATATGCCATTCGGGTATTTTGTAATTTTTTCCAACTTAGGTATGAAGTGAAACAAAAGCTGTTTTCTGGTTTTAGTTTTAGTGATTTGGGAACTTTCTTTGATACGGTTATGTATAATTTGCTTTTCTTCTTTTGAAAAATAAATACCTGTTCATATCCTTTGAATACTTACCTATTGGGAATATAGTGTTTCTTATATATTTATATCAATTTCCTATATGTTTTGCCTATCAGAAACATTCAATCAGTAAACATTTATTAAGCACCTGCTATTGTGCTGAGTACTGGGTATACAAAAAGAGGCAAAAGACAGTTCCTGCCCCTCAAGGAGCTTACAGTCTAACTATTTTTCCCTTAACTATCTGCTTTGATTTTGTTTTTGCAAAGTGTTTGAATTGTTTTTGTGATCTTAATTGTATATTTGGTAAATAATTTTCTTCTTATCCAGTGATGTGCCAAGAACCTCCTTCCTTTCTCCTCTTTTTTCTTTTTTATGACACAACCATATGTATTTAGGTTGATTTTCCATTTAGAACTTACTTTCTTGTGTTGTGTAAAGTGGCCTAAACCCAGTTGCTGCCAACCTAACTTTTAATTTTCCTGGATGTTCTTTTTGATTTATAAAGTTTTTTCTCTAGTACTTTTTGTTTGAGGATTTTATTTAACACCAAGATACAGTGTTTCTGGGTCATACTTACTTAAAACCTGTTCCATTGATCAAGTGTCTGGTTTTTTTAACCACAAGATTTGCTAATTGCCACTTGAAAATATAATTGAAGCTCTTGTAATGCTAGGCTTTTAGCTCTTGACTCCCCCCCTCCCCCAATTATTTCCCTTGGGATTTTTGACCTTTTGTTCCTCAGGATTAAATTTTGTCACTATATTGTCTAATTCAATAAAATAACCCCTTGATAGCTTGCTTTGGCTTTATATCTGTAAATTAATTTAGTATTGTTCCAGTACTCTTTGACTTTTGCAAAGTGCCCCTTTGAAGAAGGGCAAAATTGGGGAAGAGGAAGAAAACCACAAGAAAATACAGTTTAGCTTTCTAACTATGACTTATCAAGAAGCTCCCACCCCACCTCAATTGAGTATCATCCCTAAAATCCCAAGGTTTCTATCCAATCCCCCTCCCCCCAGTACAGTTCTCTCTGCTTTGCATTTGTCAGCATCCTATTTATCATTTAAAATCCAGGCACAGTTTTACCTTCTTCATGAAGCTCCATAGTTAAAAGTGACGTCTTTGAGTTTGTAATCCTGTTTATTAACACTGCTTATTTGTTAATAAATTGTCTTATGACGTATCTTGTATTGTAATTTAATTTTCCATGTGTTTGTCATTCTGCTAATTAGCAGGCAAGTTCATTAAGTGCACATATTTTTGCTTCCCTGACTCTGTGTGTGTGTGTGTGTGTGTGTGAGTGAGAGTGAGTGAGAGAGAGAGACAGACAGAGAAAGAGAGAGACAGAGACAGAGACAGAGAGAGATTGGAACAATTAAGTGAATTATTTTGGTGTATTCTTATAGTCAAGTTTTTCCCTGGTTCTCAGTTTGGAACTGATAGTATATAGTAGCTAAATCATAGGAATTGAAAAGTAAACTCATTACTGTTTTTTCAACAGGATGCATTCAGTTTGCTTGCTTATTCAGATCCCTGGAGCAGTCCTGTTGGAAACCAGCTTGACCCAATACAAAGAGAACCTGTGTGCTCAGCCCTGAACAGTGCAATACTAGGTAAGTACAGTTAAAAGGCAGGACATAATTGGTTGCCTTGAGTTTCTGTGCAGAGGGTGCTAGCATTTTAGGACTGGTGAAAGAGCTGGGGGCCGGCTAGGTGACTAAGTAGATAAGAGTGCTGGCCTTGGAGTCAAGAACACCCATCTTCTGAGTTCAGGTTTGGCTTTGTGACCTTGGGCAAGTAGCTAAACCTTGTTTGCCTTAGATTTTTATCTGTAAAATGAGCTGGAGAAGAAAAGTACTGCAGTGTCTTTACTGAGAAAACCTAAATGGGGTCATGACGGGTTAGACATGACTGAGTAAGAACACTGCCCTGCCCCCGCCAAAAGGAAAAACCTGGGACCATCTACCTAACACTGTCAGAAAATCACTGGTGGTAGCCTTGTATGCAGTCTTTGAATTTGCCCTTCAGACATACTTTCATTTCAGTCCTAGACTAGACAAAATCAAGAGCAAAATAAGAAATATTTAAATTATTCATAAAGAATTTATTGAGTGCTTACTATGTATGTGCCAATCAGGTAAGATACAAAGAAAGCAAGAAGACTCAGAGTTCCCGTTATAATGAGGAGACAACATTCAGACAACTATGTACTTATAAGTACACTCCTGGTTCCAGCATGCTCTCTCTCTGGTAATCTCAAAGGGAAGTTAGTAGCAGTGGGGACAGGAAAGAGTAGGGGCTCAGCAGTTGAGAAGAGCCTCTTTTTTCCCAATAGGTGGAATTTGAGGTGAGTCTTAGAGGAAGCCAGGGAAATCAGGCGGTAGAGGTGAGGAAAAGGGGAGAACCTTTCCAGGTGTCAGGGGAGAGAGAATCTGTGAAAAGACATGGCGTTAGGGAGTAGCATTGTGTTCAAGTAATAGAAAGGCTAATATTGCCAGATTGTAGAGTGTGTTAAAGGGAATATTGTGTTAAGAAGACTGAAAAAATAGGAAGGGACCAGAATGTGAAGGGCTTTAAAAAACCAAACAAGGTTTTATATTTGATCCTGAAGGTGAGGGTGTCACTGATTGGGGCCAGGGCAATCTTAGTGGGTATGTGGTAGTGATATAGTCACACCTATGCTTTTAGGGAGGTCATTCTGGCAGCTTAGGAGGATGGACTGGGATGGAAAGACGAATCGGAAGGTTACTGTAATATTCTGGGCATGAGGTTTGAAAGGAGTCTATACCAGTCATGACTATGAGTGGAGAGGAAAAAAAACCTACAAGAGATATTATGAAGGTAGAAGTAACAGGACTTGGCAACAGACTGGATATGTGAGGGTGAGTGCAAACAGGGTGGCATTGAAGTTGTAAGTTTTGGCTGACTTAGGAGAGATGGTGCTCTCATTTGTAACAGGATTCAGTTATATTGTAATATAACTGAACTGCTCCTCCTCCTTACTATTATTCCCAATTGCTGTTTCATGCATTATGCTTTGATAGACATTTCTTGGTTAAAAATACATATTCTTTAAATAAAAGTTCCTAATTGCTGTTTTTCATTATGGAATTTTCTTTTCCCCCCAGAGACTCACAATCTGCCAAAGCAACCTCCACTTGCCCTAGCAATGGGACAAGCTACACAATGTCTAGGACTGATGGCTCGATCAGGAATCGGATCCTGTGCATTTGCCACAGTGGAAGACTATCTTCATTAGCTATGCATTTAAGAGCTCAGACTTATATCGTGGCATATAGTCAACATGGAAGTAGACCAGCTCTGCCGATTTGAAATTTAGATTTTTAAAATTATGTACTGGGGACAGGTCTTTGTCGCTTTACATTGCTTCCTAGTTTACAGCATGATGCAAATGATTTTCTAACTTAGTGTTAGGAGAAATTATTTTCCATCTTTAACCTCTTAGTTGTCTAAGAGTTAAAATATTGCTGAATTTCAGATTATCTAAACAATTATCTAAAAAACCAAACCCAAAATCCTGCTTCTTTGGGTTGGGGGGAGGCGGGGGAAGGAACTATAGAACAAGTTGTGTTTGTGTTATTAGCATGTGGGTGATGTAAACTTCAAATCGGAAGACTTTCCAACCCCCTCCTGCTCCCATTATTAGCGATCAATCATTGTAATTTGCAAAGTGCATAAACACCTGACCGTTTGGATTTATAGTGTTGATGGAAGAAATCATTTTTAATGTGTACTGTAAAACTTGAAATACTCAGGAGCTGAGTGAACATGTTTGTTGCTACTTACAATCCCAACCTGTTAGTCCCAGTAGTTTTGTTTTAACATGGTCTTTTTCAACTTTGTTTCCTGTTTAACTGCAGACAACTTCTGTTGTAGACTCAAGTTTAACTGTTGTATTATAACAGTATTACATGTCAACAGTGTGGTTATGACCTTTATTTATATAAAAAACCAAATATTTAGTCAATTTACAGTGTCTTAATTTAATCTTTGTACACCTTCCATTTTTAAGTGCTTAAATAAGTACTATATTGCAATAAAAATGTAGTGATATAATTAACCAGCCATTAAAAATTTACTTCTACAGATATTAAGAGTCGTATGAATTTTAAATTACAAAACTAAAATTGGGTAAAGCAAAGTAAAACTAAATTAAAATACTAATGCTGCTTATAGTTTGACCACGACTACTGGAGCAGTACAAATTTAGGAGTGCTGGTTCAGTCTAGTAGTAGCCTATTATTTCACACTAGGTTCAACACCTACAGCTTAAAGGGGGAAAGAAACAAGTCATCAGTACAGAGATTCATCCTTAAGGAGGATGGGTTGTCCCAAAAAAACAAGTATCCACCTAAGTCTGTATTTGGAATTACTGTGGTCAGACTAAGAACATGTTTGTTAGTACTGGTTGTTTCTTCCAGTTGCTTGCTTTACTTGTAGCTATTGAATCTTTTAGACTGTAGTGAATGAAGATCAATTCTGTTAAACAGCAAGGTGCAAACTAGATGTGTTTTTAAAACATCACTTCTAGTAACAGCCTTGACAATTACTTTTACTTTAGCTATAAGAAAAATAAAATTTGGTACTTATGGCTATCATTACTTATACCCAGGCCTTAAGTGAACTCAAGTGAACACTTGGGGAGTTCAAAATGTTATCAGATAACTTAAAAAAAAAAACCAAACCTTTTGTTGCCTCGCTGTTACTTTTTTTCCTACCTAAAATTGCTTTTCTTTATTATATACAGGGTATGAAGGAAAACCTTTGGGGGATTTAATTGATATAATACTTAAATTTCTAGGGACAGCACGGCATAATGGAAAGAAAGGTGACTTTGAACCCATTTGGGCTTATGTGACCTTCACAGTCACTAAGTCTTAAGTTGCAGAGAATGTGCCAACTTGCATCAGTAGAGAAAGCTTCCCAATCTTTTGAAAGCACTTGGACTTGGAGACAAAAAGCCCCGAGTTCAAATTCTGCTTCAGACACCAGCTGTGTGACCTGGGCAAATCATTAACCTCTTTGGGCCTCAGTTTCCTTATTTGTACAGTGCCTCCAAGGGCCCTTCTGCCTAACTATGATCCTATGGGGTCCAAATAAACCACTCATTTTTCACTTAACCCATGATTTTTTGGTGGTCTGGAGTTCCACAGACCTGTACTGCATAGTATAGAAAACAATTCCTATTGTGGAGCAGAAGTGAGAGCTAATGATAAACATGGCTGAAGCCATACTGAAAAAAGAGCTTCTTTTTATTATGAACTCAAAAGAGGCATGGAAATCCTATGATTTCAGAATCCATCATGTCAACACAAATAGGACCAGTTCCTAGTTATTAGCCAAAAAGACTAAATATAAACCCATAAAGGGAGACAAAGTGTGCAGTTCTAAGAGAAAGCAAGCAAGTTCTAAAAAACAAAACAGGTTTAATAAATTTCACGTGATCTTTAAACAGTATAACCATTTTTTAAAAAAGAGACTTAAGTAATATTCGGTCTTTTGGAAGCTAGCTTCTTTTTATGCATCCACTGTTTTTTGAACTTGTTGGCACTTTGTTTTCTTTCTGTTCCTAAAACAAACAAATGTTGAATGTTAAGAATACATTACATTTATGTAATTCCCGTGGCAATATGCAAATTAAATTTAAGTGTTTAACTATAAAAGATATCAGTTAAGATAAAGCGCTAGATTTGAACTCAGAAAAACCTGGATTTGAAGCCCATCTCTGACCATGCTTACTGCCTATGACTTAAGTTAACTGACATGTCTGAGCCTCAAACAACTCCCTAAGATGGGCTGTGCCCAATATGGTAAAAATATCATAGACCCTGTGTCCACAAAACTATAATTTGGATCTATTTTCGATCTATTTTCAAGAGACTTTTCAAGAAACCAACCCTGCCTCATATCTTTTTTGTGGGCAGTAGCCAACTCCTGAAACAGCTTTGTATAAGCACGAAAAGAAGAAACTCAAATTATTTACTTACCCCAATTATTATTCACAAACTGAACTGCAGGTTTTTTAATTGGCAGCCTCTTGTTGTCAAGGGAAAGAAATTTATTTGCTGACAAGGGGAAAAAAAAGATTTAACTTTTGACCAAGGCAAATTAATGTTAATTAGGCAAATAATATATAGGAAATCAAGTTACCAGTAGTTCTGTTGCTCCCTCGACCATATAAATATTTCTGTATGAAGCCTTTGGCTGCTTGCTGCCTTAAATCTATCAGATCTTGGTCCTTAAGTCTACAAGCCACATACCTCTTCTTTACTCTGGTAACCAAAATGAAAAGTTGAAATGAATGAAGCGAAATGAATATTTTAAAATTATTAAAATTTTAAATTCAATTCATAATATTAAAAAAAATGTAAAAATTAAATTCTTTAGCTATATTTGTGGCATTGTGCTAAATGCTTTTACAGTTATCTCATTTGATCCTCAAGAACCCTGGGAGAGTAAGTGGGATTATTATCAATGAGGAAACTGAGGCCCAGGGTCACACAGCTAAATTAAAAATCCATTAAATTGGATTTGAGTTAGAAAAACTACACCCAATGCTTAGGTGTGCTTGGGAAGTTTTATAATTTCCAATGAGCTCAAACAACAGAAATATTAAATCACTCTACACAGTGGATCCAAATTTTGGAAGTTTTGTTTGTAGCTATGATTTCCTAAAATTAATCTTATTTAGATAACTTAACATTTGTCCTCCAGATGTCACTTTCATATAACTTGGAGTTTATTACCTTACAGGGAATGTTTTTTCTTTTTTCCCCTTGTTCTCACTTTCCATATTACCTAAGATGGAAGGAAATAAGCATTTACCTACTATGTATGTGCCAGGCACTGTGCTAAGTATTTGCAAATATTTCATTCTCAATTCTTTGAGAGGTGTAGGTGAAAAAACTGAGGCAGACAACTTAAGGGACTTATCCAGCATCATACAGCTAATTAAGTGTTATAGGCTGGATTTGACCTCAGGTTTGTTCTTATATACTGTGCCACCCAGTTACTTACAAAATTTAGCAAACTGGCAATAGCAACTTATGTTTCCCAAATGTAGGAAAGCCCTTTGGTACCCACATTCTTGATAAGAACATGCAAATTCTAGTGAAATAGTTAATTGAATCCAAATGACTATAATCTGGTTAATTGCATGACTAGGGAACATGTTCCCTTTCTCCAGCTAACCACATTAATTATAAAAGAGGTAATAGATTATGTTTGGCAATAGTCTGCTAATGTCCTCTCTTACCACAGTAAAGTACAGATAATAAAACCTAGTTTTTTAAAACAACCACTACATATAGTTTAGAAGTGACATAATCACAATACATCATACCCTTTTCCAGTCTTGGTAATGATTCATTTATTCTAAAAAAAAAAAAATGGAAAAATAAGTGATTAGAATGGCTGTTGCTACCAGCAAAAATCTTTTTTCTACAACTAATGAAGGAGAAGGTGCAACAAAATTAAGAGTCACAGGATTAGAACCTCAGCCAATTTTGGAAGTCTTTGTGACTCCAAGGTCCCAAATCTCTGACCTTTCTGTCTATAAAGCTAAGAGCCTACTGTGTGTAAAGGCACTAAGCATGCAAAAACAAAAAGTCCCTCCCCTTGGAGTTTAAAGAGGAAAAACTAATACTTGAGTATCAAAAAAAGTTTCAGTAGGAGTGCTTTGAAGAA
This sequence comes from Gymnobelideus leadbeateri, assembly GCA_011680675.1. NCBI lineage: Eukaryota > Metazoa > Chordata > Mammalia > Diprotodontia > Petauridae > Gymnobelideus > Gymnobelideus leadbeateri. Next base: position 458,124 of record WOXC01009015.1, on the reverse strand, counting down.
AGCTAGGTATTCTAAGGGGAGGTGAGGAAAGAGGCCACTTCCAGATACGGAGGACCACCTGTGTAAATGCATAGAGGGAATGTCCAAGGAAGAAGAGCCAGTTTAACTAAATGAAGAAAGGTATCAGGAGGGTAAGGCTGGAGAGGGAGGTGAAAGGCTTTAGATGTAAGGTAGATAGGGATGAGTCTTCCTAACAAAACATGTTAAAAACAAGATGGATCAGTACACAGGATGAAACAGAAAAAAAATAACTCTTAACACAGTATAATATATAACACAGTAGAATCTCAAATACTTGGAGTATAAATACTTAGAGGAGAAGTTCAGTAATATACTCCACTCCAATTAGAGAAAGTAAAGGAAGAGATGGGGAGGTACTTTGTCTGGAAAGCTTTTCAATGATGAGCTGTCCTGCCTTAATCAGAGCAGTACTACAAATTGTTGACTGATACGAGAAAAACTCCCAAGTTTTTACCATCAGAAGTCAGCAAAACCCATTTCTTACTTCATCTGGGGAGCCGCAGTCAACTCCTCTAGAAGAGTGGCCGGAAGCAGCTTTCTTTTCTTGAAGTAAAAGAAAAAGGTATTTAAAATTACCACCAGAGGCACTTAGTCACCTAGAAAGAATCCGGAGCGGGACTGACGGGGTGACAGCCAGGTTTGTGCTAGCCTTCACCCACACTGAATTTCGGCCCCCCACTTACGTCGTAATTAAAGTCTACAGCCCTGGGAATTTCATCTGCCCTCAATTTTCGTGGCCTCGGGCCAAAAGAGCATGACAAGTTGGTCAGTGCAAGGTAAGTGGTCAGACAGGCGAGGGGGAGGGGTCCCCTCTGCTTCATGCCACGCCCCCACCAGGGTGCGCCAGGAGGAAGAAGCCTGCCTTCTCACGGGGATCTAAACCGAGCCCCAGCGCCAAGCACACCAGCAATCAGGCCCCTGCGTTTCACAGCTGGGGTCAGCCACTGCCTTGGGGGAGGGGCGCCCCGGGGGCCGCCCCAGGCCACTGACCTTCTGCTCGGTGAACAGCTCCTCCCGCCGCTTCCGCTTCTCCTTCAGGAGCGCCTTGTCCCTGTGGAGAAAGGCCGGCCGAGGTAAAGGCACGCGGGGGGGGGGCGCTGCCGAGACCCGCGCGCCGCTCCCTCCCCAGCCCGGGAAGCGCCGTTCGCGGGTGTTACCTGCGCAGCGCGTCCCGCAGGCGCCGCTCGTCTTCCTCGGCCTCCGCCTGGGCGCTGGCGAACGTCACCTCTTCTGGGGCTTCATCGTGGGCTTCATCGTGGTCGTCGTCGTCATCCTCCTCCTCCTCCTCCATCGTCTCGACTGCTGGGCCTCCATCGGGGAACTCCGGGTCCGACTCTTCCTCTTCTGAGTCTAACTCCTCCGAATCTTCTTTCTCGTCCCCCTGGTCCAGCACCGGCCCAGCCGACAGCGTGCGGCAAGGTCTCCGCGGCCGTAGATTGACCATCTTCCTCTTTACCTCCGGCCTCGTGACCCGGAAGTAGCTCCCAGTAGAGTAGAGGAAGTCACGTGACATGGAGATGCCCGCGAGGGTGCTGCTGCCCCCAACAGGTGTGGAGGGCCCGCACCACCTGGTAAAGCCCACCCAGGCTTGCGCATGCGCTCCTCTGCAGGCGAGCAACTACATAGGGGGCCGTCCCCTCCCCACCCGGACCAATGTTTATGATCTTGCTGATTTGATTCAAGTGAAGCAAAGCCAGGTCGGAAGCCAGCAAACTACCAGTGCTGCCAGTTTTTGTAGAGCTCTTGAGCTTCTTTTATTTCTTTTTGTTCCTTTTTTTTTTTGGAGTGGGGAAGGCAAGGCAATTGGGATTAAGTGACTTGCCCAAGGTCACACGGCTAGTGTCAAGTGTCTAAGGCTGGATTTGAACTCGGGCCCTCCTGATTCCAGGGCTGGTGCTCTATTCACTGTGCCACCAAACTGCCCCCTTGGATGAAATTTTAAAATGTGGGTGATTTTCAAAATATAAAAAACTGTTGTATAGTAATTTATGGACCCCGGAGTTAGAGTCCACGTTATTCTGTTGCAGAGAATCTGTCTGCTTTGCCCCAGCCCTTTATTACAAGTGCTTCCCACTGTTTGTGTGGTACACTTGGTTGTCTGTTGTCTCCCCTTAGAGTGTAAGCTCTCTGAGGGCAGGGGCTGTCTTGGCCTCTTTTTGCGTCCCCACCCTTAGCACAATGTCTCACTCATAGTAGGTACTTGATAAATGTTGGTAGATGGATTGGATGCCCCATAGGAACCTCAAACTCAACACCTGCAACTTTATGGTACACAGCTACAGCACTGGGCTTGGCCTCAGGAAGACCTGAGTTCAAATCCAGCCTCCTATGCTTACTATCTGGGTGACCCTGGGCAAGTCACATAACCTGTTTGCCTCCATTTCCTCCTCTGTAAACCGGGGATAACACTCCCACCTACCTCCCACCTGCCACATAGTAGGCAATATATAACTGTGAGCTATTATTATTAAATTTCTCCCCCTCCTCCCACATTCAATCCTCCTCCAAATTTCCTTTCCTCTCTCCAGGGCACCACCCCCACCATCCCTCCAGTCATCTCAGTTCCCCAACCTGAGTCCTTACCAGCTCTTTCCCCTTCTTCACCTCCCTGTGTTGAATCCACTGCCAAGCATTTTGTCTTCTGCCTCTTCTCACCTCACACAGCTCTCTGACTGGACCACTGCAGTGGTCCCCTCATTATTTATCCCAACTTTCAGTCTCTTCCCTCTCTCATGTATCTTCCATATAGCTACTGTCAGAATATTGTGGAGATGCCCTTTTTCCCAGAGCCAAGGCCCCGAGCTTGGTGTAACAACAATCCTTTGTGCTGGACCAGAGAGCCAACATCCATCATGTTTCTATGTCCTCAAGATCCTGAACTCCTGTTCCTATTACAGAACTCTGGTTTTCTACCCCACAAATTACAACCCCAAGACTTGGGACAATATAGAACGGTAACTCAGGACCTAAAAATGATTGTCATAGTTCAGCCCACTACGTGCATAAGCCGGTACCCCCAACACATTAAGCCCTCCTACTCAGGAGGCCTTGCACTTGCCAGGGTTTTCCTCAGTCTGAAACAAATTAAACCGTTACTTGATTCCTGATACACCTTCGTCTGACCTACTCCAGCCATTCCCAGGTTAGAGACTGGTCCAGGATGGACAGCATCCAGAATTCTGTTGACATTACCAAGTTAATATTCCCAAGGCATGAGAATGTTCCCCCTTCTCCCCCAGTCCCCCCAAGTAACAGAGTGGCCAATACTTCATGGCCCCAACAGTTAAAACAAAAGATTCTCAGACACTGAAAACCCTCCCTTCTCACCTACTTTTCCAGACTAATTTCTGCTTCTCCTTCAGGCACTTTCTTTTCTAATCAGACTAGCCTGAGCTGTTCTCCAGACAGCAGAGTCTGGTCTCCTGCCTCCTTTCGTTTGTCACAAATAATTTCCTATGCATGGAGAGACTCTCTCCTTACCTATACCTTGTAGGACCCTAGCTTTTCAAAACACAGATCAGGTGCCACCTCTGATGTTTTCTTCCCCTCAGTCATTTGTACTCTCTTCCTTTTGGAGTTACTCTTTTATTAGATAATATTTTAAATTTACTTGTTCACAAATCTTTTGTTTTTGTCTTTGAACACCCAGCAATGGCATCTTATACATAGCAATTTATGAATATTCTACTAAATTTCATGCCTCAGCGGTACCTTCGCGTCCCGGGCCCCTTCCTTATGATGGGAGGCTCCTCTCAGAACCTGTTTAAGGGGGAAGCCCAAGCCAGCCGGCTCTTCCGTTTGCCACTTGGCTGCACTTCTGCCATACTCCCTTCTTAGCTACCTTTCCTCTCCCTTGCCTCCCCCCACCTTTTCAGCTTTCCGGTCTGTTGTTTTCTTCCATTAGAATGACACCTACATCAGAATATAAGCTACTTAAGGGTAGGAACTTTTTCCTTTCTTTGTACCCAAACCATAGCACATAGTAGGTGCTTACAAAATGTTTACTGGCTAAATTGACTTAAGGGGTTCAGTTCAAAACCTGATCCTTTTTTTCCTCTAGGAGCAAAGTTAATCTGTGCTAAATCATTCATTTTGGTCAGGCTGGATTTCTGTCACTACAACCCTACATTTTCCAGGTAAACTCTTGACCTGCTTTCAAGGAGAAAAATTTTAATGCTATTCAATTCACCATTTGCTAATAGGATGTAGAAATATTTATTACTACCCACTATTAATACTACACTATCTATACACTGACATATGTCTCCACTCATGCAAAAAAAAATCCTCATTCACTGTTAAACAGATGCTACTGTCATTCAGGTACTAATAAAACTAACTATGGGTCTATACATACTTTAAAAGGCTCTGCTATTGCTACCTATTCCTGAAGCTTCTTTGGTCTTTCAGTTTGTACAGCTAGAATAAACTGGTAACATAGCCTGATTGATAGACGGTTTTGTATGTCATGTTTCTGACTTGTAACCTCTTCTGGACTTCCCATAGGCTCCTTCCTTCACTGTGGGTATTTTGGAGTTTCCCCAGCTGACTGGGTCCACTAACCAAGATCAAGTGGGTACTTCTAAAATCATCTGCCCTAGTTTATAATTGTGCTAGGGATCATACCTAGAGCATTTTAAATAAAACAAACTGTTTTAATTGGGATTTAAATAATTGGCAAAGGGATAAATATGGGCTGCATACAAAGGATTCAGATCTCCTTCCCAATAATGGGGAGAAAACCCCAGGGGACACAGCCCTAGTAGAGACTCATCATCTGGGTGGAGAAACTTTCTTTTGTGACAGAGGACAGGCATGGGGAAGATCTGGCCTCAATTCACATTTTATTGATGAGGAAGCTGAGTATGATGAGGTTAAGTGACTTGTCCAGGGTCATACAGCCAGTATTTTCTGAGTTACCTTACCAGGCAGGTGCACTGGACACAGAGTAAGTGTATTTGTCAACAGAGCCAACCAGAAACCTGCAGTGAATTAGTCTTGCTCACTTCCAGACACCTTTGCTGGTGATCACTTGCTGAGCTGTGCTCCCAGAACTGGCCCAAACCAGTCTTGTGGTCAGCTGTTCCTGCAAAATGTCCTGCTTCTGTGTCCCACCTGTTCCTGGGAGAGATTGTCCATTCTCTACTCTAACTCCTCCCTTTTGTGGTTTTCAAGTATAAACTGCTTCTGCTTCTTCTAGGTTGTGGGCTCCATTACCTGGCTGCCCACATTCTGGTCTCAGAAGTAGGATTCATCATGGTGAGGGCCTTCATGACTCCTGGAGGGGTGATGCAGTGGCTTCAGTACCAGCTCAGACTCTGCTTGCATCCTAAACGCCCATCTCTTTCTGTTGAGTTAATTTAATTAGGAGAAAAACAGGATTGGATATCAGTGGACACCAGGGCTGGTAAAGGCCTGGCGAGGATACCACTGATCAACTTCTGAGGCCCAAGGGGATTAGGTATTTGTGGCCATGGGTGGAGAACAGTGAAGACTCCTTGGGAGGGGGACTGGTGAAGATCCCATGGTTGAGACTAAGTCGTCTCAGGTTTTATAAGTTATTTACAGTTGGGGAGTGATTAAAGCCCCAGTTTTTAATTTAGGTAGTCTATATTACTTGGTGTTGAAATGATTCTGAAATAAAGTAAGATCTTGGTCAAGTTTCCATAAGTAAACAAACATCTAAGGACACTGAAGCCACCCCCTCTAAAGGAGACAGTGGCTGGCCATATGTCTTTACATTATGGGCCTGAAATCTGCAAGTATTTGACAAATTGGCAGAAATTGACTCAAGACTCCTGAGCTGATTACCCCTGCCCTTTCACCCCCCTCCCCCCAATCGTTATTGGCCAACCTGAGGTACTTTTGATTGGGATAAAATAAATTACCTTAAGAAATGTCTTGATGAAGCTGGCAGGAAAATTAAGTATCCTGAGTGGGATGCTTTTAGTAAAAGTTATTTGAACCCACTAAATGAGAACCCAAAAGTAACAGCTTCTGTTAAAGAAACATCAAAAAAAAACCCAAAAAAACTGAAGAGTGAAAAGAGGCAGAAAACCAAATTTTTTTTCCTGCAAAAGCAATGTCCAAACTCTTTCCCTGGACAATCAGAATTGTATCACTCAGTTAAAACAGGAGATTGGAGATTTGTGAGCTTGTAAGCCACCTTTTCCAGAAAACATTTATTTACTCCTCCCTGGGAAAGATTCTCACTCTGAGGATGAAGAAGGGAAGGGGGAGGCCCTTGAGACCATGTTCCTGATACACCAGTTCCCTTTTAAAATCAAGGAACCTGAGGTCAATACTTCAGTTTATTCCTTTAAATTGGATTATGTGACATCTGACATAAATTTGTAAGAGATTTAACTGGTAATGTGTGTTGGTTCTAATTCAGCTCTTATCATTATTGCAAATGAAAGAAATTAAGACTAGTGATTGAAAAATTTTATTCTGATCAGATGAACTTTTTATTTTGCTGAACAACTTCAAGTGACAGTTTCTCTGCTCACCTCCCCCTAAAAGGGCTTTCTTCTTTATATCTATGTGTCTATCTTATTGTTTTGTCGGTGTCTTTGTAAAATGTAGGAAAATCTTTGTTTTGTGTTGTGCTTATATTGTTTGTAGATTCTGTTACTTTGAAAGATTTCTAAAAGGGAAAATTCAGCCAGCCAGAAAAAGTGCTAAAAGGCTAAAGCCAGAGTTTAGAATACTGTGGAAGACTCATGAAGTTTACTATTTCAGGCAACTGTCCTAATTAAGCAGGACTAACTCCCACTTTAGACTTTCCCCGGGAGATTAAGTTGTGAGGAGGAAAAAAAAAAACCTTACAAGACACTTTTTCCTTGTCATTTCAACCTTGGTCACACTGGAATTACAGAAATAAAGAACTGCTAAAAATATTTTAGTAGATTTTGGAGTTTTGGAGATTAATCATTAAGGAGTTGGGAGGTCAATCATTTTAAGACTGCAGGGGAGAACTCCCAGGTGATTTGGGTGATTCCAGGAACTCACCCCATTCTGAAATATCTCAGTGAGTTTTGGGGCACCACTCTAGAATTTGTTTTATGGAAAAACAAGAACTAAATTATGTAAAAGTTTTTCAGGCAAATAGCACCTAGATAATTTTTTCCTTACGATTGATGGCATTACTGTTTTAGTACCAAAAAAGAAGGCAGCTAGTTTGGAAGTAATCCCAGAATAAAGGAAAACCCCCTCACACATATTAATCATGGGGGTACTCTTATACCCCACTGTGAAAACCCCCTCCACAGATGCTAGGGAAGTAGGTAACAGGATGTGGCAAATGACTAGATGTAAGAGTGAGAAGGCAAAGTGAAGGATGGCTATGTAATTAGTCTGTTAAGACCATGAAAAAGCCAGACAGAGGCTGAGAGGATGGGTGAGACTAAGATAAAGACCAAACATAAATAACATGTGCCACACCATTAAAGTACATTAACAGAAAAAAAATAATAAAATATACCAAGAGAGAAATATCTTGGGTGAACCTTTTTATACAATAAATTACTGTGAATTTATTTTCTGCCAAAGTATTTATGTAAACATCAGAACTGAGGAAAGGCAATATGTTAGCCCCTGCCCAAAAAAGCAAATCCCTACATGCTCACATTAGGAACATAAAAAAATGCTATTAGAATTACAGATAAATTACATGTTATAAATCTAGATAGCTGAAAATAATTTTTACCATGACTATAAAATATGAAATAATCATTTGGGAGTCAGGTTTCCAACACAAATGTAATGGGTAATTGCTGGTCAGTGTTTGACATCATCGTGACTGACCACCAGAATATCTACTGATTGGTTACATTACCAGTTCTGAGGGCAGGAGACCATTTTCTGTTAATCTACAAGGTTTTTTCCCCCTCTACCTTCTTCCCACTCCCCTTTTGGTTTAACTATCTGTAACCTAGTACTTATAAGTGATTTTTTTTTCTCATGCTCACAAATAATCAACAAGCCTTTTCAGATTCATGGCAGGCAAGTGCTTCAGGGATAGTGGTGCCACAGGGACCTGAGAAATGAAACCTGAAACAAGAATAAAGAATACCGAAATTAAATATGGTTTACCAAACTGAAATCACGTATTTCTTTAAAATAATTCTTATATATTACAGCATTAGGGGCTGGACCTGTGAGTTCACCAGTGTAAGGAAATTCCTTCTACCAATGCAGAGTGGCACCTTTTCTGCAACTTATAGTCTTAGAAAATGCTTGGGGCCCTGCAGATATTCAGACATGACTATTATCCTACCCAGAAGCATCACAGGGAACAGAAACTGGATTTGGGGATAAGGAGGCCCACCTGGGACACATGCTGGGATTCCTAAGCAAGTCACTTAACCCCAGTGCCCCAAGCAAAATAATTCCTATACAAAATAAGATAATATCTGATATTTACATAGTGTTTTTAAGTTTGAAGCTAGGTGCTATTATTATCCCCACTTTACAGTTGAGGAAACTGAGGCAGGCAGGTTCAGTGCCTTGACCTGGGTTGCAAAGCTAGTAAGTGTCCAAAGTAAGATCTGAACTTGAGTCTTCTGGACTCCAGGCACAGCCCAATGCTCTATCCATTGTGCCACTTAAAGGTACTCACTGAGCTTTTTTTTTTCTATTTATTGATCATTATTCATCGTGGTATGCTTGGTTTGATCTTTTCTGGAATGCATGGATGAGAACTGGGCTATTCTGCCCCTAGTCATACCATTTTGATAAGCAGTTCTCTCTTTTAATGACTTTGACAAGCTGTGACTTGTTTCACAATACAGATCAAAGTATAGATTTGTTGTTGTTTTTACTGGGCAAATCAGAAAAACATCCTTTGAAAATGGCTTCTTAGATTCTAACACATTCTCATTCTCTCTCTCTCTCTCTCTCTCTCTCTCTCTCATAATTTGATCAGTGTAAGGAACTCCAGGAATGGAAATTACTTCCATCAATGCATATTAGCAATTATAACTTATTTTAAAAATAGCCCTGGGGCACTATTATATCAAGTGAGTTGTTTAAAAATAAACACTTTTCTAGGCATTGCGAGTGATATAAATATGAATAAGATATAATCCCATCCCTCAGTCTATTGAGTTATTATGGAAATAGCATTAGAATTCAGGCTTTGTAAAGTAAGATTCCCAATTTTAAGAAGCAAGGGTAGAATTCAACCTTTTTATTCAGTACTATTCCCAGTTTCAAGATGAGGTTAAGAGTATATCTTGTCAAGCCTGCCTAAATAATGACCTATTTCCCTTAGAAATTTGACTGACTAACCAGGTGTGGGGAACCTGAAGCCTCAAGGTCACATGTGGCCCTCTAGGTCCTCAGGTGCAGCCCTTTGACCAAATCCAAACTTCACAGAACAAATCCCCTTAATAAAAGGATTTGTTCTGTAAAATTTGGATTCAGTCAAAAGGCTGTACTCATGCTGCAGTTTCCCCACCCTGTAATGGAAACGCAAATTTAAAGATCTTCCCTGCCCCTAGCTTAAGTGCACCTGGAGCCTGTGGTGGGAGGCTTGTTTTTTAGGAAAGCCCACACCTTGATACTTTGTGATTGGGCAGGGGGTCCAGAAGGTTGTTACATTCTCTGAGCCAGGAGAAGGCTATATAAACCCTGAGGAGAGGCTTTGCTTTGGGGGCTCACTTTGAGAAGTGTGTGATTTGACCAGATGAGACTCTGGGAAGCCATTGTTGAGAGTCCCCTGGCTTTGAAAACCCAGATGTTGATGCTTCCCTCTCTGGTAATTGTGATTTGGTATTGATGCATGTAATGTTGGGACAGTTTGGAAGCCTGTCTGTTTGATCTGTAAGTTCTGTAACTCTGAAGTTCGGGGTGCTGACCTTTTCCCCCTGAACTGGGTAATGTATGTTTGTTTGATTAAAGTAAGCTTGTTAACCCATTTTGAGTTGCTTTCCTTTTGAAAAGCAGATCTAAGAACCTGTGTTGGTAGTCACCCTGGGGATATTGGGGTGCTTGCCGCTACACACCCCTGGACTAAACTACTGTGGACAGAGTTTAGAGACAAACTATTTATTTTTCAATCTACTGTAAATTTTTCTAATAGGCAATTTCAAATAATAATATTGTTAAAGAATCCATCCCCCTGTCTCTCTTCACAGTGCCCCTCTTCCGTTATAAAAAGCAATGTCAGAATAGAAAGAATGCAATAGTATCTCTGGAAAGAAATTGCATAATAAATAGCCAAAATGAGGAGCTTTGATATCAAAGAAAAAATACTACAAAGTAGTTCAATTATCAAGGAACCACACTATGGATCACACAAGACTTAGCAACCCACAGTCTAAAGAAGAAGAGAACTTAGAACATAACACAGCCAGTTTTTGCTAAATGTTAACGGACCATTCTGCAGACCCCTTCCCCTTCCAGGGCTCTAGATGACCCTGCCCACTCCATGGCTCTGCAGCTTCCACAGCCCCTACACTGGGAGCAGCTTCAGTGCCTGGAGTGGACGACACTGCTGCTACCTCTGCTGCTGCTGCTGCCCCTACCCAGAGCCAGAGCATGAAGGCTTGGGTTCCTGCTGTCTAGGGAGCTGAATTTGTTTAATGCAAATTTACATAAAGTGAGAACTATTTATTATACCAGAAAGCAAGAGATAAAAGTTTACAAGCAAGTATAACTTGTATGGAAAAACTAAGTATAATCCTATAGGGGGGAAAAGTGGCTCTTTAATGGGATAGAAGATTTCCAAATATTCCTGATGAAAAGGTCAGAGTAGCCATTTCAAAATGAAAACTCAGGGGCCAAGAGAAACAAAGAAAGGTAAACATTTATTCAAATGTTTATATGGGGATGAATTGTCTACATGTTAATAGAGGGATAAGTAATAAATGACTTCTGGGAACCTTAATATAGTTAAGGGTCACAGTCAAAGGTTAAAATGACAGAGGGTTTGTGGGTGGTTTAGTTCTGTTTTAATGTTCTTGAGAGAAGACAAAGATGGAACTATACTTGGGAAGAAAGAGGAAGAAGGGAAAGGAAATCACTTGTATAATAGAGGTGCATAAGATGAAAAGTATATCCTCATGGAGGAAGGGAAGGGGTAGGAGAAGAACATCTCATGAACCTTGTTTTCATTTCCATTGGAGAAAAGAAATTTGAACATAATTACTCATTTCTTCCTTTCCTCATCTATCCCCCCTCCTACCCATCTTCTTCCCACACAAAGGAATTTCAGTACATTAAACTTAAAAGGGAAAAGGAAGAAGATAGAAATAAAGGAAGGGTAGCGAGATCTATGAGGGAGCACAAGACAGGTAAGAGAACCATCATAAGCAAAACAAACTAGAATGTTGGAGAAAAGCAAGCAGTAAAGCTTGTATAGCAGTTCTTTTTTTTTTTTTTTGTGGTAGCCAAGAATGGGAAACTAAGATGATATCTTCTTATTGGGGAATAGATCAACAAACTATATATAGTACGTGAATATAAAGAAATACCGTTTCGGGGCCGCTAGGTGGTACAGTGAGTAGAGCGATGGCCCTGGAGTCAGAAGGACCTGAGTTCGGATCCGGCCTCAGACACTTAACGCACACACGAACAAAAACCTAGCCGTGTGGCCTTGGGCAAGTTACTTAACCCCAATTGCCCTCCAAAAAAAAAAAAAAGAAATACTGTTGCATATAAGAAATGATAAAATAGACAGTTTCAGAGCAAATTGGGAAGACCTCCATGAACTGATAGAGACTAAAGTAAACAGAACCAGGAGAACAGTTTATACAATGATAACAACATTATAGAGAAAAACAATTTTGAAAGACCTTAGGAACTCTGATCAATGCAATAATAAACCATGAGTCCAAAAGAATGAAGAAGAAACATGCCACTCACTACCTAGTGATGTGATAAACTTAAAATACAGAAAGAGACACATTTTCAGACATGGCTGATATAAGAAAATTTTTTTCAGATTATACAGTTATGTATTGAGGGCTATATTTTTTTCCTTTTTATTTGCTTAATAAAAATCAAATTAAAAGGGTCAGGAGATAATTAAAGGGGCAGAGTATTTAAATTTAAAAGTTACCAGCAATCACAAATCTTAAAAAAAAAATAAATGCACTAAATATGAAAATTATTAAATCCACATGTGTAATCTATGGGGGCCAATAAATACTTCAGGTATGGTATTTACTTAGGGAAAAAAAAGACAGGGTTCTTAATATCCACTGTAGGGAACAAAACAATATAATCCTCAAAACTAAGTGGATGAAAAAATTTTTGATTAATTTCTACTTATAAATTTAAATAACAGAATATTTTTCTTAACATTCAAAATGACCAACAATAGTTAAATGTCTGTGTTGAAGTAGTTGGTCCTGATCTTTCATAAAGGCTAACACAGGCTAGCATTTAAAATGGGGCCCTCTGTGTGTTGATTCTCTTTCTCTAGCACAGACAGGAAATGATGAAAGATGACATCATTTCAGACACACCTGCCACACCTTGCCCCTCTTGTCACTTAGTTTCACATCTTTACCTGAAGTTTTGTGTAACAGGGGTGGTTTCCATGTTAAATTCGGCCACTGGTACTCCCCGAACTGATACATGTGGGGCAAATATAGCTGCAGGATAAACCAAAGAGGATGTTCCCACCTGGAGAGCAATGAGATCAAAGAAGCCATATTATTAGACTGCTGATAGTTAAGTTTATTTCCACCCCCATCTCCCCAGTTCCAAAACTCTGACAGGGTTGGGGGATCCAAGTGTGAGGCAACAGCTCAAACTGAATGGATATAAAGGAACAGGTGTTCAAAAAGAACAAAACAAAAATTTCTAGGCATTTTCTAGGAGGAAAAAAAGAAATGAGAAGATGCTTCTAAAATTGTACTAAAGGTTACAGGAATAAAATATCATGTCTAGTCTTTAATATTTTAATGCCATTAAATTTTTTTTTATTATTATTATTATAATTATTATTTTTTGCTTTTTGGAGGGTAATTGGGGTTAAGTAACTTGCCCAAGGTCACACGGCTAGCTTTTTTGTTTGTGTGTGTTAAGTGTCTGAGGCTGGATCAGAACTCAGGTCCTTCTGACTCCAGGGCCAGCGCTCTACTCACTGCGCCACCCAGCCGCCCCATTAAAAATTTTAAATTCAATTTATTTTTTTGTTACATTTTAAGTTCTGAATTGTCTCCCCCCCCTCCCCATTCTGCACTAGAGAAGGCCACCATTTGACACAGATACGTATACATGTAAAACCATACTATGCATACTTCTGTTTATCAATTCTTTCTCTGGAAGTGGATAGCATCTTCCTTCCTAGGTCCTTTGTAGTTGATTTGTATTTGTAATACACAAAATAACTTAGTTGTTTACAGTTGTTCTTCAAACAATATTGCTGTTACAGTGTTTTCTTCGTTCTGTTCATTTCACTCTTCAATATTTCATGCAAGTCTTTCTGTTGTTCTTCTAAAATCAGCCAACTCATCATTTCTTATACCGCAGTAGTATTCCATCACCATCACATACCACACCTTGCTTAGCCATTCTCCAATTGACGGGCATCCCTTCAATTTCCAGTACTTTGTCACCAAGAAGAGAACTGATATAAATATTTTAGAACATGTAGGTTCTTTTCCTTTTTCCCTGATCACCTTGGGAAACAAACCTAAGAAAGGTATTGCTGGGTCAAAAGGTATACACAGTTTTGTAACTCTCTGGGCATAATTCCAGATTGCTCTCCACAAAGGTTGGATCGGATCACAGTTCCACCAATAGCATCAGTGTCCCAATTTTCTGCATCCCTTCCAATATGTCATTTTTCCCTTCTATCATTTTAGCCAATCTGATAAGTGTGAGATATCTCAAAGTTGTTTTAATTTGCATTTCTCTAGTCAATAATGATTTATAGATTTTTTTATATGACTACATATAGTTTTCATTTTTTCATCAAAAAACCACCTGTTCATATCCTTTGGCCAACGGGGGAATGACTCATATTCTTATAAATTAGACAAAGTTCTCTCTATGTTGAGATATGAGACTTCTGAGAAACTGTCTATAATTTTTTTTTTTTTTGAGGGGGGAAGACAGGGCAACTGAGGCCGAATTTGAACTAAAGTCCTCTTGACTTCAGGGCTGGTGCTCTATTCACTGCACCACCTAGCTGCCCCTATAAAATTTTTTCCCAAATTTTCTGCTTTCCTTCTCACACTGACTGCATGGATTTTATTTGTATAAAACCTTTTTAATTTAATGTAATCAAAATTATCTATTTTACACCTCCTAATATTCTCTCATCATTTATTTGTAAATTCTTCTCCTATCCATAAGCCTGATAATACCATTTTAAAAAACAAACACTTTTACTCTGCCTTGTTTTTTGGTAGAAGACACTTTGTTTTGGACCTCTAAACAACCTTATGGAAAGTTCTTGAAAATATCTGGACTGAGTAAGCAGGGAATCACTTACCACTAAACATAAGTCACAGACAGCAAGTTCTTTGTTGACCTTGTCAAGAACGTTAGGGTCCAGATTTTCTCCAAACCATACCACATGGGGTCGAAGGGGGCCATGACAACCTTTTTCTTCACATCTGCGAATGTGGACATTACTCAACTAGCTGCTAAAATCCTAGCTCTGACACAAAGAATAAAGTTAATGCCTTCTTGGAACCCATGAAACCCCCACAACCACCATCCCCACTCACCCCACCAATCATGCACTTGCACTCATACTGAAGAATATACCTCTCTGACCTGCGTATAGAATACATTTTTCCACTCTGATCTGATTTGATTTTTGTTCTATATTCTAGATGTCCTCTCTCAACTTAGTCTCTTGCCTCATTTCTCAATTTCCTGACTATCAGGAGCACCATTTTGTTCCTTGTAACTCAGGCTTTATTATTAACTTACTTTTCGTCTTTGCACACAACCCCTTTTCCCAATAAAGTCTCAATAATCTCTCATATTTCAGGGGTACTAATGTAGTAGTTGACAAAACAAAGACAAAAACATTCCTTGGTGGACAATTTTTTAGTATGAGCCTCTGTGTCATTACCTAGACTGGTCTTCAGACAAGAGACTGTTGTTGGGTCCCTTCACATCAAGGATACTCATAATTATATTATTTATCTAATGTTATATCACTGCCCTGAGATGGTCTTTAAGTGGACTGAGTCTTCTTGAAGAAAACGAATATAGAGAAGATCTGAGAAGGATGTTATGATCTCCTCCAGTGGAGGGAGAGCGAGGATACACAAATCCATCTAAGTGCCTATGTAGGTCTCTCAGAATCATCCTTTCTTCCTCTTTTTAATGTTACTCCCAGGACAGTTTAGGTGCTCATCACTTTAAAACTTGGGTTATGGAAAAGAGGAACATCACAATCTCTATGTGTGCTGATTTCCTTTTCCAGAAAACCAGGAGGGGGAAAGGGAGGTAAAATAACAGACATGTCTACCTCTCAGGGTTGTTGTGGGGCTCAAATAATATACTATATGTAGAGTATTTGGTGTGGGGCAACTAGGTGGCATGGTAGACAGAGTGCTGGGCCTGGAGTCAGGAAGACTCATATTCCTGAGTTCAAATCTGGCCTCAGACACATAAGCTGTGTGACCCAGCAAGTCACTTAACCTTATTTGTCTCAATTTCTTCATGTGTACAATGAGCTGGAGAAGGAAGTGACAAACCACTTTAGTATCTTTGCCAAGAAAATCCCAATTGGGGTCACAAAGAGTCAGACACAACTAAAAATGACTGAACAAAATTCGGCAAAACTTAAAGTAGCAAATAAATTGAAATTGTTATTACTGGACTCTGTAACATGGACTCTTAACTGGTCTTCTTTCAGTTCAACTTATCAGAAGTAACTATTATAATGATTTTTTCCCCAAAACACTATTTTCATCATATTTCTGCTATTTACCCTCTCATAGAGAGAGGGCCTCTTAACCTAGGGTCCTCAAATTTTTTCTTTATTTTTATTTTTGCTTTTTGGAGGGTGGAAGGCAGGGAGGGCATTTGCAGTTAAGTGACTTGCCCAAGGTAACAGGGCTAGTAATTGTTAAGTGTTTGAGGTTGCATTTGAACTCAGGTCCTCTATTCACTGTGCCACTTAGTCTCCCCTGGAATCCTCAAATTAAAAAAAATTATAGCTGCACTTCAAAAATATAGTTCATTTCCTTTGTAACGCTATTTATTTTATGCATTTAAAATATTCTTCTGAGAATGGGTCCGTGACTCAAAAAGGGTGAAGAATTCCTGCTAATATATTAAATCCAGACTTCTCAAGGAAGGAATAAAGGTAGTAAAAACCCTTTTAGATAGACCTTCTTATTATATTTTCTGCATGTAGTATTGATTTTTTAGTTACCCACTGTTTTTGTTGTTCAGTCATGCCTCACTCTTCATGACCCCATCTGGAGTTTTCTTGGCAAAGATACTGAAGTGGTTTGCCATTTCCTTCTCCAGCTCATTTTACAGGTGAAGAAACTGAGGCAAACAGGGTTAAGTGACTTGCCCAGCGTCACACAGCTAGTAAGTATCTGAGGCTGGATTTGAACTAGGGTCCTCCTGACTCCAGGTCTGACACTCTATCTACTGTGCCACCTTGCTGTCCCTACCAAATGTTCTTTCCTAATTTGTATTTCCTTTCTTTCTGTCTTGTTATGATTTTCCTTGAAAAATTTTCCTTGAAAATTAACTGGAGACACTCTTAGAAACAGTTTTTTAAAAGTCTACATATTTTTCTTTGGCATTATACCCATATCTTATTATGTCAATTCTCTAATTCTTTTTATTGTCTCTTTATAAGAGAGTCATAGATTTAGAGGTGGAAGAATTATTACAGTCATCTACTTCAACCCTTTGATGCTATAGATGAGGAAACTGAGGTTCAGATAAGAAGAACAAAAGCTCATTGGCAGCATACTTACTGAGTATCTACAGCCCCTAAAAAAACAAAAAAGAGGAATGGGAAACAAGAAGCAGCCAATATTTCTCTCTTCTTTGACAAAGGCCAGTTTTCATAGCTGAGTAAATAGAAAGAACTATACAAACTTCCAGATTTCTGTCCCTGGTTTTTCCTCCCTTCTTTTCTGGAATATTAGAGACAGATAATAATTTTTACCCACCTAGGAAGCTTTTCAACTGGGATTTGGGCATCTGGAACATCAGGGTCTGGGGCACTAGAGTTAAAATAAGATCAATCAATCAATCAACCAACCTTTATGAAGCACCTACTAGTACCAGGAACTGTTCTAGGCATTACAGATACAAAGGTCTAAGTCCTGCCCTCAAGAAGTTTACATTCTATAGAGTGGGACAGCATGCACACACATATATATATATATGTATGTATACACATATATACATATATATATATATGTATACACATATACACATATATGTATAGATAGATAGACATTAAAAAAATAAATACAAGGTAATTTTGGGGGGAGCAAAGGGAGAAGGTCCTAGCAGCTGTAGGGAATCAGGGAAGGGTTCATGCATTTGGTGGGCTTTGACCTGAGTTCTTCAGGAAACTAGGAATTCTAAGAAATGCAGTGAGGAGGGAGGGCAGTCTAAGCACTTCGACAAATCAAGGGTTTATGTGCCAGAGATAGTAGTTTATATTTGATCTGGGAGGTGATGGGAGCCAATAGAGTTTATCAGGCAAAGAAGTGGTCAGACCTAAGCTTAAGGAAAAATTTTTGCTACCTATGGATAGGAGTGGAGAGAGACCTGACGCAGAGACTAATTAGGAGGTTACTTCAATAGTCCAGAGAGAATAGACATCTGTTGTAATAGTTAAATAAGAATATCACTTGTATAATCTGAAAACTTGTTCGTCAAAGATTTACATGGAATCATTAGGTTTTTATAGTCACTGAATAGTACTACTCCTATAGCTGTCATAATATAGAGTGTCCAAAAGTCTTAGTGAAGTTTTAAGCCACTACAACTTAATACAGCTTTAAAAGAGCTAAAAATGGATATTAAGTTATCAAAGCTTATAATTACATTGAGACTTTTGGGACATCCTGTATTAAATGCTAATCTTATTTAGTTCCTTTTGTTTTAAAACTTTGGATATATTCTTAAGTCATCTTACTCTATGTGCAAATTTTGGGGTCTAAAGTCCATGAAGAAAGCTTTCAAATGACCTCCTTCTACATCTACTAAGATGATAACAATGTTAGATTGTTACAGCATATACCCTTTTTTTGTTTGTTTGTTTTTAAGAGCATAGTGTAATTACCCTTTTCCTTCTAAAGCTGGACAGATTGGACTCTTGTAATTCTCTGCCACATTTCCACAAGTGAGGCATCGAGTTTTAAATAAACTGCCTGAAAAATATAAATCAAACAACAATCAGCATTCTTTTTTTTCTTTTTCTTTTTTGCTTTTTGGAGGGCAGTTGGGGTTAAATGACTTGCCCGAGGTAACACAGCTAATTTTTGTGTTAAGTGTCTAAGGCCAAATTTGAACTCAGGACCTCCTGACTCCTGAGCTGGTGCTCTCTTTACTGTGCCACCTAGCCTCCCCACCCCATCAGCATTCTTGATAAGGTACAAAGTCATTCTATTTTTGAACATAGGATTTCAAAGCTAGTAGGCTCCTTAGAGATCAGCTACTATAGAAGGCCTTCAAATGAGCCCAAGAAGGCTTGGGTTTGTTTCTAGCACTACTGCCCTATCTACTCTATCATTCCCCATTCTACCTAGCCTTCCAAATAACTGCCAGACTGTGGGCCCCCTCATTGTCATAGTTAGTAAACATTGTTAAGTACCTACTATGTGCCAGGCTCTATGCTAAACATTGGGGATGCCAAAAAGAAAAACACAGACCCTGCCCACAAGAAGCTTACAATCTAATAAGGAGAGGCAATACACAAAAGAAAACTCAAAAGGTGTGTGCATGTGTGGGTGCCAGAGAGTACCCACAACAGGGCATGATTTTGGAGGAATCAAACCCAAGCAGAGCAGCTGATGGAAGATAAAGAGTTAGCTGGAAAACTCTGAGGTCGAAAAGTAAGTAAATAATAAAAAGGAGGCCTCAATGAGGAAGGCTTTGGGCAGAGTTTATAGCTCCACCTTTCAGCACTCCAACTTCAGGGAGAGGCACCTGAGGTGTTGATATCTAGCCTGAGTTAATCTCCATGAAGACATCAGGTGATGAGCTTAGTAATGTTTATTAACTTCCCTCTAATATTTGTGTCATATTCAAATGCAAAACTTTGCATTTACCTATATTGAATGTCATCTTATTATATTCAGTCTAATTTCTAACCTGTCAAGGTCCTTTTGGATCCTCTCTCATCTAGGATATTAACTATTCATCCCAGCTTTTGTGATATCTGAAAAATAAACAATCACATCGTCTATGTATTTAAGTCACTGACAAATGTTAAACATATCTATGCCTTGTCTCTCCAATTAGATTTTAACTCCTTGAGGGCAGGGACCATATTTGATAAATGTTCCAAATGAAGAGTTAAAAAAAAAAAACCTGATAACTTTGACTATTAAAATACAGTTTTGCTTTAAAAAAAAGTTCAACATTGTTACTTTGGAATGAGAAAGAATAGTGGTAGAGAGGAAAAGAATTCTTTAGCAGAACATCTTTCCCACCGTTTACATTCCATGTCACTACATAAAAATGAAGAGAGCACACAAAAACCTAATTCTTGTAGTGCTAGGCACATATTAGGCTTCTAGAAGAACTTAGTAATTAGCATATTAGTATTTCTAATTAGTACTTAAGTAATTTAGCTGCTCTCAGCAGAATGAATGAAGGAGGGAGGCAATATGTAAGCCTCATTTATACCTGCTACTTGGACTGCCTTATGCCCCAAATGGAATGGGTTACCTAAATTTTGGCAGCCCTAAATTTTGTCTGCCCATTTAAAATACCCACTTCCCACTAATGACTCACTTATTTCCTTGACTTTATTCCTTCTTAAAATGCAAATGCTCTTGAAAAAAATAACCTATTAATTCTTATTGAATTTAAACTTAAATGTTAATGAATGTGTACTTTTTCAAAAGAGTTCAGTTTAACCATCTGAAATGGAAAAAATAAAGCAGATAAAAAATGTGTATTATCCAAATCATGCTAGGTAGCTGAGCAGACCTCCTTGACTAAGACAGACTCTTTACCATGAATTTCCAGGAGGTTCTTGGTGCCTGCTCTTCGATGGAGTTCATCGATGTTCTGAGTGATGACCACCACACGCCTTCCTTGAACACTTAGCCGGGCCTCACATTCTGCAATTGCTGTATGGGCTGGGTTGGGATGTTTTTTCACCATCAATTCCCGCCGGTAGTGGTAGAACTCCCACACCAGAGAGGGATTCTTCTTAAAGGACTCAGGGGTGGCTAGGTCCTAGAGAGGAAATATACATGAACTATTAAAACATGATCAGTCAGCCCCAGCTCTAAAACTGAGACACAAGGTCTGGGAACTAGATGTGTCTTTTACTTGTCTCTCAAGGCTCTGGGCTGGGAACTATTAAATATAACCATACCAGTGGGGGCTCATGCATTGTACTTTTTAGCAGTACTGACCCTCAGAATACTTTCAACCTGAGATAATCAACCCCTGCCAGGACAAACTCGGGGGTAACCCTAGAGGGAACAGTACATATACAATGACATACTGTTTTCAAAAAAGACTTGACAGTATATAGTTTTATCACTAATGAAAACAGAGGGTTTCTTAATCTTTTTTTGTGTTTCATAGATCCCCTTTGGCAGCTTGCTGAAGCTTATGAACCCTTTCTGAATGATGTTTTTAAATGCATACAAAAAATACAAAGGATTATAAAGCAAACTAATTATACTGAAAGTTATCAAAATATTTTTTAAAAGTTTATAGACCTAGGTTAAGAACCTCTAATGTAACAGCTTGCTTGTTTTGTCACTTTCCAAACAACAAAATTTTATCCTTATAAACTATTTTTAACAATTATAACAAGCAATATATATTAATCATCTGAAGATCTGGTTAAACTCAGTGAGGCTTAGCACTGGGCAGGTCATAGTGATTCGTGTTTTAGCCCCAGTAATGCCTTAAGACTGTCTACCAAGTAGTAGAGGACTATGATGTATATGGACAGAGGAAGCATCCATGTAGATGAAATCATAGTTTGAAATATTATTTCATCACTGAATTATTTAAATGCATGACAATTTGATATGTCAAAACCTATAAATAAAATGGAATTGGCTGAATATCAATTGTCAACCTAGGAAGAAGTCTCTGGTAACCTGCTCCAGTGCCCTATCTTTGACCCTGTGCTATTCAAAATCTTTGTTAAAGCATAGGATTAGGGCACAGACAGCATTCTGGTCCAATATGGAATTGGTAGAAACCATGAAGGCATGGCAGAATCCAGATTTTTTAAAAAAGTCAATAGGTTACCATCATGTAAAGAACTGTATAAGATTACATTTATCCCTACTAAATATCAAATTCTACTCTTGAATTCCAAAAACCTTACAAATACAAGTTGGGGAAGAATATTAAGATTTTCCTGAAATACTGTGAAGACTCCAGGAGAGAACAGGACACGCAAAAGAGACCGTTACTCTACACTGAACCAGTGGAAAGCTTGTAGGATATCTGTGTCAGAGGAGTTCTCACATTTGGCCCTTACTAAGTAAGGGACTCTTTAGATTTATGTATCCCTTTGGGATTAAGTTTTGCTTATTCAAGGGTTTCTTTTGCTTTCTTCCTTCTATGAACATGTCATTCTCTTGCAATATCACAGACTCCATGCTTCTTCTAGTTGGGGAGCTCTACCTCTTGGCAGAGGTAGTAGACCTATGAAAGCAATATTAAACATATATTTTTCAGACATGGACTAGAAAGCCTCTGCGGTCCCTTCCAGCTAAATTTGTTTTGCTTGACCATACTTACTTGTTATGAGCAATGGTTTCCATTTTTTTTTTGGCGGGGGTGGGGAGGGTGGGAAGTGGGGAAGGGGAGGAGTCTCGTTATTAGGGGGTAATAGGAGTAATCACTGGAGAAGGAAATGGCAGACCATTCTAGTACCTGTGCCAGGAAAACTCCATGGACAGTACTGGTATGCTATGATCCACAGGGTCACAAAGAGGAGGACACAACTGAACAACAATGGGAAAAATAATAAAGATGCAAAAACAAGTGCCAATGAAACATCCGATAATTCCATAAATGAGTAGAAGGACATTCAGAAGGGGGCACAAATAGGAAAATGTTGGTACTACCTATAATGGTAATGGGAATTTGAAGATCTTTCCTGCCCCTTAGTAGCCTGAGGGAATTTGAAGACCTCCCCTGCTTTGAAATTAAACTCTGCCCCCTAATAGGCTGAATGTAGTCACATGGAGCCTGTGGTGGGAGAAGTTTGCTGAAGGGTAGAGCAGAGCCCACAGGAAGCTGGGAGTCAGAGCCAGATAGATGGTGGGAGGAGAGCAGGCTTTTGAAGGAGTCAGGCTTGTGAGTAAAAGTTGGTGTTTGCCAGCCATGCTCATGTTGGTTTGTGGGAAGGCTAAAGGATGGTGTGCATTTCTGTTACATTGTGGTGCATTAACTTCTATATTGCTATGATGGATTCAGTTTCCTGGTGTTGAGATTGGTTTTCTGGAGTCTGAATAAATGTTTTGCTTCTGTCTTCTCTATGGAGAGTTTGCTATATTTTGTGATCGTGTACCATTCAGGTATATTTATAGTGACCATAGGTGCTGTGAATATTGCATTGGCACTACACTACCATGTTAAATTTAATACAGAACATTAAAAAATAAGCTATACATAACAGATTCCCAATTTCATATACAATCCTTATGTTATCCTTTGCAGATGAAGTGCTCACTTGTTCATAATTAAAATTAAAAAAAAAAAACTTTATAAATTGCTATGTGTATATAATAATACAAACACTGGGCTTTTGGGCCCAGAGTAACTGAGGCATTCACCCTTCTCTCTCTCCACTAATCCTGTTTTACCTTGAACACACTGATATTTCCAAATTCTTCATGCCACTCTCTACTTGACTGAGCCTTAATATTTTCCTCTTGAGATTTTTAGCTGCCATCAGTTCTATAATCCTCAGGGGATTTAAAAGAAAATACCGAGTCTTGCTTTTGATTCTTCTTGTGACATTAAAAAATTAATTTGAGTTCTTCCTTTAATTTCCTGGGTGTTTGTTTTCTGTTGAACCATATGGCTTGGGATTTTTCTTTGGATATTTCTAGTATGACTTCTAAAAGTGTTTTTGTTTGCCTTTCTCCTGATATTTTCCTGTTATATTTGAAAGAGATCAAGCAGAGTTATTCCTTTAGCCTTTCACTCTGCAATCTTTCAGAAATATTTCTGTTCTTGTTGATTTTCCAGTTTGCCATATTCACCATATATTCAACATAAAATTCATTTTCCCTCAGAAAACCAGTTTTCCTTTCTTACTTCTTCAATGATACCATCACTGTCTTAGGCATTCAAGCCCCAGACCTATTATACTTGATTCTTTCCTCAAGCTTATCCTTTGCCTCCAACACATCCAATTGTTTATCATGTTGTTCTGATTCTTCCTTCAAAATAGCTCTTCTAATCATCTCTTCCTTAATATTTTCACGAGTACTAATGTGCTTATAGCTTTATCAATTTAGCTTGGATTATTTAATCATCTCCCAATTAATAACCACTGTTTGTAGTATTCCCCATTCTAATTCATCCCTTATTGCTAAAATAAATTTTCTTAAAACATCTCTTTGCTCATGCTACTACCTTGCTAAAAAAAATTAAATAGTTCCCCATTGTCTATAGCACAAAGTTTAAAAACTTCAACCTTGAAAACAAGGACCTCCATAATCTGACATAAACAAATATTAACTGTAAAATTTTTTCATAATAGTAATTGTAAAATAAACCAATCACCTCATTAAAATTTATTATGAATTTAAGCATAAATATATTCTTTATACAAAGGATAGAAAAGAAGATTGTATAGAAAACTATCTATTGGCAGAGCCAAGATGGCGGAGTAGAAACATCTCGTCCAAGCCACTCTGCCCCCAGATTCCCCCCAAACTATGTAAAAGGGGACTCTGAACAACTTCTGGAGCCCAAGCACCCACAGAACGACACAGAGAAGCTAACCTCCCGCTGAGGACAGCCCAGCAGCCCTGCAGGAAGGACCAACACAGCTGTCTGGGACCTGGCAGTGCGCAACGCGCCGAGCCAAGCCCAGGTCCGTGTGAGCCGAGGTTTTAGCCCCAGGGCGGCAGGGCCAACAGCCGGCTGGAGGAACCCCAGAACACCAGGAGCTGTGGCGACTCCAGAATTATCAACATAGACATGCCTAGGACAAAGTAAGAGGTTAGTGTCCTATGGGCTTTGGGACCTGTATTTGGGGAATGTGTCAGCTCCCTCCCCTGGGGGCTAGAAGCCACTGAGGAGACACGCCATTTTGCAGTTTTCAGAGGCAGCTCCAGCTCCCGGCCTGCAAATTGTAGGGATATCCAGCGATCAGTCTTGGGGGGTAATCGCTCTTGCTTTAACCTCCCTGGATCTGGATTATGATCTAGGGTGGAAGTCATGGGTGGGTTTACAGCTTGCCAGAAATGGAAGTTGCCCCCCACACGTTTGGGATGAAAATTCCTCTATCTGGCCTTAAAGCCATAGTGTGGCAACAAGCCCAAAAGTCAAGTAATTAAGTGGCAACATGCCAAGGCAAAGGAAACAGAAAAATGCAACCCTAGACTCCTATTTTGGGGCATAGAGCGGGAAAAGGACTGTGAGGTCAGAAGTCCTGCTCCAAAAGCCCCAGGGGAAAACTTGAGTGGGTTGCAGGCCATAGAGGACCTTAAGAAGGACTTTAAAAATCAAATAAGAGAAGTGGAGGAAAAATTAGAAAGAGAAATGAGAAGGATGCAGGAAAAGTATGAAATGAGGGTCAACAGCCTGACTGAGGAAAACAACACCTTAAAAAATAGACTGACTCAAATGGCAAAGGAGGCCCAAAAGGGCAATGAGGAGAAGAATGCCTTAAAAAGTCGAATTTACCAGATGCAAAAAGAATCTCAAAAGTTCACTGAGGAGATTCATTCCTTCATAGTTAGACTGGAGCAAATGGAAGTTAATGACTTTATGAGAAATCAAGATGCTGTTAAGCAGATCCAAACAAATGAAAGAATAGAAGGCAATGTGAAATATCTCATGGGAAAAACCACTGACCTGGAGAATAGATCCAGGAGAGACAATTTAAAAATTATTGGACTACCTGAAAGCCATGATCAAGGAAAGAACCTAAAAATCACCCTTCAAGAAATTCTCAAGGAAAACTGCCCTGATGTTTTAGATCCAGAGGGCAAAATAGAGGTTGAAAGAATCCACAGATCACCTCCTAAAAAAGATCCCCAAAAGAAAACTCCCAGGAATATTATAGCCAGGTTCCAGAATCCTCAGATCAAGGAGAAAATACTCCAAGCTGCCAGGAAGAAACAATTTCAATATTGTGGAAACACAATCAGAATAGCCCAGGACCTGGCAGCTTCTACACTGAGGGATCGAAGGGCATGGAATATGATATTCCAGAGGGCAAAAGAGCTGGGAATGAACCCAAGGGTCACCTACCCAGCAAAACTGAGTATTTTGTTTCAGGGGAAAATATGGTCATTCAGTGGAATAGAGGACTTTCAAGCATTCTTGAGGAAAAAACCAGAATTGAATAGAAAATTTGACATCCAGACACAAGAAGGAAGAGGTGCCTGAGAAGGTAATCAGGGAAAAGAAATCAAAAGGAACTTATCAAAGTTGAACTATTTACATTCCTATATGGAAAAGCAATAACTGTGACTGATGATATCTTTCTCACTATGAAAATAATGGAAGAAGGGTGTGTGGTCATATGAATACATATGTGAATGTGTGTGTATATAGTTACAGTTATATATGGATAGAGGGCATAGGTTGAATTTGTTGGGAAGGGAGAATACTCAAGGGATGAAATTATGAGGTGAGAGGAAAGTGGCAAGAGGAGATGGGGAGAGACAGGGTAGGGTAAACTATCCCATGTAGAAGAAGCAAGGGGAAGTGGTTGCAAAGGAGGGGGAGAATAAGGAAGGCTAAAAAGGCAAAACCATATTCACATTGAATTTGGTTCAGGGAGAAAATGACATACATAGTAAATGGGATATCTCAACCTGCAGCAGGATAGGGGGAAGGGGGATGAGAGGAGGGATGATGGATGGGAGGGCATCCTTGGGGGAGGGGAGGTTGGAAGTACCCACTATAGGAGACAGGATCATGTAGGGAATGGACCAGGTGGGGGGTGGGATGAGTGGGAGGGAATTATAAGCAGCCTTGTATAATATATCTACTATGATAATGTTTTGCATAGCCAGACATGTACAACATGTACTGAATTACTTATCTCCCAAGAGGGAATGGGTGACAAGGGAGGAAGGAAATGGATCTGAAATTTGAGGTCTTAACATTAAATGTTTCAAATATATATATATAAATACTAATATTAATACTCTTTTGCTTATAATAGGGAGATAAGATGTGCAGGCATTGGGACACAAAGATTCACCTTCCTCTAATGGAAAAGTCGATGGGGGTATGGGAGAAGGTATGGGAGAGAGCAGATTGGAGGAAGCGATATCTTGTGGGACTGCTATTCTGGGAGGTTGGTTAGGGGAATAATGGGGGGAAAATGATTGTAACTCAAAATCTGGTGGAAATGAATGATGTAAAACAGAAGTTAATAAAGCATTTGTTTAAAAAAAAAAGAAAACTATCTATTACATACAGTTTTTAAAAAGTATATATTTGTTAGAAGAGTTTTTTTCTTTTTTCTTTCTCAACAGGAGGGGAAGGTAGAAATGAGAGAAAATAAGTATTTGATAAGTGAAAAATTAATAAAGTATAGTAAATTTAACATGATAGTACCAGCATTGCCATACTTATTTCCTCTCCCAAACTTCCTGATGTTTTCTTCTTTGTGAATACGTGTTTTATTGACACTCTTCTTCTTCGTTTTCATCCCCACCCCTATATTATTACTTACTCTCAGTTCAACTCAACCTCCCACCCTCAAATAAAATCCTTCCTTGTAACAACTAAGTCTAGTTAAGCAAGACACATTTGCACACTAGTCAAGTCTGAAAAATGTGCATCTCATCTGTCACCTCTAGCTCATTGTTGCTGTGGTTCGTCCTTCATTTTTGAAGAGGACTGATGACATCAGGAGAGTGATATCTTGAGCTGTTGTAATACCATATACAAGCAGCTTTCCAGAAGAATGCTACTGTGAACAGCTTTTAAGGTTCTGATTATACAGTATAATGACCACTCTATTTATTCCATAACAAATCAAAGCAAAACTTTCACAGTAAATCAAGGTATAGCATTCACAATATTACAACTTATCACAGAAAAATCACAATATAATATTCACAGTCTCAAAGTAAAATAGTCACTCTTAAGTTAACTCAGTCACTTATCAGTAGTCTCAAAGTACATAGTCAAAGTCTTCCTCTCATGGGGCAAAGTCTTGATTAACTCAATCAGTCACTTATTCAGCAATCAATTACTAAGTATCATACACAAAACCCTCCACCCCTTAGGTCACTAGTAAACTATAATTCCATAATTACTCAGTACCCAAGGAGAGGTCTTTTCTTCATCTTGACTTGGGGCCTCTTCTCAGATTCCCTGGATCCCCTTCCATGGTCCCAGATTGTACCTGTATTCACCAAACTATCACCTGGGTTCAATGGCAGACAGCTCCCAGCTCCTTCTCCAGCTCTCTGGGTAGGTCCTGCTCCACACTGAACTTCACAGGGTCTGGTCTATGTCAGATCCTTCACCTCCAGGGAATTCAAGACTCAACCAAGTCACAAACAAAGTCTCAGCATCCCAGTTATGTTTCGGGCTCCTGGCTCCAGGCTCCTGTTCAAAGAAGCTCCACCACCACAAGCTCCTAGGAAATTCTGGCTCAGTTCTCCATTCTTCTGTAGCTGCTCTGCCACTTAGTCTCAAGAAAATTCTGACTGTGCCTCTCTGGGACTTTTCTTATATATACAGCATTAGCTTCCTCTTTCAGCCAACCCCTTCCTGTTATATCAGTAACAGGAGACAGGAGTTCCTTCTGTTCCCCCAATCAGAGGCTCATCAGTTACTAAGGGTTAAGTACCTGCTACTTTTGTCAACACAAAGGGATCTTCAAATTCAAATTACATTACCATTACCGTTGTGAGTGAACTGGATTTAAGTGAGGCAGAGCTGGGCAAAGTCATCAGCCTCACTTTCTCCTCCAGAGTCATCAGAGTCCAGTGGCAAGATATAAATCAAGACAACTGATGATGGCCCCAGATGCAGTAGGAGACCTCAGCCTTTTAAAGCTAAGGTCTTCCCAAATCTCAGTTTGTCTGAGGTAACTCCCATTCAGTAATTAAAGGCTAAGTAAGAATCGGGGCAAAACATGGCTTAGTTTGCCTTCTTAAAACAATCAGTCTGGGAAGGGAAGACAGTCAGAGTTTCTTCTCTGTCAAAAGGTGGGAAGGCATGCTTCATCCTCAGGCTGTGGAGTCAGAACATTGATTCTTCAATATTTTCAAGGTTTTCCAAGTGATTTTGCTTCACATTGTTATGGTCATTGGATAAATTGCTCTCCTGGTTCTGCTCATTTCACTCTACATTAATCCATACAGGTCTTTCCAAGTTTCTCTGAATTTGTCCCTTCTGTCATTTCTTATGGCACAATTCCATTACATCTTTAGCCAGTCCCTCTGGGTAATGCAGTGGATAGAGTGTTGGGCCTTGAGCCTGGAAGATTCATCTTTATGAGTTCAAATATGGCCTCTGATACGTACCAGCTGTGTGGCCCTGAGCAAGTCATTTAACTCTGTTTGCCTCACTTTCCTCATATATAAAATGAACAGGAGAAGAAAGTGGCAAACCACTCCAATCTTAGCCAAGAAAACCCCAAATGGCATCAGATAGAGTCAGACACGACTGAATAACAACTCACTTTAAGTTTTTTCCACAGTGATATGCATAGCT
Organism: Gymnobelideus leadbeateri; assembly: GCA_011680675.1. NCBI lineage: Eukaryota > Metazoa > Chordata > Mammalia > Diprotodontia > Petauridae > Gymnobelideus > Gymnobelideus leadbeateri. The sequence goes on along the minus strand of WOXC01009015.1, from coordinate 429,066 downwards.
ATAAATATTTTTGTTCCCATTGATACCTTTATATCTGATGTTTTGCCTCTTTGGGAAAGAGGAGTATATGCTTAGTAGTGGTATCTCTAGATTAAAATACATTTTTATATATGTATGTGTGTGTATATGTATAGATAGATACATATACATATGTATATAAGTATGTGTGTATACGTATATGTGTATATATACACATATACATATACATACATACATATTCATACATATGTGTATACGAAGATATATTAGGGACTTTTTGTCCAAATTACTGTACTTTCTAGAACAGTTGAACCAATTCATAATGCCAGCAACAGTACATTAGTATGACTGTCCTCTCATAATCCTGTCAACATTTATCATTTCCCCTTTTTGTCATCTTTTTCATGTCTGATGGGCGAGGTGGAACCTAAAAATAGTTTTCATTTGTATTTCTCTTATTATTAAGTGGGCTGGAATATGTTTTTTTCATATGATGGCTGACAGCTTTTATTTCTTCTTTTGCAAACTACCTGTTCATATCTTTTGTCTTTTATTCTTCCTTCCAATCCCAAGGCTGGGCCACTGGATCAGCCTTACCCAGACACAGGAATAATACCAAAATTAAGAGAAAGCCCACTTTAACATTATCAGTTATCAGGCTAGTCACAGAACACTTTTAAACTTCTGAATGTAACACCAACCTCGGCTTTCCATTTTCTCCAGAAACCACCAGGTCCTCTGAATGTTGGCACACCGCTTTCAGCACTGACCCCAGCCCCTGTAATAATGGCTATGTGCTTTGCCTTGGCAAAGAATCTTCTAAAATCTGCCATGTCTAAAAAACAAGAAGGCATAAAAAAGATAAACTCAATGTATTATTCATATGCACACATAGCAACATATCCACATGTGCCCATTTCCTATAGTTCTAAGCCAAACAGGATGCCTGCCTTATAATTGGGCTCATGCATTTTAACCTAAAAATAATTACTCTGCAATAAGAAATATATCTCAAATCCAGTATTGTTGTACATATTGATTCTAACTTACCACTTTCTTGCCTCCACCACTTTGTACAGTGTATCAACAAAAATAAAAGGGAAATGCCTACTCTACTGTCAATGGGAGAAAGGAAATTGAACTCCTCCTACAGCTCTGGAGCCATGTACTTAATAAGGCAGAGGGCTAAAGTGGTTGTTCTCAAACTTTTTGGTCTCAGGACCCCTTTAAAAAGCACTCTTAAAAATTTCTGAGGCTCCCAAAGAGCTTTTGTTTATGTCTACACTTGTTATTTAGATAGATTTAAATTTGGATTATTTAAATATATTTAAATTAAAATAATTTACATATTTACTTATTTATACATATCTATATTTATATTACTATATATCTACTTCAAGGTAGCTATCAATATTAGAAATTTAAAACATTTATTAATTCATTGAAAAACAAGAGAAAACCATTTTACATATTAACTATTTTTGTAAATTTTATGTGAGAAATTATTTTTATACGAAAATATTTTCCAAAATGAGAAGAAATTAGTGGAAAGAGTGGCACTGTTTCATATATCTTTGAAAACCTCTTTAAAGTCTAGCTTCATAAAAGACAGCTGGATCCTCATATCTGCTTCTATATTTAATCTCTTGGGATTAAGTACACAATGACAATTCAGCCTCATAGACAGATGTAGTTGGAAAAGGGAAGAGTATTTTAATAGATGTTTCAGAATTATTAAGAAAATAATTTTTACCCCAAAGATCCCCTGAAAGGATTTTGGGGACCCTCTTCTGAAGACTACACTTTGCAAATCACTGGGTTAGAAGAAACAGTTCATCTAGTCCTTCATACCACTTTGGTCCCAATCACCTCAACCCTTTGCTGAAACTTCCATAACTTTGGGAAATCACCTGAAAAAGACATTTAAAAAACAAACAAACCTGAAATGGCTACCTTGGGACTACAAATGTTCATCCTAGAGGAACTCAAATAAGGATTACTGATCTCACTGAAGCAGTCTGTAATGATCTAATCAATTTACTAAAACACTAGGAAAGCCAATATGAAAATGTGTGAGTAGTTTAAAAATATTTTTAGGGGCAGCTAGGTGGCACAGTGAATAGAGCACCAGCCCTGGAGTCAGAAGGACCTGAGTTCAAATGTGACCTCAGACATTTAACACTAGCTGTGTGACCTTAGGCAAGTCACCCCAATTGCCTTGCCTTCCCCCCTCCAAAAAAAAAAATTTTTTTTAAAAGGGTAACAGCACTTAGCTACTAGCTGTCTACACGGATACTATATTCAAATACTATTAAATAAATTATAAACACTGAATGAATGTTCCTAGTTTTTAGAGGGCAAAAATGAAAACTAAAATATATTCTGGACATAAAAGGCTTATTCTGTAGCTTGCAAAATTTAATAAATATGACCCAGTGAGACTAATATTCAAAAACCTCCTAAAGAGAGACTCCCTTGTGATCAAATACTTAAAAGCTGTAATTTTGTTGTGTTCTCTTTCTCTGGCCAGAGAATAGTTTGTAAGTGACTGATACCAATACTCTGCTCATTCCTGAGATTACGAAAGTATGAGAATATAAAGATATTTTAGAACTCTTTAACCTTGAAGGTCTTTCCAAAGCATTCTCATTTTGGGGAACAGATTATTAAAAGGTTGTTACTATTAAAAATTAATTACCACATTAAATTAATTTTTAAAAATTAATTTGAAATTACCACATTAAAAAAGGAAAAATTATTGAATTCTTTGAGACTAGGCTTCAAATTTAGTTATGTTAAAGAACTGTAAAATTTTAAACAAAAATATTTCTCAGCTGATTTTAAAAAACAACAAAATACTTTGGAAAATAATAGAGGAGGTATCCTGGCAAATTCTTCAACCTTGAAGGAATTAAAATTCCCTCCTAATTCCTCCCTACTGACACTAGAAATTCCTTTACTGACTTTCGTTTCACACTTAGAGAAAAGTTATTAAATGCAAATATATATGAGAAAGCTAACATACAGAATTAAATTCCCCTCTAGGTATAAATGACTGAAAACAGGCTTTTGGGCTCTGGAGAGGGTGGGGTGGTTAGGATGGTAGAAAGCACAGAGTCACCTGGGAGCTATGAAAACAAGGATGCCTATATTTCCAGTTTTCTCTAGGGCCAGTTTTACCATTAAGCATCACTAGATTGTAAATTCCTGGGGGGCAGGGACCACCTTTTGCCTCTTTTAAGCACAGTGCCTGGAGCAATAGGTCCTTAGTAAATGTTTATCGAATTTCCTTCCCTGTGCCGCCTTTAGCTCTCTGATAAACAATCATAATCTTCATCTTTCAAAAGTCACGTGGAAAATGAAATGGGTTGAAGAGCTATAAAGTTCTCTTACTTGTACTTGGATGAGACATTGCTACACAAGTCTTTAAGGTTTTATGGGCTGGACGAGCCTTCAATCCCAATTCACGAAGCACTTGGAGAATCAGATGTCTAGTTGCAAAATGGAGCAGACTCATCAGGATTTCCTTAATAATTCTTGAAGGGAGTAAAAATATAACGGACGTGATTAGAAAACACATTTCTTCATCTGCTACTCATTCAACAAGCACTCACTAGGATTTCTTAGGCACTAAGAAGGATACACCTCTGTCCTCCATACCCCCAGCACCTACAGTGTGTGACACATAGGAAACACTTAAATGTTTTTGACTAATCAATTGATCAACTGATTCATTCATATCTTTGCTTATGCCATGCTGGTTACAAGAATAATTCTGTCTTCTTCTACATCCTACCCACCCTTCAAGACCTATTTCAAATGTTTCTTCTTTGAAAACAACTTTTCTGAACACCTCGGTTACTTGCAAAGTCCTTTTATACTCATCACATTGTATTCTATACATACAGGTATTTCATATCTCTATACATGCATTTATTGTATAGCATTGCATCTTAGTGTATGTGTTCTATTGCCTGCTTCTTCCTTCTCCCCCAACCTTCACCAGATTGTAAACTCCATGAGAGCATTATCGAACTTACTATAGAGCTTTGCATTTAATCAAGACCTGTTGAATGGATACCTTTTTCAATCTAATAGAGGAGATCAACATGAACACAAATATTTAAAATACCATGAGGTACGCAGAACGTGACAAATGCATTGAAGAGACACAGATAAAATGCTAGGAGAGGTGAGAGCAGGGGTTCTTCTCCCCCTGGCTCCCCACTTAATAGTATTTCATTTTTTCCAACTGCTTGTAAAGATAGTTTTCAACATTTATTTTTATAAGATTTTGAGTTCCAAATTGCTCTCCCCCCTCCCCAGGATGGCAAGCAGTCTGATATAGGCTATACATGTACAATCATATTAAATATATTTCCACATTAGTCACACACATTATCAAAGAAGAATCAGAACAAAAGGGCATAACCAAGAGAAAGGGGGGAAAAAGAGAAAATAGCATGCTTCAATATGCATTCAGACCCTATAGCTTTTTCTCTGGATATGGATAGCATTTTCCATCATGAGCCTTTCAGAATTGTCTTGGATCATTGTATTGTTGAGAAGAGCTAAGTCTATCAGAGCTGATCATCACACAATGTTGCTATTACTGTGTAAAGTGTTCTCCTGGTTCTGCTTACTTCATTCAGCATCAGTTCATCTAAGTCTTTCCAGGTTTTTCTGAAATCTGCCTAGAACAGTTTTTAACCAAGGGGTCTGTAGCTAGATTTTAATCTCTCTTGGAGAGAAGGGTGGGAGGAAAAAACTTTAGCGTTATCATCTATTTATGCCTTCTTGCAAGCCACATCTAGACATACTATGTGTATACACATAAGCTAAATGAGCAACACACACACTTTACAAATGTAATTGAACACTACTGTGTCACAAGAAATGATAAAGAGGACAATTTCATAGATACTTGTAAAAACTTGTATGAATTGTTTCAAGAGTCAAATAAGCAGGGGCAGTGAGTAAGAGCACCACCCCAAGTGGGGAGGAGGACCCGGGATTGGTTCTAGCCTCAGACTTAGCACCCACACATAAATAACTAGCCATGTAACCTTGAGCAGGTTACTTAACCCCAATTGCTTTAAAAAAAAAAAAAGAGTCAAATGAGCAGAAACAGGAGAACCATTTATACAACTGGTAGTATGGGGGAGAAATGTATACATGACACAGTCTTAAATTTAATCTGTTCTATTAACATTTTCTCCATCACTTTCTCAAGTTGAAACAATGAATAAAACAATAAAATCCTGATTTGTAGCATTTGCCAATTTCTGAGATATATTTAACAATCGTTAGCCTTTTTGGATAACTCCAATATGCTTCTGAATAACAATATTATAAATACAGATTTAAGATCTCTGATCAATGCAATGACCACCCCAATTCCAGAGGCCACATAATGAAATCTATGAGCCACTTTCTGAGAGAGAAGTGAAAGGATACAGGGTACAGACTGAGAAGTGAATTATTTTGGATGTGGCCAACGTAAAGACTATGCTTTGCATGACTATGTATATTTGTTACAAGGACTTTATTTTTTCTTGTAAAATTGTAGTAGTTGAAGAGAGAAAATAAATGCCTGCTAACTCAAAAAACAGGGTTTAGTTACACTGCAGAATAATTTTTACTTTACAAAGTGATTCAAAGTGAAGCTCTACTTTAAAGCATGAGCTAACCTATCCCATTTAAAACATAACTTTACTAGACATTCTCCAAAAACAGATGGTCAAAGAACAGCCCTTATGCTGTCCATCAATGCCCAAACTTTTGCTACCCATCAGGCTTGTATATTGATTGTACTCTTCCAACTATCTATTTCCTGGATGGGTTTTATGCTATTTTTGGCATACAAATCATTATTAGTAACATGACATGGGGCAGGTAGGTGACAGAAGCAGGTAGGCCTGAAGTCAGGAAGACTCATTTTCCTGAGTTAATTCTGGTCCCAGATACTTATTAGCTATGTAACCCTGAGCAAGTCACTTCACTTTGTTTGCCTCACTTTCCTCATCTGCAAAATGGGCTGGAGAAGGAAATGGCAAACCATTCTAGTATCTTTGCCAAGAAAACCCCAAATGGGCTCATGAAGAGTTGGGCATGACTGAAGAACAACTGAACATGAGATAAATTACTGGGGGCAGTCAACTGTCAAGATGGAGGAACATAGAAATGAGTTCTGCCTTAGGCAATTCCACCTGGTATGTATTCTGCCAGGCTAGTGGTGTCTCTGAGGTATCCAGGCCTCTGCTAATGCAGGTCCTAGAAGAAAGTAATAGTTTGAAAGTAGGACTTTGGTCCTTTCTCATATAATAAAGAAGTAACTCGTCACCCTGGCCTATCTGGTGGATTAATCCATGAGCTCATAGTATTTACTACAAAATGAAGAAAGGCTGTATCATCTACAGGAACTAAAGGTCAATGATTAATAAGAAACCACTGAGGCATTTTTTCCAACTAAATCAGGGTAAAAAGAAATACATAAATATAGGCATATGTGTAATATATAAATAATCTATAAATATATAATAAATATATGTAGCATATAAAATACATACACATATATGTATTTGCATTGCATATATTCATTCACAGCTTCCATATATACATGTGTGACTCCCTTTTCCTAATACATCTGTTTTTCTGAATAAAATAATATAATTAACAAAAATCCAAAAGATATACAAGAAATTCATTGGCATAATATTGAGCAGAGAATCTTCCTCTACTTTTAGTAACATCATTTAGTAATATCTCCAAGTAAGGGAAACTTATCTCAAAAAGGTAGGGTAACATAGGGATATATTTAACAAATATCTGAATCTTACTGACAGGTAATTAATTTTCAAATGATGTGTTCTTTCTCTTAAGTGAGATTGGAAGAAAAGGGCAGCTAATAAAGTTAATGATCACCTTTTCTTACTTGGAGATATGTTTTACCTAATGTTACTAAAAGTAGAGTCATTTCTCTAGAAATTAGATTTAAACTTCATCTTCTAGTTCCAAATCCAGTGTCCTTTCCATACTACTTGACTCACCACCATGAAACTTTATGATCCAATGTCTTCAAGGGTATAAAGTTTTGTAAAGTCTTCCCCTCCTGTGCAATAGGTAGCATGAATGTTGCCATTCCCATTTTATATAGGAGGAAACTGAGACTCAGCAAAATCACTTGAGGAAGATCAGGAGCCAGGACTGTCCAAATTCAGTGTTCTTCCCACTACAATTGCTCAAAAGCCCAATAAAAGTTGTATTTCACATAAGCTCATATTCTCTTTTACATAGCTGCTTGCTTTTTCCAAGCAAAGTTAGTGAGATTCAGTTAAAAAGGAAAAGCAGTAGAAGAAAATGACTAAAATGGCCATACCTTGGGACCCAGAGATCCTACCCCTAGGAATATACCCTAAGGAGGTCAAAGAGGGAAAAATCCCTTACAGTACACCAAAGTGTTATCAGATTTTTTGTACTAGCAAAAACAAAACAAACCCCTGCAAAGTAGATAGCTAAAAAAAAAAAAAGCAAGTGAGAGAGAACTTGGCCTGGTGGAGTTAAAGAGGAGCCAGGTACACTCCGAACACCCTTTGGCAATTTGGCCGCGGTGCGGATCTGACTGGGAGTGGAAATTCCTTCCTGGAAATGGATGAAAACATGGTTGGAAAAAAAATATCAATATGAATATAAAGTATGAAGGACAGGAAGACTTATATGATATAATGTGGATATGATAGAAAGAATAATACCAAATGGAAGCACGAAGAATGAGAAAAAAAACGATCAACGCTACCACAACACAACACCGAAAACAGCACGGAAGCACTGGAAAGGGACTGGGCTCGGCTTGCTGGTGAAAAGATGAGAACGCACCTGCTCCCTCCGTACTCTAACTTAGTGCGGTGCCAGACCGCCCCAGTCCGTTTTAAGTCACAAGATTAGAACGTAAGCGCCTTGCGGGCAGGCTCCGGGGCGTTTTTGGTTTCCATTTCTTTCTACCTCCGATGGGCTCAGAGCAAGCGCTTTAATAAATGCTAAACAAAGTTCGTCTCTTCTCCCAGCTTGGAACTGTTTTGTTTCTTAAACGAAGGCTCTCAGGATAGGGGAGCCACAGGGGGGAGGAAGGTGATGTGTAAACAAATACAACTAATAACAAATTCTTTGAAAATAAAATAGACAAGTAGGCCTAGAAATCCCGCGGCCACCCCGGCCTCGCTCTCCACACCCGCTGCCCCAGGCCAGGTCTCCCACTTTTCCCTGGCGGGGAGGCGCTCCCGAGCTCAGCACGCGCCTACCACGCTTCACCCGCTACAGAGCCGCGGCCAAGGTCGGGGAGCCGGAGGGCGTGCTGCCCTAAGGGCCTCTCCGATTGGCGCTGGGGAGGAAGGGGGCGGGCCTGACCGCCCCTTCTCGGGCCTAGCCGGGGGTGGCAGGGCGGGGTAGTAGGGACTACGGCGTTTATAAGCGGTTTCTTTCCCCCCCAGCACGAGCTGCAACCTTTCCTTCCTAGCCCGTGGGCAAGCCCCGCCTCCGGGGCTCCTCACAGCCCTCTTTTACCCTCGGCTACCCCCGAGGCCCCCTGCAGCTGCAGGCGGGGACCTAGCTCACTCTCTCCCTTTCAGGCTTCGGCTAAGGGCGGGAGCCGGGAGGGGTCTAGAGAGCCAGGGAGGAGGGAGCCCCAACCCAGGCAAAAGCCCGGCGGCGTCTAGGCAGGAGGAGGGGCGGGGGATCCGGTAGGCGGCGGCTCCACCTCCGCGGCAGAGTCCTGCAGGCCGGGCTCCGCCTGGCTACCCCCGGCTAGCACCCACCTGCAGGGGAAGTCTACGGCAGGGCAGAAGGAAGTACCAAGTGCTAGACCACCCCCGACGCCCAGCAGCGGCTCCGCTGTCCGCCCGGGGGAGGGAAGGAGGGAGAGAAGAAGAGAGCTGGTAGGAAGGGGGTGGGAGGAGGGCGGAGACTGCGCTGTCAATCACCCTCCGGGAGCTTTGGTGCCACCCAGCGGAGCCCTCCTTGCTGGGGCCCAATTGCACAATGCGGGTGGGGGAGGGGAGAGAACTCAGCCCCAAGGAATCAATGACAGCACCAACACCGAAGTGGGTGGTGTGGCCGTGGAAGAGTGATTCTGGTGCTCCTGAATATTCCATTCTTCAGGTGTCTGTAATGAATATATATATATAATATTATATATTATAGTACATTATATTATGATATATTAAATTATTAAATAATATAATATATTAAATTATTATACATATTATATATACATATACACACCTATACATATCTACACACACACACACTCCCCCTGAGTCAAGTCCAGTCAACCGATGTAGAAGTCTAGCCTGTGCCAGGTCCAGCGCTAAGCCTGGGAATGCAAAAAAAAAGAGGTCAAAGACAGCCCTTGTCCTCAAGGAATCTAGTGGAAAGACTTCGAGCGAACGAACTACTAGAACGAAATACAAATATTTTATATTTGTGTTTATTTCTGATTTCTCTGGGATAGCAAACTTTAATCAGAGATATTTGATGCAAACATTCATTCCCAATTGACAGTTTCCCTTCCTATTTAGTTTATGAAGATTTTTTAGAACTTAAAAAGCAAGCATATCCATCAGTGGTTGCTGATGTCTTTGTTGCTGTTGTTTGTTTGTTTTTTTAAATTTTGATATGTGTGTTTGTGAATGCATGCGTGGCTTTTTTTTTTTAGTATAAGCGCTGTCTTTGAGCCTGTCCATTCTTTTGTGATGCCTCCAACACAGATGTCTTCAGTATGTATTTTGCAAGTGTAGTCTTTATGGTCAAGAAATTTGTCTTTAATGTGGTCTCAAATCTTACTTGCTACATTAGCACAGAGAAGATAAAAAAAACCCTGAGATATTTTATTAGAAGAAATTTCTTTGATTTTTGGATATACAATAATAGAACTACTAGATAGATGCAGGAGCAACTAGACGTGATCTCTGAGGAAAGGCGTTAAGGTTAAGGAGGACCTGGTTTAACAGCCTTGTTTCTGTTTTTTCCTCTACTGACCTTTATCTAACGGCTCACCACCATGCTAGTTCCTCCTGGTTTCCAGATTTTCTCATGGGAATAACATGCAGTACGACTCCACTATTATTTGTACTTTTTTGCTTTTGAGTGTCATACCCTAGTCCTTACTACCATCCCGCCAAATCTTAGTGATGCTATTTTTCTAAATATACCTCTTTTTGTTAGGCATTCTAGGTCACCTTGTTTCATTACCTATACTTGGCGCATTTGTTCATTGACATCTGACACTCCTGGTTTTGTTGACTTCGTGGGCTCCTTTCTTGAATATTGTCTCACACCTTCTTTCCCTAGAAAGGAGAACATTCTCTTTATTCATGAAGGGCTGTTAACTTGGCATTGACAGAAACATAAAAGTAGTGGAATACTTAACAAAAAAATATAAAACATGCAGTTAATGAAAGAAACAAATTGACTTTAGATAACCCAATTTTAGAAAACGAAATTGAATAAACTATAAATGAACACAATTAAAAAAAAACCCCAAGGACCAGATGGATTCCCGAGTGAATCTGATGAAACAATCAAAAAACAATTCATTCCAACAATTCATAAAATGCAGTATAAGAAAAGACGATGCTCTTCCAATCCCCCAAATCTATGATACAAATATGGTCTTGATACCTAAACCAAGGAGAGACAAAGTAGAGCAAGAAAACCATAAACTAGTGTCTATTTTAAATAAAAATATTAAACAAAATATTAGCAAGTAGGCAACAGCCACATATTAGAGGTGTGAGAGACAGCAAAGGGTTAAGTTTCCGCTTAACTAAAAACTACTACAGTAAAGACTACTGATAATAAATTGTGAGAAACAGTAGGAGTTGGGTTTCCATAGAATTGCTAGACATTACTAAAGTAAAATAAAGGAAGTTAGCAGACAGTAGGTGGACCCAACCAATCAGAAAGCAGACAGCAGGTGAACCCAACCAATCAGAAAGCAGATAGCAGCCTTGGGAACCTCAGGCCAGAATAAGGACAGATCTGGTCTAAACCAGTGAGGGGTCAATGACCAGGTATTCCAAAGTTACTACTGTGCTTGCTTGATCAACCTTATGTATATTATCTGTATATGTATTGTATACATATATATTATATATACATATTTCTGTAGACGTATATACGTATATATTATATACATATGTATGTATATTATCTTATGTATATTAATCCCAATAGAATGCGAGCCTCATTAGCAAAACATGGGATTATGATAATGTATGATGATGGGAGGGGCATATGGGAAAATTGAAACCCTGAAGAGAACTAACCACTTACTCCATCCTTGGAAGGGAGTGTCTGCACCAAACTAATGGCATAAAACTTGCCTCCTTTTTGTATCCCCCACTCCTCCTTCTTAAAGAAGGGCAGAGTCCTTTTCTGGCCAGGGGTATTCAATTCCTCTTAATTTCTCCTCAATAAACTTCTTTTGATACCCAGATTTTGGTATCAGAAGTGTTAGTGTTTCTAACAGAGAGATGATACACTATTACCAGATTGGGCTTACCAGTAATGAAGGACTGGTTCAACATACAGATGACTACAAATATAATAAACCATTTTAATAATATAAATAAAATATGATTACATCAATAGTTATTTAATTTTGAACAAAATTCAGTGATTGTTTCTATTAAAAATTATAGAAATCATAGGAATAAATGAACCTTTCCTTAATATAGTAAATAGTATTTATCTATAGCCAAGAGCAAACATCATATGCAATGGAGAGAAGTTAGAGGCCTTTTACAGTAAGAATAGGGGTTAAGCAAAGATGCTTATCATCACTACAAATATTGAACATAGTAACAGAAATGCTAGCTATAGCAATATGATGAGGAAAAAAACGGAGGGAATTAAACATAGGCAAAGAGAAAACAATTTTTCTTTTTACTTTTTGTAGATGACATGATAGTATAATAGAGAACCTTAGCGAGTCAACTAAAAAAAAAAAAAACGACTGAAATAATTTCAGTAAAATTTCAGGATATAAGATAAACCCACATCAATCATTAGCAGTTTTATATATATACATATATACATATATATATATATATATATATATATACACATATATATGTATATATACTTATGTGTGTGTGTATGTATGTGGCTAAGTGGCACAGTAGATAAAGTGCTGGGTCTGGAGTCAGGAAAGTTCCTCTTCCTGAGTTCAAATCTGGCCTCAGACACTTACTAGATGTGGGACCATGGGCAAGTCACTTAACCTGTTTGTCTCAGTTTCCTTATCTATAAAATGAGCTGGAGAAGGAAACGGCAAACTACTCCAGTATCTCTTCTAAGAAAACCCCAAATGGGGTTGTATATAACTGAAAAATGAGATATCATGTAAGTATATAATATATAATTATATGTGTATTTATATGATATATGTATTTATATGATACATGGATGTGTATTTACATATTTATATTATATATGTATATATAATATATGTAGTTATAAAGCCCACAACACCCAACAAAAAGAGTTAAAAAGAGAAATTCCGTTCAAAATAATTATAGAAACTATAAAATACTTGGGAGTATATCTTCTAAGATTCATCAAGGGACTATATGACTCTAACCCTAGCACATTCTTTGCAGAAATAAAGACCTAGGGGCAGCTAGGTGGTGCAGTGCATAGAGGCACCGGTCCTGGAGTCAGGAGGACCTGAGTTCAAATCTGACCTCAGACACTTGACACAATTACTAGCTGTGTGACTTTGGGTAAGTCACAACCCCAATTGCCCTCCACAAAGCAAAAAATAAATCAATAAAAACCTTAATTATTGGAGAAACATTAATTTCTCATAGATGGATTGAGACCATACAATAAAAATGGGCATAGTACTTAAATCAACTTACTTCTCCAATGCAGTGCCAAACTCTCCAAAGAATATGTTATAGAGCTAGAAAAAATGATAATGAAATTCATGTGGAGAAGTAAAAGGACAAGAATCTCAAGGGTAATGATGAAAAAAAGTGGGAAGGAAAGGAATCTATCAATCCTGGATCTCAAGCTATCTTACAAAGTAGTGATCATTAAAACGATTTGGTATTGATTAAATAAAAAGTGAAACAGTGGAAGAGATGAGGTACACAACATTTGGAAGCAAACATAGTAACACAGAGTCTGATAAATCCAAAGACATTGATTGGTGGGGGAAAGACTCAATGTTTACAAAATTGATGGGAAAACTGGACAGCAGCCTGGCAGAAAATAGGTTTAGACCAATACCTCACAATATATACCATGATAATCCCCAAATGGATATGTAATTTAGATATAAAAGTGTAGGGGCTCTTTAAGACTTTACCCAAGTTCTGTGAACTCATGGAGAACTCAGGATGACAGTGCAACTCAGGCTGGGTCCAAGAGGCGCCTGAGGCGTATGTTCTGCCCCGTGAACCATGGCCTGTTACACAGGTTCAAGGATTATGGGGTATTGAGCACATGCCGCTAACAGGAGAGCACTCCCCTCCTGTGAGGAGCCTGTTGCTGAGGCACGTGAAGGGCTAGAGTCGGGAAAGGAGATAAAGGGGCAGGGAAGGAGGGAGGGGGAATGCGAGGTGGATGGGGATGCCAGGTGAATGGAGAGGATGTGAACAAGGAGAAGAAGAATAAAGACGGGCAGTACACTCCACCTCTGGGGTCTGTCTCCTTTGTCCAATCCAGAGACGTCTGAAGGGTCACAGGGGGTGACCAGAGAGGTATGAAAGGTCGTGGAGGCAACCAGAAAGGTATCTATAAGTGCTAACCCAGTACGGCAGGGTCCGTACATAAAAGTTAACATCCTTAACATTAGAAGAATGAGGAGGAAATTACATTTCAGATTTATGGATAAGGGAAGAGTTCATTACTAAACAAGTTTAGAGAGAGGATCACACAAGATAAGATAAAACGAACAGTTTTGACTATATAAAATGAAAATCTTTACACAAAACTAATGTGCTAAAAATTAGAAGGGAAGAATATAACTGGTGAGGGGAAGCTTTGCAGCAAGTTTCTCTCATAAAGATACATAAGGAACTGGTTCGAATTTATTAGACTAAGAACTATTCCCCAATAGACGAATAGTTAAAGGATACGAATAGGTAGTTTTCAAAAGAAGAAATCCAAGTTCTTAGCAATCACAAGAAAAATATTCTAAAGTCTAAATCACTAATAACTAGAGAAATGCACATTTAAGTTTTGACCTTAAATCTATGAGATTGGCAAAGATGACAAAAGAAGAAAATGAATAATGTTGGAGTAGTAATGGGGAAATGGGTACCCTAGCACACTGTTGGTGAAGCTGTGAATGGATCTAGCCATTCTGGAAAACAATTTGGAATTATGCCCCAAAAGTTACCAAAATGTGCATGTCCTTTGCCCCACCAGTACCATAACTATGCCTATAACCCAAAGAAGTCAAAGAAAGAAGAAAAGGATCTATATGAACAAAAATGGTCATAGTAGTTCTTTTAATGGTAACCCCAAATTAGAAACTAAAGAGAGAAGGGTATCTTCTTACTGGGGAATGTTTAAAAAAATTGTGGTATGTGAATATAATGGAATAATATATTTTGCTATAGGAAGTAATGAAATGGACAATTTCTAAAGAAACTTTATTAACTAATGCAGTAAAATGATCAGAACTGGGACAACAATTTTTATGATGATAACAACAAAATAATTTTGGAAGACACTAAAAGTTCTCTGAGAAACCACAAGTCCCAAAGAATGAAGATAAAACACGTTACTTGCCTCCTGACAGAGCAGAAAAAAACTTAAAATACAGAGATATTTTCACACATGGCTAACATGGGAATTTGTTTGCTAGATGAGGTAGATATGTTTCAGGAGATTTGTTTTCTGTTGTTTTTTAGTATTTGCTCAGTGAGGGAGAGATGTAGAAGTGACAGATTAATTGTAGGAACAGTATTGATGACCAAGCCTAACAATGGTGGTAATAAAGACACTGGACCAGAATTGATGACCAAGGAGCAACATTGATGACCAAGCCTAAGGATTGTGGTGATGAAGACACTGAACTAGCATTGATGACCAAGAAATAGAGATAGACTGATGGAGAATGGCAGGAGAGCCAAGTGGTAACCAGATATGTACATGAGTGAGAGTAATGGAACTATCAGACCATTATCAGTGATACACTTGAAACCCAGTCCACAGCTCTCCTGGGTTTTCTATCTTCCCTGGAATATAACGCTGGAGAGCCTTTCTACTCTCCTTCATTTCTAAATGTGGAGGAGCTTCTTCCTATTTACCAGTCCATCACTCACTTCTTGTTTTTCCTACTTTTAAAATGAGGGGGCAGAAAAAGAAATTTGTTACCTTCTGTGCTGTAAGCCAAAGCACACTTCTGGTGCTTTCGAATTTTATTGCTTTTAAAATTTTTTTATTTTATTTTTAATTGTGGAATAAAACAAGCATTTTCATAGCATAGTAAAATAAAAAAGATGATTGCACATGAAACTGCAATCTATTATGTACAACTTCCTATTCCCTTTAAATATGTAATAAAGTTATCATGTAAATTTCTTTTTTTCCTTTTTTTCTTCCCTCCCCGCCTCTGCCTTAGAGATGGCTACCATGAGACACAAATAGGTATATCTATGTAAAATTATTCTAGACATAATTCTATTTATCAGTTCTTTCTCTGGATGCAGATAGCATCTTTCTTCCCATGTCCTTTATAGTTAATTTGGGTATTTATAATAGTCAAAGTGACTTATTTGCTCAGAGTTATTCTTAAAACAATATTGTTGTTACCATATTTCTTTAATTATTCACTTTCATTTCTATGTTATTTGCAGATTCTAATTTAAACAACAACAAAAACCCACAAACTAAATGGTCATTTACTATGAATTCGCCAGTTTATAAATGTGTTACTCAGATGAGCCCCCAGATTATTATGTTTGTATATTAGGGGTCCACCTATAAGGGAGAGATGTGCCCAGGACTGACATTCACTTACTTCAGGCAGCTTAGAAGACCAATTTGCCAGAAGTCTTCTGGTAGGTATCATGGGGAAGACTAGAAGCAGCTGCTGCCTTAGCATGCAGCAGTAAAGGTACACTAAGGTGGGGGCAGCTAGGTTGTGCAGTGAATAGAACTGAGTTCAAATATGACCTCAGACACTTAACACAAAAACTAGCTATGTGACCTTGGGCAAGTCACTTAACTCCAATTGTTCTCCAAAAAGCAAAAAATAAAAAAAGGCATACAAAGGCAAAAACCTGAACTAATCTTTGATGTAAACCATGCTTTTAAAGGATTGTTCACTTCTTTTCTTTTTTTTAAACAAATGCTTTATTAACTTCTGTTTTACATCATTCATTTCCGCCAGATTTTGAGTTACAATTATTTTTCCCCCCTGTTTTCCCCCTACCCACCCTCCCAGAATAGCAGTCCCACAAGATATCGCTTCCTCCAATCTGCTCTCTCCCATACCTTCTCCCATACCCCTTCGACTTTTCCATTAGAGGAAGGTGAATCTTTGTGTCCCAATGCCTGCACATCTTATCTCCCAATTATAAGCAAAAGAGTATTAATAATAGTATTTATATATATTTGAAACATTTAATTTTAAGAACTCAAATTTCAGATCCATTCCCTTCCTCCCTTGTCACCCATTCCCTCTGGGAAGATAAGTAATTCAGTATATGCTGTACATGTCTAGCTATGCAAAACATTACCATAGTAGATATATTGTACAAGGCTGCTTATAATTCCCTCCCACTCATCCCACCCCCACCTGGTCCATTCCCTACATGATCCTGTCCCTCTTCTATACTGGGTACTTCCAACCTCCCCTCCCCCCAAGGATGCCCTCCCATCCATCATCCCTCCTCTCATTCCCCTTCCCCCTATTCTGCTGCAGGTTGAGATATCCCATTTAGTATGTATGTCATTCTCTCACTAAACCAAATTCAATGACAATGTGGTTTTGCTTTTTTGCCTTCCTCTTCTTCCCCTCCCTTGCAGCCACTTCCCCTTGCTTCTTCTACATGGAATAGTTTACCCTACCCTGTCTCTCCCCATCTCCTCTTGCCACTTTCCTCTCTCACCTCATAATTTCACCCCTTGAGTATCCTCCGTGCCCAACAAATTCAACCTATGCCCTCTCTCCATGTATAACTGTAAACATATATACACACATTCACATATGTATTCATATGACGATACACCCTTCTTCCATTATTTTCATACTGAGAAAGATTTCATCAGTCACAGTTATTGTTTTTCCATATAGGAATGTAAATAGTTCAACTTTGATAAGTTCCTTTTGATTTCTTTTCCCTGATTACCTTCTCAGGCATCTCTTGCTTCTTGTGTCTAGATGTCAAATTTTCTATTCAACTCTGGCTTTTTCCTCAAGAATGCTTGAAAGTCCTCTATTCCACTGAATGACCATATTTTCCCCTGAAACAAAATACTCAGTTTTGCTGGGTAGGTGACCCGTGGGTTCATTCCCAGTTCTTTTGCCCTCTGGAATATCACATTCCATGCCCTTCAATCCCTCAGTGTAGAAGCTGCCAGGTCCTGGGTTATTCTGATTGTGTTTCCACAATATTGAAATTGTTTCTTCCTGGCTGCTTGTAGTATTTTCTCCTTGATCTGGGGATTCTGGAACCTGGCCATAATATTCCTGGGAGTTTTCTTTTTGGGATCTTTTTCAGGAGGTGATCTGTGGATTCTTTCAACCTCTATTTTGCCCTCTGGATCTAAAACATCAGGGTAATTTTCCTTGAGAATTTCTTGAAGGGTGATTTCTAGGTTCTTTCTTTGATCATGGCTTTCAGGTAGTCCAATATTTTTTAAATTGTCTCTCCTGGATCTATTTTCCAGGTCAGTGGTTTTTCCTATGAGATATTTCACATTGCCTTCTAATCTTTCGTTTGTTTGGATCTGCTTAACGGCATCTTGATTTCTCATAAAGTCACTAGCTTCCATTTGCTCCAGTCTAACTCTGAAGGAATGAATCTCCTCAGTGAACTTTTGAGATTCTTTTTCCATCTGGCAAATTCGACTTTTTAAGGCATTCTTCTCCTCATTGCCCTTTTGGGCCTCCTTTGCCATCTGAGTCAGTCTATTTTTTAAGGTGTTGTTTTCCTCAGTCAGGCTGTTGACCCTCATTTCATACTTTCCTGCATCCTTCTCATTTCTCTTTCTAATTTTTCCTCCACTTCTCTTATTTGATTTTTAAAGTCCTTCTTAAGGTCCTCTATGGCCTGCAACCTGCTCATGTTTTCCCCTGGGGCTTTTGGAGCAGGACTTCTGACCTCACAGTCCTTTCCCGCTCTATGCCCCCAAAATAGGAGTCTAGGGTTGCATTTTTCTGTTTCCTTTGCCTTGGCATGTTGCCACTTAATTACTTGACTTTTGGGCTTGTTGCCACAGTATGGCTCTGGTGCCAGATGGGAACTTTCGTCCTGAATGTGTGGGGTGGGGACAACTTCCGTTTCTGGCAAGCTGTAAACCCACCCACAACCTCCACCCCAGATCACAATCCAGATCCAGGGAGGTTAAAGCAAGAGCGATTACCCCCCCCAAGACCGATTGCTGGATCTCCCTACAGTTCACAGGCCAGGAGCTGGAGCTGCCTATGAAAACTACAAAATGGTGTGTTTCCTCAATGGCTTCTGGCCCCCAGGGGAGGAAGCTGACGTGTTCCCCAAATACTGGTCCTAAAGTCCATAGGGCACTAACCTCTCACTTTGTCCTAGGCATGTCTATGTTGATAATTCTGGAATCACCACAGCTGCTGGTGTTCTGGGGTCCCTCCAGCTGGCTGGTGGCCCGGCCTCCCTGGGGCTAAAATCGCGACTCAGGGGGGCCCTGTGCTCGGCTCCCCATGCACCGCACTGCCGGCTCCCAGAGTGCTGTGCTGGCCCTTCCTGCAGGGCTGCTGGGCTGTCCTCAGCGGGAAGTTAGCTTCTCTGTGTTGTTCTGTGGGTGCTGGGGCTCCAGAAGTTGTTCAGAGTACCCTTTTACATACTTTGGAGGAAATCTTGGGGCAGAGTGGCTTGGACGCGCTGTTTCTACTCCACCATCTTGGCTCCGCCCCCCCTTTTCTTGTTTTCTTTTTTCACACTAAGTTCAAAAAGTCTGATTTAGGACATTTGATCTGATTTTGTATGAGTATCACTTGCTTTGGAGTCAATCTACAAAACCTCATTCGTGCAATCTCCTCTCAGTGTTGTAGGAGGTAACCTGAAGGGTTACCTGAAGGAGGTGGTCTTTCTAGTGGTGTAGCCTACAGTCCCTTACTGGTGATTTTTAGTTGCTATGAATTAGCCAGATTTAATTTGCTTTTAGAAAGGATTATTTACTAAGGTGGGCAGCTAGATGGCACAGCAGATAGAGTGCTGGGCCTGGAAAGATTCATTTTCCTGAGTTCACATCTGGCCTCAGACACTTACTAGCTGTGTGATCCTGGGCAAGTCACTTAACCCTGCTTGCCTCAGTTCCCTATCCATAAAATGAGTTGGAGAAGGAAATGGCAAACCACTGCAGTATTTTTGCTAAGAAAACCTCAAATGGGGTCATGAAGAGTTTGAAACTACTAAAAAATGATGCAACAATTTACTTAGGTATATGGTAGGAATAATGGTACAAAATAGTCAAATCCACCCAAAGTCTGTGACCTATTCCACTTCTGGTGCACATGGAGTCTAGGGAAAAGTGGACTCAAGCTTAGAGAACACATATGGTAAAAGTTAGTTATCTAATAGTCCCTGTCTGCTGGAAGTCCCTTTCTCCCATCACAGAGTACTTACAACATTCTTCTTTTGCACAATGCTGTTTTCTGTGGGGCTCCTCAATTGAAGTCTGAAACTCCTTTCCCTCTATTTGTCAAGATAGTTAGCTCTCAGCTCCCAGAGCAGACATTTCTGCCATCCTCTCCTGTCTCTGGGACACTGCTAGGACACCAGTGAGAATTCCAAATCCTCTGAACCTCCGAAATTCACAAGGTTATATGCTGAGATCAAGTGTCTGGGAGGAGACAGGTGCTTCCCTTCCTCCTCCCCACCCCGCCCAAATGATTTTTCCTTCTTAATGACTTGGTTGAAACTGCTTCCATTCAGTGGCCATCCATTAGAATCACCCAAATTTGACTAGTTTATATAAGCCTCATGCCTCATAAAGTGTGACTAGGTGTCCTTAACCGATCCAAATATATCTCCTGTTTTGCCTTTGAGATGCCTCTGAATAATTGATTGATTCAAGAGAGTTGTCCTTACTGGGTTAAGGCAGTTAATTTAACTTGTTATAATGTGTTATCACTTGATTCAGTCACAGTCCATCCTTACACATGTACACACATGCACTCTGGAAAAATATTTAAGATAGTAAATATGCATTCTCTCATTGTTCCTCCCCCACCCTCCCATGTTGGAAAATAAAAGAAACCTCTTCCTCCTTTCTTGTGAATTTCCTCTCTCTGTTCTGAGCTACACATTTACAGACCAACAAACTCATAGTAAGTCGCCAGGTATGATTTCTTCTTTTTATTAGCAGCTATAAATACCATCGTATTTATGTCACCATCACCTTACATCTTCTTAGTAAAAAACTGGTGAAGGGAAATGAGGAAACCTGACATAGCTCAACACAGAAATACATTTTTGCAAAGCATCAATCTTGCCATAAACTGCTTGGTAAAAAGTGATCTAACCAGTTTTCTTTAGACTGTCTATGCATTGTTATATGTTCATGTTATTTTACAACAAGATAATGAGACAAAGGAAGCATGTTTGCCTTTGTTTTTAGTCCAAGCTGCTCTGAAATGAGAATTTCTTTCACATTGCCTTGCCATTATAATATGTCATTATTATTTCATGTCGGATTTATACAGTGCTCCATACCTCTAAAATGCTCAGAAATTGTTAATATAGGTTCTTCCTCACCACTATGTTATTCAGGTCAGCGCTAATATCATCCTTTTAAAAATGCAGATTCAGAGAAACAAAGGTTAAGTGAGTGGTAAAAAGTCAAGAAGTAAGCCACTGATGAAACTGGGATTTGTACAGTTCAGTGGATGAATAAAATCTAAAATATGTCTTCCATTTTTAAAAGGGGTGCACTTAATTTAGGCCTCTTTAAAAGTCAGAGGGAAAATAAAAGATTAATTAAGTAGTATGTTCTCTCCATATCCTGAGCTGATTTGTACTGACTATTGACTCAAGGGAATGCTGAAAAGGAAGGGTCAATAAGCCTGCTGAGTTACTGGTTTGTAAATTAATTTTGAACACTCTTTTAGTTGCAGAACATGACTGTCCTTTTTACTTTACCCTACATCACATTCGCTTTCTATAAAGTGACTTTTCTAGACTACTGATTTTTAGAAAAAATAGTTTAGACTGGAGGTGAATATTACAGAATGAGTGGGCTCCAAAAATTGCATGTTGTGCCTGAAAATTGTTTTTAAAAAGACAGAGAAGGAAGTTAATGAATTATGAATGATTTTCTTTAAAGTCGTAGTAAGAAGAGACAGTATGGAAAGAGCATTTATTAAATGCTGACTATGTGCCAGATATTATGCTAAGTTCTGGAGATACAAAGAAAGGTAAAAGATAGCCCTGATCTCAAGGAGCTTACAATCTAATTGGGGAGACCACATGAAAACAACTACAAGCAAGCAAGATATATGTGTATATGTGTGTGTGCATATGTGTGTATGTGTACATATACACACATATGTATAGATTTATATATGTACAACATAATATAATTATATATTATAGAAAATAATTATAATATACTATAATATATTATATGATATAATATATACTATATAACACACATGTACATATACACACATACACACATACACACATGTATATGTGTGCATATGTACATTGTGTATATGTGCATGTATGCACATAGGTGTACAATGCATGTCTATATACATGCATTTATGTATACATATGTATGTGCACATATATGCACAAGCATGTACATAACACAATGCATATATGTATAGATGTATAATGTATTTATATTCTATAATATACTATATAAATAATTATAACATACTATAATAGATAAATCATTATAACATACTATAATATATAATAATATAATATACAACACACATGCATGTATGCATACACACATGCACACACATATACTTGTACGTATATGTGTATGTGTATATGTACACATATATATTGCATATATGCACACAGATATGCATCTGTATACATGTGCATATGTGTATGTGTGTGTGTGTATGAATGAGATAAATTGGAGATAATCAACAGAGTGAAAACACTGGCATTAAAGGGCACAGGGAATATGGGGAATCACAATTTGTCATTAAGATGCCACCAGTGAGCAACCTTCCCCCTTCCTCATGAAGAATCATGTTCACAGTTCTGATATTTATTAATATCAGTCTTAATATTTATCATTTATTTATTTAATAATAATATTTATTATTATTAATATTAATCACAGTTCTTAATATTTATTAAGCATCTGATATGTGCCAAGCACTGTGCTAAGCACTAGGGATACAAATAAGAAAAAGAGACAGTTCTTGCCCTCAAAGAGTTATAATCAGAAGGAAACTGAAACGGGGAGAGGGAGGTCATGGGGATACTGGGTGTGGGGGTATGATGTTGTGTGGAGTCAAAACCAAGTAGACCTGCTGATAGAAAATGGAGAGTTACCTGAAAGTTCTGGACCCTCTGCCAGAAATGTTATCAGCACTAAGATCTTTTTAGATGTGTCCTGATAAGGCCCAATAATAGACTGTAGACACTACCTGGGGAAACATAGATATGATACATGAGCTTTTTGTATGCCTTCCTACAATATTAAAGAAGATAAGGAAAAACTCCAACCACTACAACTGGGCTATAGTTTCCTTAGAGATTTATGTGATATTCACCTACTTATTTTCTCATAGATCACACTGTGATCCTTACAAAAGGTGGGCTGCTCTAACCAGCATACAACAACATTAAAAGCAGTACAAAACTTGTTTAAATATCTTTTTTATTGCTGTTGTTAGGCAATTTTTCATTGGTCAAAATTAAGCACTAAAGCTATATAGTTTTGTTGCCAATGCATATGATGTCAGATATATATTGTATATATATACATGACATTATCGTCATACACACACACTAAAAGGTTATGGTTAGCATTATATTTTTCTAAAAAGTATTATATAATTCTGCATTTTTATGAAAATTAAAATAGTATTTCAAACTGTACAGTCATCAGTTACCAACAACTCATGCAATTTATTTTGTATCTCCAGCATCTTCTATATGTTGTTCTCATTCTTCCTGGTGTCAGACTTTTCCTTTTTCCCTTTGGATAATTCCTCTCCTCTCTTTGCAGGTACCTTTTTGGGTCTGGGCTCTAAAGAGATAGGTTTAGCAGATAGCTATGCCAATCTCCTTTGTGATTCATTATTGACTTTTGTCTTTGTAGCGCCAATACAATATTCACAGTGCCAATGGCAACTGTAAATATGCTGGCATAGTTCTCAATCAGAAAATATAACACTTTCCATATATAAGACAGTAGCAAAACATTTATTCAGACACCAGAAAACCAAATCCCAACACTGTGAAATCAAATCCATTATAGCAACATAGAAGTTAATATGCCACAAAGCAGCAGAAAGCCACACCACAAACACTCACAAGCCTAACCATCTCCCACAGTGTGTCTTCTCTTCCCTCCAGCTCTCCCAGCTTCTGGTGGTCTCTACTCACCCTTCAGCAAGGTCTTCCTACCACAGGCTCCATGTGATTACATTTAGCCTATTAAGGGGCAGGGAAGATCTTCAAATTCCCATTACCATTACAGTCTTATCTTCTGAAACATTTCCCTTCCCAGGATGATAGCAGCAAGGTTGAGTGGGTAGGTGGGTAGAGAATATGACTCCGCTTAACTTTTGTTCTGGTTCATTTTTTTTTTAATTTTACATTTTTTTTTGCTTTTTTTTTGGGGTGGGGGAGGTTGGGCAGTTGGGGTTAAGTGACTTGCCCAAGGTCACATGGCTAGTATATGTTAAGTATCTGAGGCACAATTTGAACTCAGGTCCTCCTGACTACAGGGCCAGTGTTCTATTCACAGTGACACCTAGCTGCTCCTTTTGTTCTGGTTAAAATTCAAATGCACGCCAAGCTAGAGAGGGTATTGGGAATTTCTAACCCTAAATCAGATAGCTGTTTAGTGAAAGGGCAGTGTTCTCATTCCTAGAAAAAGAAGATTGAAAAGAAATGGTAACTTTAGTCTAGAAGAGCCTGGCTTTATTAGCTAAGTGTGAAGGCTTATTCATAGTCTCTAATATGACTAAAGAGTGATGTCACTCAGCCCTAATAAGAGACATTTGTGTGTGTGTGTGTGTGTGTGTGTGTGTGTGTGTGTGTGTATTGGTTATATAGGTTTCCTTTGTGAGTGCCTCACCACATATGTGTTTTCACGTATGATGCTATGCATGCCAGCTCTTCTCAATTATAGTGTACATATTTGTGGGAAAATGTGTTTGTAAGTTTATGTGGGAGAATGTTACATGACCATTTTTCTTAGTATTCTATTTTATTAAATGTCTTTGCTTTGAACTTTTTCCCCAGGCTGACTAGGAAAAGTAAACACATTAATGGGGGCTCAGGAGCTATAATTTTGAGTGGATGTGTACCCTACAGAGTATATTGAACCTAAGATGGATTATCTCGCCACCCCACCTGTCGGCTGGGGTTGTGTCCCAAGACCTAGGACATTGATTTTGAGTGTTGGTCTCGACTACACTCCTATCACCATTCTATTAATTTCTGACAACTGGATTTGGAATTAGAGAACTTTGGTTTGAGTCCTGATCATGTCACTTATTAGCTTTATGATCTTAGCCAAGTCAATGAAACTCTCTGGGCCTCAGTTTCCTCATCTGTAAAGTGGAGATAATAATGATAGCTATCATTTGTATAGTGTTTACTACATGCAAAGCACTGCGCCAAGTGCTTTACGATTATTATCTCACTCGATCCTCACAGCAGCCATGGGAAGTAGGTTCTGTTATGATCCGCATCTTAGAGATAAAGAAAACAGAAGCTAAGTGATTTGCTCAGAGTCATACAGCTAGGATATGTCTGAGGACAGTTTGAACTCAAATCTTCCTGACTCCAGGCCCAGGGCTTTATCTACTGAGCCATGGTGCCATACTGTACCTACCTCAGAGGATGGTTGGGAGTTTCAAATGAAACAATTTAAAGAATATTATTAATCATTGATAAATTATATTTATCAATTTTTATATATAATAATTAGGTACATGTAAATTATGATATATTAATTGAACAAAAATGTTTTGTGAACAGTACCTCTATTTGTGAGTTATTACTAAATCTGATTCCCATTTTTCCCTTTCCTTTTTCTTTTTTGCTGGAGTATCTCACAAGTATAACACTTTTCATAGAAGTCAGAAGGAAAAATTAAATACATTGTGATCAGTCCCAGGGCATTTCCCTTTAAAAGGAATGCAAGATACATTTGGACTTTAGCTTAGAAATAAAATTTCCCTTTCTCTTTTGTCTACTTTTCAAATAATCTAAGTACAAACTATGTGCAGAGAATTCAAACTCAGTTCCCTTTGAATTCCAGCAAACTCCACAATTAGGCACTGGTGATTTAATTAGCAGAGTTCAACAAAGTGAATCATTTAATGGTCTCAGTAGAAACAACTCTATCAAAATCGACTTCTTTATTCACTCTTGCCTCCCGTCCTCTTACTAGGCTAATTTTCTGGGTCATTAGGTGTCAGTTGTTTATGACTGATGCTGTGCAAAGCAATTTTCTACAGAGAGGGCATCTCGGTGGTTATTTGACCCAGAACAAGAAGGGATGAAGCTTGTTCTATGCAGAAGAAGCAAACAGATCAGCAAAACAAAAGGTGTTGCTGAGTCTCTCCATTCCAACTTGTTGGGAAACAATTGAAATGGTTTCTTTCAATCTCATCATGGGGGATTCTTGCTATTACCTCCCCAAGAGAATGGCTTCTTTCCTGAGCTGGAAGCCGTTCAAGTGCTTATTTCACGTGGTGGCTGAGAGTTTAAATAAGACCTGGACAATAGTTGGCTTTTAGCTCTGGGTCTGCTGCTCACTGTCTTGGTTGAGTCATGCCCCCTCTCTGGGTCTCATTTTCCTAATCAGTAAAACAAGAAGGCTAAAGCAGAGGAATTCTAAAGTCTCTTTAGGGTTTTTGATTGTACCCACAACCTTTTGAATTGTTTCTTCTTTTTTTTCCACATTTCTATAAATATCTATTCCAAAATTATTCCTTTATTCTCCCTTTTCTACTCCTGCTCTGCATTTCCTTCTCTGTGTACCCCAAAAACTGTGTGCATCAGAAATCCTTACCCAAATAATTCACAGGTTTCTCAAGGTAGGAAGCAGAAAAGAATGGTCTATTATAATCTTGAGAAAGGGCCACCCTCCTGTAAAATAGTCAGGGAGGAGAAGCAATTTACAAAAGGAAATGGTGAAGTTATAAAACCCTAAGGTGGAATTCTCCCCCACCCCACTCCTGACCCTTTTCTTCCATTGGCTGGAAGTTAGGTGTACAATCTAAGCGTGGCAATCTACCTCAAGTACCGGAACAAGGAAGCAGTAGACTCAAACGTACATTTGAGAAAGCACTTCTGTCCTTATTTGGCATACCTTGTACTAAGGTGGCACTGGGGAGGGTCTCCATTGCTCTAAATCCCAGATTCCTGTAAGGTCAGGTGACTTCTAAACTTAGGCCTAGTGGATGCTGAAAGCCACTCTAGATTTGATTTTTCAGAATGGGGAAACTTCACTGCGAATTATCCCTTACACTTCTATAATGGAGGGGTGGTCAAGAAGAGCCCAGTCCTTAGAGTACATGCAATATTTTCCTCTGGTTTCAATTCAGTATATGGAACATTGGGGAGCCAGTTTCTGTCCATGATCAAGTTGCTGGTGCTATGCTTTGGCAAGGAATTTTTGATTTGGCTTCAGAGTAGAAAGTGTTAGTGACAGATAGTGTTGGAACTGAGTTCTTATGCAAAAGGCCATATATCCATGTATGTATTTGGGAGAATACTCCATTCCTCAATGCTTGTGCTTTTTTCATCCCTGCAGGCTTTTTAGTGGGGCAAAAGCCCTCTTCTGTGTGGGAGAGAGGCACCAGACCCCATCTCCTACCCATGTGTCTATAAACACTCATGGTACCTCTGCTTCTCGTGTTTCTTCTTTTCTGATCTCAGGTGAATGAGTGTCTGGAAACAATAGGGACCATGTTATGTGTGACCTTGTCGGCTTCAAAATGAGCAAGCAACTGCAGGGCCCAATGTTCTCTTCTCTTCCTGTTGGCTAAAGGTCCCTACCCACCTGGAGGCCTGTCCTCTTCTCATCCCTGTGTCCGGAAAGAGCCAGAGCCAAGAAATTCACCTTGACTGGCAAAAGCCTTTTGAATACACCCTGGCTTTGACTCCACAGCAAGTTTAAAAGGTTCCTCTACACCACATGTTTAGTGGACCAGAACCAGTAGAAAGTCTGCACATGCTTCAAAGTGGAGATCCGGGCATTGCTATTACACATCATTATACCACTCTGGAAGCAGGCTCCCTAGTCCCTTCCACATTAAGACTATTCCATTATATTCTTTCCCTTTTTTGAAAAAAAAAAATGGCTGCCTGTAACAAATTGGTGGGAGTATGTTTTGGATATGTTTTCCATATCTTCAATCCAGAATAGTCCTGTGAGGTCCCAAGGATAAGTGTTGTCTTTTCCCTTGCTTCCCCATTGTCATTCTTGCCAGAGGAAAGATTCTCAAAACAGTTAATTTGGCATGATCTAATACAGTCCAACATGTATAGGTAAAAATAAAAACCTGTGGGGTAGCTAGATAGCACAGTGAATAGAGCACTAGTCCTGGATTCAGGAGGACCCAAATTCAAATCCAGCCTCAGAAACTTTAACACTTACTAGCCATGTGACTTTGGGCAAGTCTCTTAACTCCAATTGTCCTGCCTTCCCCACTCCAAAAAAAAAAAAAAGCAAAAAATAAAATAAAGTCCCATTTTTTCAAAACAAAAGGATAAAAATAAAAACCTGTACTCAAATGCAAAGTTGAACAGATTCAACAAAGAATATTTTGTAAAGTTTGCCAAGCAGTATTGCTTGCTTTGTACTCAACAATGGCCTTCCCCAACTCAAAGTCAATAAGGAAAAGAAAAAGACAAAGAAAATCCATTTTCTCATCTTGGAAGGAAACCTGGTCCCTGGAGAGCTTCCCAAACCACAGCAAGATCTTCCAGAAGGACTGGTAGTCACTCCACCTTAGGTGAGAAACCGTATCAGTGTAGCTTGGTGCTTGAAAACTCTAAGTCCTAGAACACCTAGGCACTTTGCCCTCAATCACTCCCACCAAGCCTCACACCTCTCTGCTTTGGATCCAGGGCTGGGAGAATCATTGATTAACTTGAAAAGGAATAGAAAATCAGGCTTCCCACCTCAGAAGGAAATCCCTACAACAATCCCAGAGCATGTGGGACTCTCCTTATAGGGATTAGAGGCCTGAGATTGTCTGGGGTTTATCCTCTGTTCTTCCAGGTGAGAAAACAAACTGTCCTGGGTGAAAAACTCATTTGTGATACCCACAATGCATAAGGCCATCAGTTTGAGATCTAGACAAAATTTTCTGGGTGTTTATTTCTATTTAGTGTACACCAATTTTTTCTAGGGGTCCTGTATACTATTGACTATCTAATTAGAGATCCAGGCAAACTTCCTCTGAGACTCTAACAAAGGATACAAAAATTCTCATCAGTGGATTCCAGTACAAGGATACACCTATGGGAATTCCAAGCTCACCCAATAGCAGGGCAAACCCCCATCGACAACCCCCATTCTGATGTGTTCTCCTTACTGTTTTTTGTTTGTTTTTGTTCAATTAGGTCCGACTCTATGTGACCCTGTGGACTTTTTGTCCACAGAGTTTTCTTGGCAAAAATACTAGAGTGGTTTGCCATCACCGTTCCCGTTTTACAGATGAAGAGCTGAGGTTCAGTAACTTGCCCAGGGTCACACAACTAGTGAATGTCTGAGGCCAGCTTTGAACTCAGATCTTCCTGACTCCAGGCCTGGTATTCTATCCACTGCACCACTTAACTGCCCTTTCTTTTCACTGTTATCTGCCA
Organism: Gymnobelideus leadbeateri; assembly: GCA_011680675.1. Taxonomy (NCBI): domain Eukaryota; kingdom Metazoa; phylum Chordata; class Mammalia; order Diprotodontia; family Petauridae; genus Gymnobelideus; species Gymnobelideus leadbeateri. The sequence goes on along the minus strand of WOXC01009015.1, from coordinate 399,844 downwards.
CTAATTACCAACCCAGGTCTATTTAACCAATTAATACAATTTGTTGTGAAGCTATAACAAGAAGAGAAGTTATATTTCTTCCCCAAGACCTGGGGGAGTACTCTCTCTTATACTACCTAGATCTTTGAGGAGAATAGGATCAAACTCAAAGTATGTTCTAAATTGCATCCTCCCCTACCAGATTTACTTCCAAATGTAGCATAGAGAGTGGATGAGCTCTCTTCTGAGCTACTGCTGAGCTACGTGCTTCAGGTCCTTCTAAAAGGCATCACAACTGAGTTGGGTCTTGAAGATCATTCTGTAGTAAGTGGAGATGACTGTAAAGCCTAGTGTGGAGGCTGGCTCCAGAACTTCTGGTGACTCACCCACGGCTACCTTCAAAGCTTATAAAGTCATAGCAGTCTTCAATCAAGAAAGAATATATGCGATAAAGTCAGGGCCATGTCTTTTTAACTTCATCCTGGCTCCAAGCTCTTGTTGTTTGTCCTTTGTTCTCAGAGAGGAACATGGCTTCAGGAAGGTGATGCTATGATAACTTGCAAGTGAGTTGGATTTAAGTGAGGGAGGGTTGTACAAAGTCACCAGCCTCACTTTTCCTCTGGAACCATCTGGGTCCAGTGGCAAGATATAGATCAGGACAACTGGAGATGGCCCTCCTGGCTCTAAGTAAGAAAATGCTAAAGGGCCTCCCTCACCCAGAAGCTCACAGACTCTTGTCATTGCTTGAAATCCATCCAGACAGGAAAGAACCAGAGTTGAGGAAGCTAAATATTCCCTTAAAAAAAAAAAAAGATTAATTCATATCAACTGGTTAACTAACATTAGGGAGATATCAACTGGTTAATTGATATTGGGGGTGATGGGGTGATGGGACCTAGACCCCTAAAATAAAAAGACCATATCTTTAAAAGCAACTGAGTACCTGAATTTTCCCATACATTTCAGTAGCCCAGATCACCAATGCCTCAGACCAAGGCATCTGGGTCACCCCAGCCCACCTAAATCACCTAATTAGCCTGCTTGACAGTCTTTTCACTGTCCCTCTTGGCCTACCCCAGGCTACTTAATATTCCTTTCACTATTGCACCTGGCCCACCCCAGACTACTTACCACCCTTTAATCACATCCAGATCCTTTCACTGTTCTTTTTGCATATAAACATCAGTCTCACCCCCTTTAAGTTGCAGATTTCCTAAGAATCTTGGGGTATTATTGGTGTTATTGATAAACCTCATCATTTGACTGGAAGGTTTGAGTGCTTGAATTCATTCTAGGTGGATACCACCCTGTACCCTGACATTTTGGGATTCCTAGACTCAAACTGCAGGGGAGGAACACAATTTCAATTCACTTCATTAAACATTTATTAAATACCTACTATATGCCAGGTGCTGTGTTAAGCACTGAGAGTACAAATAAGAAAAAGAATGGCAGTCCCCTCAAGGAGCTTACAATCTAATGGGATAAGATAGTACACAAATGGAAGCTTAAAATGGGATACCCAGCATGGAAGCAGGGGCATGATTTTAGTGAAGACCAAATCAAGCAGAGTTGCTGACAAAAATGGAGAGTAACCTGGAAAATTCTGAGCCCTCTAGTGAAGGTAGGCTTTGAGAGGAGTTTAGGGTTCTACCCTCTAGCTCTCCATTCAGAGAGAAGAGAGGAAGCTGAGGCATCAGAAAAGGTGATGAATATCAAAAGCTAAGTTAGTCTGCTTGTAAGATTTCAGCTGACCAACTTATCCTGGAAGGAGGCATGACATTTTCAGGAGTCCAAATCAAGAGCCTTTTATGGAAAATGGAAAGAGAACTGGAAAATTCTGAGCCCTTTATAAAGGCTTTGGAAGGATGAAATTCAGGTGACTAACTCATCCCAGGGAAGGCATGATGTTGGGGAGTCCAAACCAAGCAGAAGAAATTAAATGAATCAGCTGTAGAACAAAGTGGGTTGAAGGATCAGTAAGTCAATTTTTAAGGTACATTTTGTATGCATCATATTATGCATTCATGCCAGAACCACTGGGCAAAGCTTGAAGGATTGGCGGAATAGCCTCTCCCTTTTCTAAGAGTCTATGTAGAATGTATTGGGTGTGAATAGAAAATAGAATCTTCATTAGTCTAAGAACCTTTTTCTCCTAGGGGTTCCCCTGAGCTATTAAGAATTATTATCTTAATTATCTATGATAATTGGACTGCATCTGTGATTTCATTGTTGTAGAAAACTCCCTTTACTAATGCAGATGAGAAACAATTCTGTAACTGATAGATTTAGAGAGTCACTTGTAGCTTGGGTGTGTTTGGACAGGATTGAACAGGAACCCAGTCAGTCACTTAGTCAACCAACATTTATTATACACTTAGTATGAGCCAGGAACTGTGCTGAGTACTGGGGATACAAATAAAGGCAAAAATGTGGTGCCTGCCCTCCAGAAGTTTGCATTCTAATAGAGGCCACATTAAAAAAAAATTGTACCTGCAGGCATATTGAATTTAAATGGGAGAAAATCTCAGAAGGAAGGCATTATTAGTGGGGATACCAAGAAAACCCTCTGGAACAAGATGGGATTTGAGGTGAGTCTTGAAGGATGCTAGGAAAGCCAGGAGATGAGGGAAAGGAGAGAGAATATTCTAAGCATGGGAGATAGCTGCTGAAATGTCATAGGGTCTACTAGGTCTGAATCCCAAGAAAAGAATGTATTTGTACAAAAATATTTATAGCAGCTCTTTTTTTGTGGTGGTTAACAATTGGAAATTGAGGGGATGCCCATTAATTGGGGGATGGGTAAACACATTGTGGTATATGATTGTGATGGAGTACTATTATTCTATAAGAAATGATAAGCAGTAAAACTTCAGAAAAAAACTTGGGAAGACTTACACGAACTGATACAAAGTAAAGTGAACAGAACCAGGAGCAGAACATTGCACACAGTAAAAGCAATATTGTACAGTGAAGAACTGTGAATGACTTGGCTATTCTCAGCAATACAATGATCTAAGGCAATCTCAAAGGACTCATGATGAAAAATGCTCTTTGCCTCCAGAGAATGAACTGATATTGTTTGAATATAGACCAAAGCATGCTTTTTTTTTCACATATTTTCGCTCTTCATTTTTTTTAGTTTTCTTGCACAAAATGACTAATATGGGAATGTTTTACATGATTGCACATGTATAACCTGTATCAAATTGCTTACCATCTCAGGGTGGAGAGAGTAGAGGGAGAGAAGGATAGGATTTGGAACAAAAAAAAACTGCAATGAATGCTAAAAATTGTTTTTATATGTAATTGAGGCAAAATAAATATTATTTAAAACTTTTAAAAGTAAGGGAAAAGAAAACAAAAAAAGAAAGGTCATAGGATTAGTAGATGGAGTAACATCAAGGCAGTAGCTGTTGTTGGATTGAGTTTGTGGAGGGGAGTAAAGTGTAAGAAGGCTGGAAAGATAGGAAGGGGCCTACTTGTGAAGGGCTATGAAAGACAAACAGAAGAATACACATACACACACATGCATATGCATGTCTATGTATGTTGCATGTATGTTAGAGTGGGGAGACTAACCAATAAGCTATTGAGGTAATCTAGGTATGAAGTGATAAAGATCAGCCCTTGGGTGCCAGCTATAAATGAAAAAAAGGGACTTGTGTAATGTTAATGGGATATAAGATCTTCCCTTCCCATAATTTAGATGTTCAATGAGGTCAATAAGCACCTTTTGATTCAAGGGCTACTGATATGAAATTACTTAATTAGTCCAAAACATTTTTGTCCTAGAAGAAATATTTGTTTGTTTCAAAAGTGTAACTAAGAATTTGGGTTGTCTACATATTAGTTATCCTTGGTTAATTTTTTTAAAAAGAAAAAAATACCTTATTCCATGTTTAAACTTTTTTTTAAATTGGGGCCTTGATTATCTATCCATAATTAGTGTGATCCCTCTAGAGAAATTCTGATTTCTTCTTGTTTTAATATTTTAATTACGATTTTCAGCACTTACAAAGTATATTTTTGAAGTGGTTGTTAAACCCCATGATAACTATGTATTCATGACACTTCTCATCTGTATAATTTTCATGATAATTAAAGTTATAATGATTTTTGGTAAGAAAAATTCATGATGAATTTAAAACTCATTATTTTAAGTTTGTAATGTGAAAGAAGATAGGTCATGTCAGTGCACCTTTATGTGAAGGCGATAATGTATGCTAAAGAGAATAAAAAAGGCTTTTATCTTTTTTTTTAAAGCTCTATTAGGGATAAGCATAAGATCAAGGAAGGGCTAGGACTGTTGCTTGGGTTGGATAAGATGATGGTAAAGGACAATGGTGAGAAAAATGAATAATAAAACCCTTATTTTGTATTTCAGTCTTTCCTCCTTTCCCCTATTGTTCATTTTGTGACACCCTCCCCTTTGAGAGCAGTTTTTCTTTGGGCTAGATCTCAAAGCTGTCTCAACCTCCTCCCACACTGGGCAATTCATGGTTTACCACCTTTGGTCTATAACCCAAGTAACTTTTAAGGGGACTAATTGCTTCAGCTAGATGCTAGACTCTCTCCCTAGGTGGAGTGCCACATTTGTCCTGCCCCAATGCCCTCTGTTCTTCAGTTCTTTGGTTGAACTCTATTTTGACACAGAGTTCTGTGAGCTGCTGTTTTAGCCCAAGCAAACATCTGTTGTATGGATTTCTAGAGGCACAGAGGTGGCTGGGGGATGGAGAGTTGAGTTCTTTTGCAAATTCATGTGTAAGTTTGTGCAGCACTGCTGTGACAGCATGGTAAACTGTGGGAAAAGGGATACACTGAGTGAATACATTCAGGGTAAGAAATTATTGTCCTAGTTAATTTTTTTACCTTGTTTGGATTCTTGACCTGAAATTGATCTATCTCTTATTTATCTCCTTGATTTTGGAGAGATTTGAGAAGTCATGAAGTTTGGAGAAAATGTCTAGTCCTCCATCTTGTTGGTCATGTGACTCAGCATGTTGGTGAAATTGGAAAGATTGTGAAAAACAAGAGTAGTAGTGCCAGACTGGGAAAGAACAAATGTTCTGACTTTAAATAAATAAATGAATAGATAGATAGATAGGTAGATAGATAGATAGATAGATAGATAGATAGATAGATAGATAGATAAAGTGGTGCCTGAATAACTGTCCACCTGGGAGTTAGGTTTCTATTCCTGACAAAATTCTAAAACACATTTAGAGCATAGTTTATGAGCACTTAGGAAGGGAAACAGTAATCATTGAAAGCCAGCACAGTTTCATCAAAATCAGGTCATGCCAGACTAACAACATTTCCTTTTGGAGACAGCGAGGTAGATAGAGTACTAGGCCTGGAGTCAGGAAGGTCTGAGTTCAAATCCAGCTTCACATACTTAACTGTCTGTGTGACCCTGAGCAAGTCACTTAACTTCTGTTTGCCTTAATCCACAGGAGAAGAAAATGTCGAACAGTATTTTTTCCAAGTATCTTTTCCAAGAAAACCCCATGGGCAATATGGTCCACAAGGTCACAAAGAGCTGAACATGACTGAATAATAACAACAATGATACTTGTAGTTCAGGGGAATGTCATAGACATCATATGCTCAGCTTTCAACCAAGGATTAGCTTGTAGTTAAGATGAAAAGATGTGGTGGATGATAAGATAGGTAAATTTGGAACTGGTTGGACAACTAATGCTTCAAAGTGGCCATTAATGGGTTCATGCCAACTTGGAGGAAGGTCTTTAGTGGAATGTTGCAGGGATTAGTTCTGTAGTTTTTTCAGTGACTTAAAAACATAGACTTAATTATGCTATCAATCAGCAAGTATTTATGAAGTACCTGCTATGTGCCAGGCACTGTGCTAAATGCTGAAGATACAAGTACAAAGAATGCACCATCCCTACTCTTAATAGGATAAAGCATCTCTACTTTCAGTTCTAGTGGGAGGGTTTGTCAAATTGGTATATGCCAGAAAGCATGAAGAAATAGCTAATACATTGTATGACAGAGTCCAGATCCAGAAATCTCTGGGTAAGCTAGAAGGATGGGCTGAATCAAAGAAGATGAAATTTGACAGAGATAAATGGGAAGTTCCACATGGTTTCAAAAGGCCAGCTTCAAAAATACAGGATAGGGGCAGCTAGGTGGTGTAGTGAATAGAGCACCAGCCCTAGAGTCAGGAGGACCTGAGTTCAAATTTGGCCTCATACACTTAACAATTACTAGCCATGTGACCTTGGGCAAGTCATTTAATCCCAATTGCCCTGCCTTCCCCCCTCCAAAAAGCAAAACCAAAACAAAACAAAAAACAAAAATAAAGGTAGATGGAAGATTTAGGTTCGGGCAAAAAAGAAAAAAATCAAGATTTTAGTGGATTGTAAACCTTGGTGGATCACAGCCACAAGAGTGTGACATGGCAGCCAAAAATGCTAAATTTGATTTTAAGCTAAACTGAGAGGCACAGTGTCCAGATTGAAGGAGATGACTATTCCATTGTGAACTGCTCTCATAAGGCCACATCTGGATTATAAGTGTTTATTTCTGTGTGCAAGCTGGGATGTGAGCAGAAGAGGGGAACCAGTAAGTGAGAGAACTGGAGAGATGCCATATGAGTATGGGTCAAAGAAACTGGACATGTTTATCCTGAAAAAGAGAAGACCTACAGGGGACTTGGTGCAACTAGGTGGTGAAATAGAGTAATGAACCTGGAGTCAGGAGGACCCGAGTTCAAATCTGATCTCAAACACTTAATAGCTATTTTGACCTTGGACAAATCACTTAACCCTGTTTGCCTCAGTTTCCTCATCTGTAAAATGAGCTGGAGAAGAAAGTAACGAACAACTCCAATATCTTTCCCAAGAAAACCCCAAATGGGATCATGAAGAGTCTGACACAGTAGAAACAGTTGAACAGCAACAGAGGGGTCATGATAGCTGTCTTCAGGAGACCATCTTTAATAAGTATGTCTGCTTCCTTTTCTCTCGTTCTTTTCTTAACTCTCTACAATCTAGTTTTTCATTTCATTCAGCTGAAACCACTTTCTCCAGAGTTACCAGTGGTCTTTTAAATGCCAAATCTTATGGCCTTTTCTTAGTCCTCATCATTCTTGACCTCTCTGCAGCCCTTTTGAAACTGTTGGTCACTCTCTTCTTGATACTTTCTTCTCTTTAGGTTTTCAGGATACTGCTCTCTCCTTGTTCTCTTTCTGCCTACTTGACCACTCTTTAGTTTCCTTTGCTGGACTTCACCCAGGTTACACCATGAACCATGGTTATCCCTCAGGGCTTTGTGCAGGGCCCTCTTCTCTTCTCTATCTGGACAGTTTCACTCGATGACCTATCTCATCAGCTCCCATGAATCCAATTCTCAGACTTATTTGTTCAAATCTAACCTCTCTCCTGGTCTCCCACCTTCTACTGCTTATTAGACATCTCAAACTGTATATCCCATAAACATCTGAAACAGTATGTTCAAAACAGAATTCTTTTTATCCTCAAACCCTCTCCTCTTTCTAGCTTCCTTATTACATTGGAGGGCACCACCATTCTTCCAGTGACCTAGATTTACAACGTTAGTGTCATTCTCCATTTGCCCCAGTCTAACTCTGAAGGAATAAATCTCCTCAGTGAACTTTTGAGATTCTTTTTCCATCTGGCAAATTCGACTTTTTAAAGCATTCTTCTCCTCATTGCCCTTTTGGGCCTCCTTTGCCATTTGAGTTAGTCTATTTTTTAAGGTGTTGTTTTCCTCAGTCGGGCTGTTGACCCTCATTTCATACTTTTCCTGCATCCTTCTCATTTCCCGATTTTTCCTCCACTTCTATTATTTGATTTTTAAAGTCCTTCTTAAGGTCCTCTATGGCCTGCAACCCACTCATGTTTTCCCCTGGGGCTTTTGGAGCAGGACTTCTGACCTCACAGTCCTCTTCCCACTCCATGCTTCGACCCTCCTTGCCCCCAAAGTAGGAGTCTAGGGTTGCATTTTTCTGTTTAATTTGTTTCCTTTGCCTTGGTATGTTGCCACTTAATTACTTGACTTTTGGGCTTGTTGCCACACTATGGCTTTAAGGCCAGATAGAGGAATTTTCGTCCCGAACGTGTGGGGAGCAACTTCCGTTTCTGGCAAGCTGTAAACCCACCCACGACTTCCACCCTAGATCACAATCCAGATCCAGGGAGGTTAAAGCAAGAGCGATTACCCCCCAAGACTGATCGCTGGATCTCCCCACGATTTGTAGGCTGGGAGCCAGAGCTGCCTCTGAAAACTACAAAATGGCGTGTCTCCTCAGTGGCTTCTAGTCCCCAGGGGAGGAAGCCAATGCGTTCCCCAAATACTGGTCCCAAAGTCCATAGGGCACTAACCTCTCACTTTGTCCTAGGCATGTCTATGTTGATAATTCTGGAATCGCCACAGCTGCTGGTGTTCTGGGGTCTCTCCAGCCAGTCCTGCCACCCTGGGGCTAAAACCGCAACTCAGGCGGACTGAACCTGTGCTTGGCTCCCCGCGCTCTGTGAGCTGTGCGCTGCCAGGCTCCCAGAGTGCTGCGCTGCTCCTTCCTGCAGGGTTGCTGGGCTGTCCTCAGCGAGAGGTTAGCTTCTCTGTGTCGTTCTTTGGGTGCTGGGGCTCCAGAAGTTGTTCAGAGTCCCCTTTTACATGGTTTGGAGGAAATCTGGGGGCAGAGTGGCTTGGACGCGCTGTTTCTACTCCGCCATCTTGGCTCCACCCCCTGTAATTCTCCATTAGTGTCATTCTCAACTCTTCTTTCTCACCTCTCCTCCATATTTGATCAATTGAAAAGTCCTGTCATTTCTACCTCAGTGACATTTCTTGTATACCCCTTTCCTTTGACACTGCCACCAGCCTGGTCCAGACCCTCATCACTTAATGCCTAGACTATTACAGGAGCCTGCTGGTTGGCTTTCACCTAGCCTAGTCAAAATAATCTTCCTAAAATGTAGGTCTAAGCAGAACGAGGAGAACTTTGTACACAATTACAGACACATCGTATCTGTTTTGACTGACTTTGATAGACTGGACTCCTCTCAGCAATGCAAGGTTATAAGACAACTCCAAAAGACTCATGATGGAAAGGGCTATCCACATCCAGAGAAAGAACTACAGAGTCTGAATGAAGATTGAAGCAAAGTACTTGCTCTCTTTTTTGTTTTGTTTTGTTCCTTCTTTCTTGTTGTTCATTCCATTGGTTATAATTCCTCTCTACAACTTGACTAATATTTAATGAAAAGGTATTTGTAGAGCCTATATTGGATTGCATGTGGCCATGGGGAAGGGGGGCAGGGAGGAAGAGGGAAGAAAAAGAGGGGGAGAAAATTTGGATCTCAAAGGATTGTGAAACTGAATGTTGTAAACTAAAAGTAAATAAATAATTTTTTTTAATGTAGGTCTAAAAATATCACTAGTTTCCCTTCCATTAAGTAAGCTCTAGTGGCTCTTTATTACTGTCAGGATCAAATATAAAATTCTCTGTTTACCTTTTTTTTTTTTAAAGGCAATCAGGATTAAGTGACTTGCCCAAAGTCTCATAGCTAGTTAAGAGTCTGATCTATTTAACATTTAAAGCCCTTCATAATCTGGTCCCTTCCTATCTTTCCAGTCCTTGCTATTTATTTCTCAACATGAAGCATTTTCATGGCCCATGCATGACCCCTCCCTGTGCCTGGAATTCTCTTCCTCTTCACTGTGCTTCTGACCTTCCCTGGCTACCTTCAAGTCTCAGTTAAAGTCCTACCTTCTACAACGTCTTTTTTCTGGTCCTCCTTAATCAGTGTCTTCCCTCTGAGATTGTTGCCAATATATCCTCTCTTGTTTCTCTATAGTTGTTTGCATGTTGTCTCCCCCATTGGACCGTGAGCTCCTTGAAAGAAGAGGCTGTGGTTTTTTGTTTGCTTTTTCTTTTCTCTGTATGCCTAGTGCTTAGTATAGCACCTAATATATAGTAGGTGCTTAATAAATGCTTGTTGATTGGTTGACAGGGAATCTTTATAATAGCAAAATCATTTCTACTCAATAAACAATAAATTATAAGGCCCCATCAATTGTATTGACTCAAAACCATCCCTTCCTCTCTGTTACCACAGTTCCTATCCTGATGGAGGCTGACACTTTTGCTATTACACTATTCTGGACTATTACAATAACAGACTATTATTCTAGACTATCAGAATAATCTCGTTTCCATTCTTTTCCCTCCCACTCTCTTTTTTTAAAAGCTAAATTTTAAAAATAGAAAATGGAAAAGAGAAGCAAATTCTCTTCCAATGTTTTCTTATATTCATTACACAAACTTCTGTTTGTAATAGTTACCAGGAAATTTTAGAGGCATCGTAATTTAAATTGGTAGATGTTATTTTTTCTTGGTTTTAATTTATTAAAGAAAAATATTCTAGCTAGGCCAGTTAATTTGGTGCATTGATGCCCACTAAGTCATTCCATATATTTTTTGCCCAAGGCTTGTGAGGTCAAAATATTGGGGATTTATTTCCATTCTCCCACATTTCCTCTAATTCATCTTTTATGAAGATGAGAATTTTCTTTGTCATAAGAATTTTCTTGTCGTGAGAATTTTCTTTGTCATAAATCTTATGTTTCTCCTCTGCTCAAAAATCTTCACTAGCTGTCTATTGTCTTCCAAGCAAAGTTCAAATTCTTTTGCTTGGCACTTAGTATGGAGCTACCCTAACTTTCTTAAATTTCTACTTGCTATGGACTCTGTCATATCAGAGCCCTTGGATTCTTAAATATTCACTGTGCCCTTAACTTTCCTCACTTTAACTCATGATGTTCTCATACCAGGTAGGTGGCAGAGCAGATAGAGCACTGGGCCTGGAGTCAGGAGTACCTGAGTTCAAATCTGACCTCAGACACTTATTAAATATGTGATGCTGGGTAAGTCACTTAACCCTATTCGCCTCAGTTTCCTCATCTGTAAAATGAGCTGGAGGAAGAAATGGCAAGCCATTCCAGTATCTTTGCCAAGAAAACCCCAAATGGGGTCTTGGAGAGTTGTATGCAGCTAAAATGACTGAATTACATACTTAGAGGAAGCTCTTTTTACCTAAAGAACTCAGATGTCACCTTCTTTGCAAAACCATTCCTGATTCCTCTTAGTTTGTAACAACCTTTCCCCAGAATGTTCACATAGTCCTTTTTTCTTCTGGGTAACTCTCTAGTGAACTTATGCAGTATATTATGTGTTTGGTATCTTGTCTCTCTACTAGATTACAGGCTCCTTTAGGGCAGAGACCATGTCTAATACAAATTTTATCTCTCCTCCAGGGCCTTCCGTAGTATTCTCTGATTTTTTTTTGTCTTAGCATAAACAGTTTTGCTGAGTGTCTAATGCAGTGCTGCTATCTGAACAGTCCAGTTTTGCTTGGTGTGCCAAGGAACATATTTCCTCCGTTTTTTTCTTGTAAAATTCAGCCTATAATTACTCCAAGTAGGAAACTCCTATTTTACAACTCTACTTGTTACCATCTACAAGATTTCTGCATATGTAAGAAAGTGATGTAGGTAGTTAGTGGTATTGCTCCACCCTTGAAAGAGGCAGTACATTATTGTGAATCATGGACTGTGAAAACAGAATTGAACAGCATCAGTTCTGAACCCCACAATTTAAGAGGGACATGACATCCTTGGAAATATTCAGAGAAGAATCAAGATGATTATTGAAGAGTCAGAGAAAGAGATTATTAAAGAGCTGGAGCAGGGCAGAGAAAAGACTAAGAAAAGATATAATGAAGGGCTTTAAGTCTCAGTGTGGTAAGGTGAATAAACCAAACCTTGAAACCAGGAAGACCTGGGTTACAGTTCTGCCTCTGATGCATACTGTCTGTGTGACCCTAGACAAGTCACTTAATTTCTCAGGGCTCTAGGCAATCCTCTAAGACCATTAAGTTGTAGAGAAGGTGCCAACTGTATTGGTAGAGGGAATTTCCTCATCTGGGAGAGGCATCTATACCAATGAGGTAGCACCTAGGTAGCTAGGTGGTACAGTGGATAGAGTGCCAGGCCTTGAGTCACAAAGACCTGAGTTCAAATTTGCCTTCAGACATTTACTAGCTGTGTGACTTTGGGTAAGTCATTTAATCTCTGTGTGCCTCAGTTTCTTTATCTGTAAAGTAGGGATAATAATAGATAATAATAACTACCTCCCAGAGTTATTGTTGTGAAGATCAAATGAGATGATAATTGTGAAGTGCTTAGCATAGGACCTGACACAGAGTAAACACTATATAAATGTTAGCTATTATTACTATTGTTATTGTTATTAATGCAGTCTATAGGTTTAGTCCTGATCCTTCTTAACCAAATTCATAAAACAGCATTGAATACTTCCCATATTGAACTTACTAGACAATGTATGTGAAAGCAGTTACCTGCAAGACAGTGATTAGATGTTTATGTCTGCTGAGCAGAAAGAATAAGAGAAAATGGATCGACGTGCCAGATTATGAGTTCAAAATTAGACACAAGAAGTATTTTTGACAAGGAGAGATATTTAATATGTGAATAAACTGCCAAGGGAAATTGCAGCACCTGTGCAAAGTGGGCTCCAAGGCTGTCTTACACATGTCATTATGGGGCTATTTAAGACCTAGTGGCACACAGCAATCAATAGTTCAATTGTGGCTTGAGTTAAGAGGAGTCTCAATTCTTCCTTTGTTTATATTCTAGCAAATTGCAAATGCCAAAGAGTATTCTTCTCCTGAAAGGGCAAGAAAAGTTAAATTTTCTGCTTTTTATTTTCATCTTGCATACTTCTGTCTGCAAGTGGGACCTCCTATGGTCCAGGTGACAAACCACAGTCATTATTTGGTAACAAATAGAAAGGCCTCATGTGTCCCTAGAGTGATGAAAAATAACAAGTTAGAGTACAAAGATTCCTGTCTGTCACCTACTGCTTGTGGGAGACTTATTATTTTTTTTCTTAGCTCCAGAAAGGAATCCTTTGGTAGTTCTCGCATGGCATCAAATAAATAAATAAATTTAGATAGCATTGTTATGTTTATGATATTGGCTTGGCCTACTTATGAGCAACTGACATTTTTGCACTTATTCAGGTCTATTTCTAGGAAGTTTTTTATAATTGTATTCAAGCAGTTCCTGTGCTTGCCTTGGTTAGTGTGCGCTTGAATATTTTATGTATTCTATACTTATTTTGAATGACAGTACTCTTTGTATCTCTTTTTGGTGGGTTTTCTTGGCAATATATAGAAATGACAATGTCTTATGTGGATTTATTTTATATCTTTCAACTTTACAGAAATATTATAATTTTTCTTGCTTTATTTTGAGAACAGCAGCTTAGACACATTCTCAAAAACTGTACACTATTTACAGGGTTGAAACACTGTGGCATTAAAAAAAGTTTTCACATTCATTTTCACATAATATAAACCTAATTCCTTTCCTAGTTAAGCCTAACCAATTTGTTTTCCCTATAAAAGGAGATGTTCTTGGAAAAAACAATAACTGTGTCTGATGAAACCTTTCTCGCTATGAAAATAATAGAAGAAGGGTATATGGGCATATGAATACATATGTAAATGTGTGTATATATGTTTACAGGTATACATGGATAGAGGGCACAGGTTGAATTTGGTGGGAAGGGATACTTAAGGGGTGAAGTTAAGAGGTGAGAAAGGAAAGTGACAAGAGGAGATGGGGAGAGACAGGGTAGGGTAAACTATCTCATGTAGAAGAGGCAAGGGGAAGTAGTTGCAGGGGAGGGGAAGAACAGGAAGGCAAAAAGGCAAAACCATATTCTCATTGAATTTGGCTCAGGGAGAGAATCACATACATACTAAATGGGACATCTCACCCTGCAGGAGAGTAGGGGGAAGGGGGATGAGAGGGGGGATGGTGGAGGGGAGGGAATTCTGGGGGGAGGGGAGGTTGGAAGTACCCACTTTCGAAGAGGGACAGGATGAAAGTAGGGAATGGACAAGGTGGGGGGTGGGATGGGTGGGAGGGAAATATAAGCAGCCTTTTACAATATATCTACTATGGTAATGTTTTGCATAGCTAGACATGTATAACACATACTGAATTACTTATCTTCCCAGAGGGAATGGGTGACAAGGGAGGAAGGGAATGGATCTGAAATTCGGAGTCTTAAAATTAAATGTTTCAAATGTATATAAATACTATTATTAATACTATTCTGCATGTAATTGGGAGATAAGATGCTCAGGCATTGGGGCTCAGAGATTCACCTTGCCCTAACAGCAAAGCTGAAGGGGGTATAGGAGAAGATATGGGAGAGAGCAGATTGGATGAGGGGATATCTTGTGGGACTGCTATTCTGGGGTGGTGGGTAGGGGAAAAATGGGGGAAAAATTGTAACTCAAAATCTGGTGGAAATGAATGATGTAAATCAGAAGTTAATAAAGCATTTGTTAAACAAAAACAAACAAACAAAAAAAGGAGATGTTCTCAGCCTCCTTGTAAGACAGTTTGTGTAAGTGTTCATAAGAATTCTGTGGTTATAGGTGTGCCCATGCATATGTGGTTATATGTATGGAATAGTGCATGGTGCATGTCTGTGCATGTGTGTGTGAATGTAGGAAAGGCAGGAAGGAAGGAAAAGAGGAAGGAAAGAAAGAAAAAGGAAAGAAGGAAGGAAGGAAAGAAGAGAAATGTGGCAAGTTTGAGCAGGAAAGGGGTAATTTCCACTGAATTCTAATATGCTTGTCCTCATCCTGAGGACAACTATGAATAAGGCTTGGACTGGGTATCCTTAAATGACCTCCCATTGATTCATATAAACCTCAAACACACTAGCAAACATTCAGAATCTTCTCCACCCATTTGCTTCCTTCCCCTCCTGTTCTTTGAAACATTTTTGGTTAAGGGGCCATATTATAGCATCCTGTCCTTCCCCAGTCACTCTTCTTCTCTTCCTTTCCCGATCCTGTGGGAGAGAAGAAAGCCTCTCTTCACAAGATTGCAGCTGTGTATTTCTCATGCTGCTTCTCTGTGACAGCTTGGGAAGGTGGGGTCCCTCTTGGCATGAAGGATATGGGACAGATTGCCTGCAGAATGAGCCCCCTGGCATCACAGCTGCTTTGTCACAGAAGTATCTGAAAGGTCAATAAGGGACCAAAAGGTGCCCGTCCTTCTGCCCTGCATGTGCTCTTGCCTTCTTGGCCATCACTTGCTTGTCTTTGAAAGGCAGAAGGAAAATGGGAATTATGAGGAGGCTTTGATCCTTACCAACCTCCAAGAAAAGACTTTGAAAATAGATCTTAGACCTAGTGACAGCTTGGGCGGGAGGGGAAGCTTAGGGATGCACTTTGCTGTTGAGTCTTTAGCTAAAAGCAGTGCTGACAAGATGGGATGCTGAAAGGGAGTGAAATTCCTCTCTGGGTTCTCTCAGCAGTGGGGACACTTTGTCAGGCTGCCTCATGGGGAAACTTCCTACTCCTTTTGGTTGTGTTCAGCCTCAGAACAGGGCAGAGGTGACCTGCATCCCCCAATGCTTCTATCTTCTGCTTGCTTGAGTTTAACTGGGAGATCATTTTCAAACCTGAATAAAATAGATGCTCATGAACCTGATGGATTAGATGAATTTGTAAGTGGGCCAGGATCTGGGAGTTCTTTTAGAGAAAGATGAAGGTCCTGTTTTCTGTCTGGGAGGACAGAGATGAAAAAGCATATTTTCCATAGCCCTTTTCCCAGGTCCCCTATTTTTAAATAGTATTTTATTTTTCCCCAATGATATGTTATGACAATTTTTAGTATTCATTTTTACAAGATTTTGAGTTCCAAATTCTTCTTCCTCCTTCCCTTCCCTCCCCTCTTCCTAAAATAGTAGGCAATTTGATACAGGTTATATGTGTGCAATTATGTAAAACATATATCAAATTGCCACAATTATATTAGGAGAATATTAGCCATAGTTATAAAAGGAAAAACAAATTAAAAAGGGGGAAAAACCCACAAAATAAAGTGAAAAAAGTATGATTCTATCTGTATTCAGAGTCCAGCAGTTTTTTATTTGGATGGGGATAGCATTTTCTATTATGAGTCTTTTGTACTTGTCTTGGATCATTGTATTGCTGAGAGCCAAATCATTCATAGTTGATCATCATGTAATGTTGCTTATAGTGTGTCGAATGTTTTCCTGGTTCTGCTTATTTCATTTTGCATCAATTTGTACAAGTCTTTCCAGGTTTTTCTGAAATCTGCCTGCTCATCATTTCTTATTGCACAATAGTATTCCATCATATTCATATACCATCAGGTTGCCTGTTGCTGCTGTATTTGCATAGTTTCCCCTCCCTCTTCCCATTAAAAGCTCCTTAATAGCAGGGCTTGGGTCATGTAATCATTCTGTAGCCCCAGTGCCTAGTATAGTGTCTCCCACCAGCAGGTGTTTTAAATTGAATTGAATCTGAGTGGAGGAAGAATCATTAACGTTAGATTGACATAGACTGAAGCTTAATAACAGGATGAAGAACTACCCAAAAGTCTGGCTCTGAATCTTTCCTTTTGATAGCATTGTTACTGAGGTGTCTTCTTGGCTTCAGCCATGTTGGCTCATGAAATCTCTTCTCATCCACATTCAGTCCTTTTGCTAGGCTATGGGAATATAAGTCTCTGGCTGCAGTAAATGTAAGAGGCAGGATCAGCCTGTGGTTAGTCCCCTCACTTGTTACATAGTAGTAGTCAGTGATGTCAGAAAAGGAGAAAAAGATCCCATTGTTTTAAAGGCAATAAAAGACCTATTCCTGAAACATAATCAGCACTTAATAAAGATTTTATTATTCATTCTTTCTTCCTAAGTAGTTTTCTTGTTCAATTCTGTTCTGCCTATAACTTCTTGCTTCTGTCTTAAGAGTTTTTTCCCTTCTATTATCTTTCTCCCTAAACCCTCCCCACTTCCTGCTTTCCCTATTACTGTAGAAGGCAACACCATTCTCCCAGTCCCTCAGACTTATAACCTGGGATTCATCCTGGATTCATCAATATCTCTCAGCTCCCACGCCCAAGCTGTTGCCAAGGTCTCTCAATTTAACCTTTGTAACATCTTCCAAATACACACCTTTCTCTCCTGGGACACTGCCATCCCTCTAGTACAGACCCTCATTACCTCGAACCTGGATTATTACAATAGCCTGCTGGTGAGTCTTCCAGATTCAAGTCTCCCCTCACTTGAATCCCTCCTCTATTCACCCGCTAAAGTGTTTTTTCCTAAAGGATAGGTCTGATCATGTCACTCCCCACTCAATAACCTCCAGTGGCTTCCTATTCCCCCAGGATCAAATAAATGTTACTTGCCATTCAGAACTCTCTATACCCTAGTCCCCTCCTACCTCTCCACCCTTCTTACACCTTACTTCCCAACACATAGTCTTTGCTTCAGCCTCTTTTTTTAAACAAGACACTCCATCTCTCTGCCCTGGGCATTTTCTCTGGTTGTCCCCGATACCTGGAATACTCTCCCTCTTCCTCTCTGATTACTGACCTCCATGGCTCCCGTTGAGTCCTAACTAAAATCTCATCTTTTACTGGAAGCCTTCCCCAACCCCTCTTAATTCTAGTGCCTTCCTTCTGTTAATTAATTCCTATTTATTCTGTATATAGCTTGCTTTGTATATATTTGTTTGTGTGTTTTTTTCTCCCATTAGATGTAAGCTCTTTCTGTCTTGTCTATTTTTGTATCCCCAGCTTTTAGTAAAATGCCTGGCACATAGTAGGAACTGAATAAATGTTTAAATGATTGATTGGTTCTATAAGTCTTGAAAAATTCCCCTGAAATTATTTTTTCTAACCACTCCAATATCCTAGCCATGGAATTTCATTATGTTCTTTCATGGTGTCCTTGAATATCTATTATCCATATGGCTGGATCTGAGTGAACAGAACTAATGTGGAAATCAAGGTACAATGTCAGAAGAGTTCAGCACCTTCATTTTGTTCACTCAATCCAGAAGACAGCAAATTTTGTGGATTGAAATGCCCCATGCCTAACCTCTGTTATATAATGGAAAAAAGACTGGGTTTGACCTGGGTTTCAAATCTTGGTTTTGCCACTTACTAGGTATGTGACAAGCAAGCCACCTAATCTCTTTAGACCACCATTTCTTCACCTATAGAAGAAAAGTCTTGGATCAAATGAAGGTCCCTTCCTATGATTCTATGACATGAAAGCCTTTGTTCACATCCCACAGGTAAATAGGCAATGTGACTGTTGAGGGAGGGAAGAATGGTATTGGTAGGGAATATAGAAGGGGAAAAAGTGACAATAGTGGAGATTAAGTTTTCCATGACATAAAGGCTTTCTCTTACCCTGGGGAAAAGACCCAGTTTGATCCACTGGTCAGTCAAGGTCAACTTTGGGAACAAAGAGGCTTCGGTAAGCCACACTGTTGTAATTCTAGCCACTGGGTGGAAACTTGCCACTGATGGTCCCTTGAGACAGCAGTGTTTAAAATTTATCACCCCTGATGGTGAGCTTTGAAGTAGATGCCAGAGCCAAGAACAACCACCCAGGGCCATAACCATACTGGGGCATTGAGGGAAATAGACCTATTTGAAACAATAATATACCAGCTGATAGGTACAGAACCTCAGAGTTCAGAACCTTCAGAGTTCAGAACCTCCAATCTCAGGATTGGAAAGTACTCCAGAGGTCCTCTAATCTATGTCTGAACAGAAATCCTCATAAGAACAGCTCTGACAAATGCTCTGTGTGACAACCTCCAGTGGGTGGGAACCTCCTGTGGCTTCTTGTCCCACATTCAGATACCTCTGATTGTGAGGAAATGTTTCCTTTAAGTCAAGTCTAACTCTGTCTTTCTATGACTTCCACCAGCTGTCATAGTTCTTCCCTCTAGGGCCAAGCATAGCAAGCAGAATTCCTCTCACATGTGACAACTCTTTACATAACAGATCACAAGGTACCATGTCCTTCCCTAACTTTTTTCTAGGCTAAATATCCTCTGTTCCTTCAGCATATCCTTGGAAGGTCCAGTGATCCAATAATTTCCATTTTTGTGTGTTTTATAACCAGGGGTATGCTGCTAAGTGTTTAACAACTGGGTCACTGAAATAATGTACACAACA
Organism: Gymnobelideus leadbeateri; assembly: GCA_011680675.1. Classification (NCBI taxonomy): domain Eukaryota; kingdom Metazoa; phylum Chordata; class Mammalia; order Diprotodontia; family Petauridae; genus Gymnobelideus; species Gymnobelideus leadbeateri. The sequence goes on along the minus strand of WOXC01009015.1, from coordinate 380,764 downwards.
CACATTTAATTTTAATTTGCATTATTAACATATTTTACTTTGTTTCCTTAAGTCTAGACAACCAACAAAGCAATAAGTCACACCCTGATTTGTAGCATTGGACAATTTATGAAATGTAAATGCTTACATTGAAAATGTAGTGATCAGATCTTGAGAGCCTGTTTGAGCTGGCTACAGCACACCCTTACATTATTATGTATTAGCTTCCATTTGTGCACACTCTCTGCAGAGACACTACTTATCCCTCCTGGAATACAGCTCCAGAAATCATTGGATCATAGGTTCAATGGAAGGGACCACATAGCACATCCCCCTCATTTTACAGATGAACAGCCGAGGTTCTGTGACTTACCCAAAGTCTCATAGGTATTCATGCTGGTCATTTTCATTGGCTGTTCCCTTGTGGCTAGAACTCTCTCTCTCTCTCTCTCTCTCTCTCTCTCTCTCTCTCTCTCTCTCTCACTCTCTCTCTCTCTCTCTCTCTGTTGCTGTTTCTCTCTGTCTCTGTATCTCTGTCTTTATCTCTATCTGTTGGCTCCTCTTTCTTCCTTCAAGGCCCAGCTATAATCCCACCTTCTGCAAGAAGCCTTTCCTGATCCTCTTAATGCTAGTGCCTTCCCTCCAGTTTATCCTGTTTATATCTTTTTTGTACATAGTTGATTACATGTTGTCTCTCTTGTGAAATTATGAGATCCTCCAGAGCAGGGATTGTCTTTTGCCTTTCTTTATATCCTAAGGACTGAGCACAGTGATGTATAAATGCTAATTGACTGATTGCTAGTTGATTACTAAGTAGCAGAAGCAGGATCTGAGCACAGGTCTTCTGACTCTGAGTCCAGCACTCTCTCCACTGTTCAATATTGCCTCCCTAAACTTGGCAGGCATGGGAAGAGGAGGAAATGGCCAGCAAGTTCCATAGAATAAGTAGCGTATTGACCTGGACCATAATGATGAGGTTTTAAGCTTTAAATTTCAGTCCTGTCATTAACTTTTTGGGTGACCTTTGATAGAGTAATTTGGAATGTTAGAGTTTTAGATCTGAAAGGACGTTGGAAAGCAAACCCTTCATTTTACAAATGTTGAAACTGAGACAAAGAGAGATCTAAGGAATTATTTATTCATATAGCTATGGAAAGAGCTCAGTCTATAACTCTCTTGGTTACTTAGCTTATAAAATGAAGCAAATTGTGTTTTTCATATTTTTGGATTATGTTAGGACACAGCCCATAGGTTTCTCTGAATTGGGATTTAAGACAGCTGTTAGCCCAGCTTCAGTGTCCACATGGAATGAGTTGACCATCTAGGCTAATAGCATATCTTTCACTTCATTCATCTATCTCTCCATTCATTCATTCAACAGTTTTCATGTACCTGTTATTTAAGCTCTCTGAGGACAGAAACCTTGTTTTTTATCTTTGAATCCTGGGAACATGGTGGAGCCCCTTGTATATTGTAGGTGCTTGATAAGAATTGAATTGAATTGAATTATATACAGAGCACTTTGGGTTAAAAGCAGCTACTTTGGGATATGTATATATGCTCTTTATCAGTAAATCCCTATGGTACAGTGGGAAGAGCACTGGTTTAAAGGACTTGGAATCAAATCTTACCAAATCAAATCTTTGGGCCTCAGTTTCCTCATCTGTAAAATGACAGAATTAGATAAGAGAGAACTTCTGAGATACCGCCAGATTCAGAGCTGTGATCTTATGACTTAAACAAGTATGTGAGTGAATGAAGTGAAAAAAATGCTTCAAGTTTCCCAGTGAACTGGGAAAACTGGGACTTTTATTTAACACTAGAGGGAGTCTTATGAGGAAAAAGAATAACATTACATTGAAAGAGGATCCAGGTTTTTGATTACCAGAATACCACATTTAACAAAATAGACATAGAATTCAAACTATAAAGATAACCTAGCCCAACTCCTTTGTTTTACAATATGGAAACTGAGGGTCAGAGAAATTAATTAATTTGTCCATACTTACATAGCTAGTAGGTAGCAAGCTAAGACTCTGACTCAGGTCTCCTGAGTCCCCCACCTTTCTTTCCACTGTCTTGCTGTTGTTTAGTCATTTCAGTCACATTTGACTCTTCATTGACCCCATTTGGGATTTTCTTGGCAGAGATACTAGAGTGGTTTGTCATTTCTTTCTCTAGCTCATTTTACACATGAGAAAACTGAGGCAAACAGGGTTGAGTAACTTGCCCAGGGTCATACAACTAGCAAGTGTCTGAGGCCATATTTGAACCCAGGAGGATAAATCTTTCTGATTCTAAGCCGAAGGTTCTATCTTCTATCCACTGAGCCATGTAGCTGCCCCTCTTTCTTCTATATTGTGAAAAATTACCCATACAATGAATTTGTGTATACCAAATTTTCTTAATAGACTCGATGTATATTCCTATAAGAAATATAGTCCTCAAGATATAATAAAATAATTTTTGAGAATGTAATAATTTTAAAAAATGTATTGATGCCTTTTAAAATCACATTCATTTACAAATATATCCCTTTCCACCACTCCTACTGAGCAGTAACAAACCTTTCTTAAATCATAAATGTAAAGGAAAATAATAGTTTTATAATTTTCCAAAGTATTAATGATGCTTTAAATCACAAACTATGTATGTAAAGTAGCTAAGATTATACATATGCTTTGTACAACAGCTTAGACACTTAAAACACCAACCACAATGAAAACTTATATCAGCAAAGCACATCAGACTTATAAAATTTAGAGCACTCACAAGCGTTTCCAGATTTTTCATTTTTATAACAAGCTGAACAAAACTATCATGAGAGGGGTGACTAGGTGGCACAGTAAATAGAACACCAGCCCTGGAGTCAGGAGGACCTGAGTTCTGACACTCAGCACGTACCAGCCATGTGACCTTGGGCAAGTCACTTAATCCCAATTGCCCGGCCTTCCCCCCTCCAAAAAAAAAAAAGCAAACAAACAAACTATCATGAGTATTTCAAAGACTCAGAAAATTTCATTGTCAAAAGAGACCTTTTGCAACCTATACATGAAAATGGAATTCCCACTACCATATGTCCAACAAACTTCATCTAGCCTCTCTCTGGAAATCTTTAGGAAAGGAAAATACACTATGTCTTAAGGCAACCCAGTCCACTTATGGATAGCCCTAATTATGGATAATTCTAAGAGGTTCAAGGGATCTAGGCTTGGACCTGTGCTGTTTAACATTTTTATTAATGACTTGGATAAAAGCATAGATGGTAGGTTCACTCACTGTGCTGTTGACACAAAACTAGAAGGCCTAACCAACAAAAAGATTGAGAGAATCAGTATCCAAAAAGAGTTTGGAGGCTAGAGTATTGGGCTAAATCTAACTGTCAAAATTCATATTAAAGGGAGAAATGTAAAGTCTCACTAGACTAACTAAATGGTATCTGAGGTCATAGGTAAGGAGACACCTTAGCTAGAAAATTGAAAGTTTCTAACCTGAAATGTTCCAAGTCTAGAAGTTTCTAGATTATGGGAGGGTAAAATAGGGAAGAGAAAGGGGAGGGCAGAAGGAAATGGATTAACTAGTAAGAAGGAGAGCACAACTAAAGAATAAATACTCTACTGTATGAAGAAAGAGACCAGAAAAACCAGAAATTTGCTCAGACTATACCAGAATCTTAGTTGCTCTTCTCTGGATATTCTTATCAATATCCTCTAAAAATATGGCACCCCAAACTAAACCTTCTACCCCAGATGTGATCTGATTAGAGCAGAATTCAAAGGGACTCTTGTCTCCTTATTCTTGGAAGCCATGCCTCTCTTGATGAAATCCAGATCACACTAGTTTTATTGACTGCCATATCACACTGCTGACTCATATGAATCTTGGAGTCCACTAAATCCCCAGATATTTTTCAGACAAACTTTTGCCTAGCCTTGCTTATCTAGCCTTCTACTTGTGAAGCTGATTTTTTAAAAGTCTGTCAAGATTATTTTGAATACTGATCCTATCATCCAGTTTGTTAGTTATTTATGCCTGTGAAAAGCTCTTCTACAATCTAGGGTGCCTGTCAGACTCTGTCTCCTTTCCTTTTCTGTTAACTCTAAATCCCTCCAAAGTTCTCATTATTTTCATCTCACCAACTAATTGTTGGTGAGAATCGGATTAAGAAATGAATTCCTACCTGTTGGTTCTTCTACCTTTTGAAAAATAGAATATAATTAAGACAACTCGAGAATTTGTTAGTTACTTTGCTTTTGGCATAGAGAGAGCAGATATCTATTTAACTATAGTCTCCATCATTGCTATATCATGTCCCTGTGCCAGGCTTTTGATTTATGTCTCAAACTCCTTATCTTTTTGTCCAAGTGGTCTGCAGTATACTCCAGTAACAAGATTAACTTTGATTTCTTTCTCCATTGCTCTTACCCAAATGCTTTCCATCATGCTTTTCACCTCTTGTTCTTGGATTTCTTCATGTGAGTATTCCTTCTTTTTATTTGATTTTAATTTTTTAGTATGACTTCTTACCATACAATGCTACCACCACTCCCTTTCACTTAGCACTGATCCTTTTGAATAAGGTACTCCCACCCAGAGCCATTTTCTAGAGACATAGTCCAATGGGTCTCTTCCCATGATGCTTCAGTGATAACTATGAGATATGTCTCAGCTCATCTTCTTTGTTGGCTAAACTTTGGAAATTTGCAGATAGAAATTTGAAGCCATGGGTTTACCACTGATCCACTCTCGGATTTTTTCTTCCATGAAGAAAATCTCAAATCTATTCTTTTTCATTGTGGCTAAGCCGCGTGGTGCCTATTTGGGAAGATATACTAAGGCAGTTTTCTTTCTCTCCCATTCTTTTTAGTTTTACAGCACCTCCTGTGATTATGTTTTAAAAATAATTGTAAAAAACCAGTCCTGTCAATTTTATATCACTTTTGATAAGCTTATTCCAAAGGAAACCAATTTACACAGGATGAAATGTGTCTATCAGACATTGCTGGTGAACAAACTTTGTATATCCACATATAACTTTTGTGTCATTTGATGCTCTAAGACCTCTCTCTGAGAGATCAGGCTCAATCTCAGAGCATATTCAATAATTAATATTCCTTGGTCCTTAGGTTCCCTGCTGTAGTTATATTTCATTTGAAGTCTTCCATCAACCTATACAACTGAATGGCACAACAACCATTCCCAGGACTTTCCCAGACTCATCTTCCCCCTCCAACCTCTTAAGTCATTCCCGCTCCTAGCACGACTGTGCCCATCTTTACACTGTATTCAGAGCTAACTCCATGTTCTTTTACCTGCTCCTCCCTTGTTCTACTCTGTTTCTGTGTGAAAAAGATTTACAGTTCTATGGTGGGGTCAAGAAACTGGGGAATTTCCCACATGCCTACTTATTCCAGTTGGTGGAACAACTAAGTCTAGAACCCAGACCCCATGATCCAGTTTTGGACAGGGCAATGGTTAACTATGCAATTATTCAACAATACCTGTTAAACACTGACTACATGCAAAGCACTGTGCCAGACACTTGGGAAAATACAAAGGAAGTTAATACATGTCCATAAACCTTATATATTATGTGAAATACAAGAAGAATAAAGAGTAAAGAAGAATTTAAGTAAAGAATATCATCAGAGAAATGTAGAATGATCAGGCACAAATAAATTGGAGAATGGAATAGGAATATGATAGAGTAATATGATATGCTAAGAAATGCTAAATTTCTGGAGTTCTTTCAGAGAAAGCTTAGAAGAATTGTACAGACTGATGCTAAGTAATGTGATTAGAGCCAGGAGAACAACTTGTACAATAGCAACATTTAAAAAACAAACAATTTTGAAAGACTTAAGAATTTTGATCAATGTGATGCTCTACTATGATTCCAGAGGACTGATAATGAAACATGTTATCTACCTCCTAATAGAGAAATGATGGATAAAAGATATAGAATGAAACATACATTTCCCAAATGTCCAATGAAGGAATTAGTTTTGCTTGACTATGTGTATTTGTTATAAGGGTTTCATACTGTTTTGTTTTTCTTTTCTTTTCTTGCTTTTCCAATGGTGTGGACAAGGGAAATGGTAGGGAGAGAAAACAGATTTTTGTTAATTGAAATAAAATTGAAAAAGAATGATCATGTGGCAAGAGTCAGGGAAGACTGAATGATAGCCCTAGTGCTATACCATTATGCTACTTATTTCAGTAAAATTATTTCCTTTCAGAAAAAGCCAGGAAGGTGCCCAATGGTTAGATTAAATTTGGGGGAGAATATAGATGAATGGATTGAGATTGGCATCGTTGGAGGGAACATAAAAATTCATGAGGTCACAGATCTATTGAAGTATTTTGAGTAATAACTGTCTGTATTTCAGGTGAAGAAGTATGTGTGAAAACTCTTTGAAAACTATAAAAGTCTACAGAAACAGGAGATAATATAATTTTATCCAGTACATATAACATCAAACTTTAGTGGCTACCTAACATATCCATGGGTAGGAGGGGGTACAAGACCTAATTTATAACTGCCTAAATCTGACCCTGCAAAGATATTAAGGCCCTTGCCCAGTATGATACATTGAGTTCCTGGTAGAGGAAGATCTACATTATGACCCAGGTCTCTTTCACTTGAACCCAATGCTCTTTACACTCAACAATGGAAGACAAGTAGAAGGGAAAGAGAAGGTTCTCATGTAGCCTTTCATATGTGAAGATGGTGCTGCTATTCTGCTATCAGGAAGGTATATGAATTGTGCCTTGTTTTATCAGTAATGGGGATGGGTTTATTCTGGGTCATCTATACTCTCTACACTCACCCATTTTACTGGATATATACTCGTATACTGACAGAGACTAGCATGAGAAAGATTTTTTATTTTGTTCTTTATTCAACTACATGATGGAATTCATGACCTTGTCCTCATAGGAGCTGTACTCTACCCAATTGCTCCACATATTTTTATTTTACAAACATAAAAAACATCAAGTTGTGGCTTGGCTCAAGTGTTGCCTCCTGCAGGAGACCTTTCCTGGTCTTCCTAGCTGCTAGTGCTTTCCCCATCAAGGCCACGTTCCATCTGTTCTGTGCATATTTTATATGTATCAACTTGCTTGTTATATATATATATATATATATATATATATATATATATATATATATATATATATATATGGTTTCTCCCATTAGAATATAAGCCCCTTGAGGGGAGAGACTGTTTTTCCTTTCTCTGTATACTCATTGCTTAGTATGGTGCCTGATTTATAGTAAGCACTTAATCAATGCTTGTTGATTGCTTGGTGTCAGTGCTCCATTAGTCCTCACTCATACATTGCTTATGTCAATATAACTCATTCTACTAGCAAGAATCCAGTTATAAGCATAGATTTGCCTAGAAGGATTGTAACGGCAAGCACAAGCAGCTTTCCAGAGGACTGCTGCTATGAACAGCTTTCAAGGTTCTAATTACAAGCATAGTGAACTCTCCATTTATTCAGTAACAAATTGAGGCAAAACAATCACAGAAAATAAAAAATACAGCATTCACCATGTCACAACTTAATAACTTAACACTAAAATGGCCACATAGTTTTCACCAAAGTGGTCATATAGTTTTAAACAAAGTACATTCATTTAGTAACTCAATCATTTAGTAAGTCCTCAATTCAATCACAAAGTACAAAGGTTAAAGTTCTCTTTTAAACAAGGTGCATTCATTTAGTCAATCACAAAGCACAAAGGCCATTCACCCCTAGATCACAACTGGGTTACAATATCATCAGTCAGCATTAAGTACCCAAGGAGAGGTCTTTTTATCTTGACTTGAGGCATGTTCTCAGTTTCCATGGTTCCCCTTACCACAGTTTCTATTCCTTGGAAGACAAAGCTTAACCAAACCATAATAACATTCATGAACATTGCCAGGGTCCTCATCAGTTTACTTTCTGCCTGTGAAATCAACCTAGACCCAACAACAAGATCTGAGGCCTCTATCAACAAACAAATTGGACAAAGTAACATCAAAACAAAAGACAAAGTGCTGGTCATGCCTCCTCAGTTCTCAGCAGCTGCCACTGGCCCTCAAAAGTCTTGGGCAGCTCTGGCTGGCCTTAGAAGTACTCAGCAGCTCCTGGCAGTTCTTGCTCTCTTTCAGCAATTCTGGCTCCCTCAGTTCTCTCTCTCTCAGCATTCTTGTTCCTGGTAGTTCTCTCTCTCTCTCTCTCTCTCCCCCCACGATGCTGCTCCCAGATGTCCTGCTGACCTCTCTCAGCTTAGGCTTTTCCCTGTACATGGCACCAGCTCCTCCCTATTCAGCCCCCTCTCGTCATATCAACAAGTCCATCCCACTGTGTGATTCACAAGCTCTGGGTCTTAACACTTAACCCCAAACCAAGTGCTAAGTATCTGTTAGCTTGCCAATACAAGGGGATCTTCAAATTCCATTACCATTACAAGGATATATCTGGCACACCCTGCAAGACATTTCTATTGGTTCTCCTCTTCCTGTTCTCTTCTCCCCTTCCATCAGTGGAAGTAGGAAAAATACCTGGAATATCTTTATAGTCATGTCTATCAGTGATTTTGAAGAAGGGACCCAGACATATGAAATTAGTGATTTAAGGAAAAGAGGAAAGTGATCTCTTTACATTCTTAGAGGAGACTTTGTTGGAGACAGATTCTCAACTTTCTCTCTGCCTTACCTTATCCAACTGTTTTCAGTTCCTGCCTTATGTTCTCTCTCTCTCTCTCTCTCTCTCTCTCTCTCTCTCTCTCTCTCTCTCCAGCTTCAATTATCCTTTGACCACTGGCATTTAACTCTTTGGGTTGGATCTGCATGTCTTATTTGGCAACTCTTCATCTTATCATAGGTTTTAATTATGCAAAATGAACCATCTTTCCTCCTAATCAAGATAATTGACTGCCCACAATTTAGTAAGGTCTTCAGGCATGATATAAGACTTTACCCACACTCCATCCAAATACAGTACAGATTGGATAAGCAAATGGGTGTCTTTTTTCTTATGTAAGCAAGAGCAGTGCTATGGAATAGGATCTGATCAGGGTACTTAGAAAAATTACTATAATAAGACTAAGGTAGAAAAAATGAAAAGAATGCTAGATTTCTTGGCAGTGAAGTTATAAAACAAGATAGAGCTATATAATTACAGAGTTTGCATAGAAATTATATGTCCTTAACTTGTCATCCATATACCACATAGGGATCTATGGGTAGATTTCAAGGGGTCCATGAACTTGGATGGGGAAAAATACTTACTTATATTCACTAAACTCTAATTATAGTTTCGCATTTCCTTCTGTTATGAATTTTTAAAAGAACATTGTTCTGAGGAGGGGTCCATAGGTCTCACCAGGCTGCCAAAGGGGTCCATGACATAAAAAATGTTAAGAAATCTGTTATAGACTATGAAAAAAATTTACTGTATTGGTCCAAATTTAAGTTGCCCTCATACAGAGGCTATAACTCCCAAATGACATCTCTTTGGAAGCCAAAATGCATTGCTGTTCTTTAACATCTCAGTATTTCAAGGATCATTAATTTCATTAGATTTAGTAGCTGATCTTTGACAGCTCTAGTACCTGTGAAATTCATCACTTTGAAGCCAACCTGCTAAGGAGCCTCACTGAACTTTGCTAGGCTGGTCCTCAGACAACAGATATCTCACTAACATTGGGCCACTGCAAGCAAGATCTTTGGTTTAAAGTGGGAAGAGACCTTAGAATCCATCTAATCCAGAGGTTCCCAAACTTATTTGGCCTACTGCCCCCTTTTAAAATATTACTCAGCACCCTCATGAAATCTACTTTCTTTTAACCTTTGATGGCTTTTTAAAAACTTATGTCATTTCAAAAATATAGAAAATATTCTTTTAAAAATGATGCATCTTGGGGGCGGCTAGGTGGCGCGGTGAGTAAGCGCTGCTGGAGTCAGAAGGATCTGAGTTTGGATCCGGCCTCAGACAATTAACTCACACACAAACAAAAACCTAGCCATGTGACCTTGGGCAAGTTACTTAACCCCAATTGCCCTCCAAAAAGAAAAAAAAATGATTCATTTTAAATTTAACAACTTACTGTAAATTTTTTTTTCCTGCATTGAAATTTTGATGATGCTATATTATATCATGTAACTGTATAGTATTATATCATAAATAAGTCATTACATGCATATATTCCTGCAGATGCATGCTGGACTTCCTGATAATGTGCTACACACTCACCTATCAACACTTACTTGTCAAGACCTATTGGTGAACTTGACCACTGACCAGTTATAACTTGCATTTTGTGTGTTTATTTGGAAAATACTATAATCACTACAACTTTAATTCTGTTACCAACAGATGAAACATGTACAAACTCTTTTTCAAAATTTTTTCTCTTCTTTCCTTATGTTTCTGCCACCCCCTTATTCTTATTCAATGCCCACCAATTGCACCCGAGGCTACTACTTCCCCCCTGGATCATTCCAGTGCCCCGCAGGGGCAGTATCATCTACTCTGGGACCTCATGATTCTAATCCAACACTTTCATTTTTTAGATAAGACCCAGAGAGCTGATGAAGGTTTCAGTCTTTCGACTTTGGTAGCATCACAGATTTAAAGCTGGAAAGGATCTTAGGTAAGACTATCTAGTCAACTTGCTTATTCTTTTTTTATGTGAACTGACATTTATTTAGATTTTAAAGTTTGCAAAATGCTTTACATACCTTATCTCATTTGAGCCTTCCAACAATTTTACAAAGTAGGCATGATGATGCTCATTTGAAAAATGAGAAGACTGAGGTTAAGAGAAATTAAATGACTGGTCACAGGGTGAGTATCAGAGGTAGGGTTTGAGCCTAGGTATCCCTGACTCCACAGCTAACACTGTCTGAACTATAGCATACTATTTCCCAGAGAATCATTTTGAACCTTGGTGAACTACTTGCTTATTCTACATTTGATCAGCTTAAGGCCTAGAGAGGAGACATCTCCAGACCCAAGGTCACACAAGTAATATGAAGCCAGTGAGGATTTGAACCCAAATCCTCTTACTCTAAAAACATCCAGTTTTCCTTTCTACCAGAGCTTCTGTTCCATCAGCACATCCATTAATGGACCAGGGTTGCTTCCACTCTTTAATGATACACCAGCAGAGGACCTTAGTGGAAGTAGAATTCATTAGATGCTGCATTTAAATTTTATGCATACCAGATGTAGGAATAAATTGCTGCCTATATTCAGGCCAACAGGCTAACAATAGACTTGCTTTTCCCAGGAAGGCCTCTAACCCAAGAGCCCAGCTGTTCCCTGGTCCCAGAGTCTGAGTAAGCGCCAAGCAATAGTCAGTTACATTATCTAATAAGAGTAGATGGCCCATAAATTGTCCTTTCTCTGGTGCAGTGAAGCAGTGACAGTGTGCTAAAGTGTCCCTTTAAGTTCTGAGAGGTGACATAAAGTCTCCTTTTCTTAGCAATGGTATTGTTAAAGCTCACTGAAGATATACACTTTGGGTTCTTAAGCATCATTTAGCAATACACATAGCTTGTATTTCAGTCAAATGTGCAAAAGATTCTTTACAGAATTCCACACTATACTTTTTACTATTTTTCATACTATTTTCCTACAATTTCACAATATTTTCCCATGCATCTTATCTTATTTCTTCAATCTTTCAATGACCCTGTGATTGCACTGGAATCGACTCTATCTCTACCTGTCTTGACTGCAACCAAACCACAGTTTCTAATTCAGTGCAGTTTTTGTCTGTGTCCTTCCACAAACCCTCTTTTGAGGCCCTAGCTAATGTACTGGAGACCCTCCTCCAGTCCTTTAAATAGTTGATGAATAGCAAGGCAACCACCTAGCAACAGCTAGCTTGGGACCATAACCTAGCACTCTTAATTCCTAGTTTAGTCCTGTTTCTGTGATGCCATTTGTCTTCCCCATTTGTCTATTCCAAAAGGTGAGATATAGGGTGTATTAAGGGAGGACCAGCACCCCTGGTATGAGGGCTACTGAGCCCTTTTCAGGGCTCTCATCCACCTTTATTGTCCACCTAATTCATCTAGCTCTCCCTTGTGGATCCAAGAAGTTGAGGCATGCACAGTGGCCACACCTCAGTAAACCATCTTGGCAGATGAGCTAAACCAGGTTGAGATGAGTTAGGAGGGTGTCTACCCCAAGTATGTGAAGACTTCTCCTGGTGGAATGGGCAGATGAGAATAGTTGGTTACAACGGCCATTAAGACAGCTTAAGCAGGTGCTATGGAGTGCTTAGAGCTTAGTTAGGCATCAAAGATGCCAAGATCATCCACTGTATCCCAAGCCATCACCAGTTGTCTTGACTTTTGTCTTGCCATTGGACTTTGACTCTGGAAGAGAGTGAGGCCAGCGACTTTGCACAACTCTGCTTCACTCAAATGTGATTTATGCTCAAATCAGACATCACCCATACCATTTTATCATTTTTACCTATCTCAGAGTTCTGTGGCTACAGATAAGTGATGAAGCAGCAGCTATGGATATACAGGGAGTTATAGTCACATAGGGTCATTTCACTGGAAGCAGCAGTGGGATTGGCAGCCCTGTGCATGGCCTAAGAGCCTTTTTTAAAGACCACACTGCTCACTTCCTGGTGGGAGGAAGGGGCCAGAAAAGATACCCTAAAAATTGTCTATTCCATGCAACCCTGCTTATGTGGCAGGTGGGGATCCCACAGTCGAACCACACAAAAAAATACAAAAACTTTCACAAAGATGATTCCACTCACCATCAGTACATGGAATGTGTACATACTTATGGACCACATGTAATCCAATAGACCTGAAAGACAAACAGCTCTTGTGAGAGAACTCAGCAGGTATTGCATCCAAATAGCAGCCCTGAGTGAAACAAGGCTGGCAAATGAAGGCCAGTTTACTGAAGTCAGAGCTGGATACACATTTGTCTGGAGTGGCCGCAGTGAAGGGGAATGCAATGAAGCTGGTGTAGGTTTTGCAATAAAAACTAATTTAGTCAATAAGTCTCCATGCCTTCCAAAAGGAGTGAATGAAAGTCTCATGACAATGTGGTGCTATTGCCATTTGCAGGAAAGCTCCAGACCACTCTCATTAGTGCCTATGCTCCCACCATGACAAATCCTGATAAGTCAAAGAAAAATTTTATGAAGACCTGGAGACCCACATCATCAATGTGCCAAAAGAGGACAAGCTTATAATTGTGGATGACTTTAATGCTGGAGTAGGTGTAGACTCCCACTGTCACATTTGGACCACAAAGATCCTAGGGCCAAACCAAATGCTTTAAGATATTCTCCAGTCTGCCCTGAGGAAGAGTCCCTGGAACGATCATCCAAGAAGTGGCTATGAGTTCTGAATTGACTGGGTCCTGATGCTATGATAAGGAATCAGAAGGACTAAAATGAAATTGGCTATAGTGAATGTTTCATGTATTGATGAAAAGTTTTTACTATTGAATTTAAAAGTCTCTCATATCCTCTAGCAAGTGAGTAATGCATTGAACAGGGACATGGGCCATGAGTTGAATAGTTATTACTTCTAAGTAGTGATGCTAAATGTTAGTGCAGCTAAAAGAGGCTATTGTACATAGTTTCTGTAAGGTGGAATGTAGATGCTGGTGTTACCCATAAAAATCAACCAATTAATCAATAAGCACATGACCCCTTCTCTCTACTGCCACCACCCTGGTGCAAGTCCTCATAAATTTACCTTTGGATAATAGCCTGCTGATTAGTCTGTCTGCCTCAAACCTCTCTCCACTCCAATCAATTTTCCATTCAGTCACTAAATATAATGATTTTCCTAAGGCACAAGTCTGACCATATCATTCCCCTACTCAGTAAACTTCAGTGACTCTCTATTACCTCCAGAATAAAATTCAAAATCTAATTCATATTCAAAGTCCCTCACAACCTTCCCCTTTCCTCCTTCCCCACCCTTTCCCCCTCTTCTTACACCTTACTCCTTGCCACTATTGCTAAACCCACTGACATTCTCCTCCTTGCTCTTCCTGGAACCAGATACTCCATCTTTTGCCTCTAAGGATTTTCTCTGGATTTTTGCCATGCTTAGAATGCTGTTCCTTCTCATCTCTGTCTCCCACCTTCTCTGACTTCCTTAAAGTTTCAGCTAAAATTCTACCTTCTTCAGGAAACCTTTCCTAATCCTTCTAAATCTAGCACCCTTCCTTTTCTAATTATTTCCTATTTATCCTGCACATTATCTGTTCCCTTGTATTCTCTGAATTAGATTGTAAACTCCTGAGGGCAGGACTGTCTTTTATCTCTTTTTGTATCCCTAGTACTTAGCATAGTGCTTGACACTAGTAGGTGGTTAACAAATGCTTAGAGTATCTAGGTGGTACAGTAGATAGAATGCCAGGTCTGAAATCAGAAAGTTCAAATCTGGCCTCAGACATTGTGTGACCCTGGACAAGTCACTAATCCTGAACTGGAGAAGGAAATGGCTAACCACTCTAGTATCTTTGCCAAGAAAACCACAAAGGGGGTCATGAAGAGTTGGACACAACCGAAACAACCGAACAACAACAAACACGTGCTTATTGAATGACTATTAAGCACTTACTATGTGTTAAGCAGAGCAACTAGGTAGTGCAGGGAATGGAGAGCCTAGCCTGGAGTCAGGAGGATCTGAGTTCAAATCTGGCCTCTGACACTTACTAGCAGTATGACCCTGGGAAAGTCACTTAATCCTGTTTGCCTTAGTTTCCTCATCTGTAAAATAATCTGAAGAAGAAAATAGCAAACCTTTATGGTATCTTTGTAAAAAATACCCCTAAGTGGGGGCAGTTAAGTGACCCAATCGATACAATATTGGTCCTGGAGTCAGGAGGACCTGAGTTCAAATGTGGCCTCAAACATTTGACACTTACTAGCTATATGACTTTGGACAAGTCACTTAACCCTGATTGCCTTGAAAAAAAAGAAACAAAAGATAAAAGAAAACCCTAAACAGGGTCACAAAGAGTCAGACAAAACTGAAAAAAAAAAACAAAAAAATGACTGAAATGTGTCAAGTAATTTTATGAAACATTTCCTAACCTCAGGGAGCTTATATTCTATTGCAGGAGATAAAATGTATACATAAGTAACTACATACAAAATATTCTAAGATATTGCATGGGAGGTAAATGCATGGAAAAGAATCTATAACCTGTCAAGGAGAAACATGAAAAACTTCATGTAGAAGATGTTGTTTGAATAGAATTTTGATGAAAACAAGAGATTCTAAGACGCTGGGGTGAGGTAGGAGTACATTCCAGGTGTAGGAGACAGTCATTGCAAAAGGGTGGAGGTGGGAAATGGAGTGTTGTATAAGAAGGCCAGTTTGACTAGATAAATATAAAGTGTGAGAAGGGGATTAATGTAATAAGGTTGATATGGCAGAATGGAGTCAGACTGAAAAGGGCAAAAAGAGTTTATATATTTGATCCTCAAGACAATAAATAAGGGAGCCATTGGAGCTTATTGAGCAGATGAGTGATGTGATAAGACCTGTATTCTAGGAAAATCACTCGAGCAACTCTGTGTAGGGTATATTATTAGAGGGGAAAGATTTGAAGCAGGGAAATCAACAAGCGGACCATTGCAATAATCCAAGAGAGAGGTGAAGACAAAGCTAAAACAAAAACTAAAAACTGACTTCAAAAATGGTCCATCTAATATTTTCATAAATTGGATTTACTTTGGATCTCATTTGACAGATTATGCAAAAATTGATTCAATGTTTGCAGGAAAATTCAGAAATAAGAGCAGTTAGAAGTCTCCCGTGGTTATTTGATACAAAAAGATAAGATTGTTCAATAGGTTTTTAGATTGAATTCTCTACACGCCTGAGCTGTTTGCCTGCTATATAAATGTGGAAATAAGATAATTTTAGGCACTAGGAAATAACACTGTTTGCCAAATGTCTAGAGTGGGCATAAAGAAGATTAGATAATATCTTGTTGCATTTTAGCTTTCTAGTGGGGTAGCTGTGGGGGAAGATAAAGCCTTAGTAGGAGGTAGGAGAAAGGCAATATGTGCTGTATATAGAGTATATAATATGTGTATAGACTTGGAGTCAGAAGACTTATGTTGTCTCTGTCACTTATTAGTGTGTGACCTTGGCCAAATCACTTTACTTCTGTAAATCCAAGTTTCCTCATCTGTAAAATGGGCTAGGGGCTGGACTAAATGATCCTAACTATCCTTCTAGTTCTAATGCTTTGCGATTCTTCGGGGGCTACAGAGTAGATTGGAGAAGCAGCTTCTTGTGAAGATGGGATGGGATTTTTCTGTTCTTCCCAGATCTTGTTGCTTATGGTGGATAGGTATAGCAGGAGAGAGAGCTGAGCGAAGCCAGAATTGTAAACATAAAATGCAAGTAGCTGACCTGTGACACAGAAGATCATAGAGAACAAAAAGTATTTGTCAAACAAAAGAAATGGATCAAATTTAAATCTCCCAGTGAGGATCAGTGGAAAGAATGGGGCCATTTACTCTATCTTTCTCTCCTTTTTTTACTAAGCTTCTCCTTCAGGGATATCAAAAATAGTGGAAGGCTTTGTGACTTAAACTGAGAAATTGCAATCTTGGGTTAGCAAGGCCAGGAAGCTGTTGAAAGGAATGGAAACTTTGGTGCTCTGGTGTTTCTTCTATTCCTGTTTTACAGATGGGAAAACTGAAGCTCAAAGAGGTAAAGAGGAGTTGGAGGGAGGAGAGAGAGGGGGAAACAGCGGGAATTCTAATGTTCTTGGAACTGGATCTTTTGGAATGGGAATGCTTCCAGGCTCCTTTCAAGGGTGTAGTCTTTCTGTAGGTGACTTCTTTGCAGATGGAAGTACTTCCAGGCTTCAGAGAAGATCTCTTTTTTTTTTTCTCATGTTAAGTCAGGCTCTTTGTTTGACACACATAATCACAGACTCTTAAGAGTAGAAGGGATCTCAAAAACCATACAGTATTACCTATGCCTGACAAAGAATACTTTTTTTAAAAGGGGGTTATTTAAAAAAAAACTTTAACTTTATTTTTAATTTATGAAATAAAATGAGTATTTCTATGACAGTATAATAAAAAACATGATTATACATGAAACTGCAAATCAATTATGTAAAACTTGCTACTCTAAAGTTATGTAAAATTTTTTTCTTTTTTTTTTTTTTTAACCTTCAGCATGTAATGATCCAGTCATTGCTTACAAACTTCTGGCAAGAGGGAGTCCACTTTCCAGGGGCCACTTCAGCCTTTGTGACCAGCTGAGGCTTTCTCTGATCTAGATTATCTAAATCACTGGAATCTCCCTAAAAAGGAAGAATTCCCTTCTATCCTTTTTCTTTGCACATACTGGTGCATATGTGTGTGTGTGTGTGTGTGTGTGTCTATGTGTGTGTGTGTGTGTGTGTGTGTGTGTGTGTGTGTGTTGGTTTGTATTTTCATACTATATGCAAAAAAATTATCTTGTAGATTACCATGTGTATCTGTAAAGTAAATTTCTAGCAAAGTAGCTCAGACATATTTTAGTACTATGTGTCTGATATACTCTAATTAAGAAGTCTCTGGCAAAGTCAAAGGGGCTATGGGAGAAGATATGGGAGAGAGCAGATTGGATGAGGGGATATCTAGTGGGACTGCTATTCTGGGGTGGTGGGTAGGGAAAAATGGGGGAAAAATTGTAACTCAAAATTTGGTGGAAATTAATTATGTAAACCAGAAGTTAATAAAGCATTTGTTTAATAGGAAAAAAAAGAAGTCTCTATGTATACTTTATTGGTTTTAACCTGGCTATATGTACCATGGCCAAGAGTGTAAGATTTCTGGATTTACAAGGCTAGTTGTGGTAGATATTCTTGGAATTCTTGGAAGCATTCTCATTGGCAATTCAGATGCAGATTGTGAGTGTTCCTGGAAGAATTTGAACTGCTGTTTTAGTATGTGACAACCAGATATGGAAGATGTTTTAGGGTGGTAGGGGCTCAGAGCCACTCAAATGATTGTACTGGAGAGCTATTGATTTCATTTCACATCCATTCATTTTTTTTTTGATGGATAAGTGATCTCATCTATGTGGCCACTCCCTTCTTGGTGCAACTCTTAACTTGTTCTCTGTGTTTCTTGTGCATGTCCTCCTGTATGTTCTTCCTACAGGTGTTAGAGACCTCCTAGGTCCTTTAATCATTCTCGTATATTAGTGCTAGGTGAGAAATGAAGCAAAAGATAGTCTTGTTTGCCTACTAAAAAAATTTAATCTGGGAGGGAAAGGTTCTCAGGGTCTTCCTTCCTCCTTTCCTCTTATCTTTCTGTCCACATAGGGAATGGTATCCTTACGTGTGAGTGATCTTTCCAAAGCAATAAAGATTTTGATCCCTTAGACCTCAGAAGATATCTTGGGGTTTGGGAATGATAATCATTAAATATAATATTCTTGGCTAAAGTCTGAATTAATCAAACAGACTGCTTTGCCTTGCTTTAAAAAGGCCTTTTCTGGGGCGGCGAGGTGGCGCAGTGAATAGAGCGCCAGCCCTGGAGTCAGAAGGACCTGAGTTTGGATCTGATCTCAGACACTTAACACACACAAACAAGAACCTAGCCGTGTGACCTTGGGCACGTTACTTAACCCCGATTGCCCTCCAAAAAGCAAAAAAAAATTAAAAGGCCTTTTCCTATGTTGGCAGCTTCAGAGACCAGATGAGTCTGGAGGTGAGATTACCCTTATCTTGGGACATACTACATTTAGGAGGAAAACAGACATCCTGAGACTGTAAACTTCAAATACATCCAGCTCCATTGGTTGTCTTCTTAATTTGCATTTACAACCAAGAAACTTCTTTTCTCAAAATATAGATAGTAACATATAGAGATCATAAATTTGTATGACAGTCACCCTGAATTGGGATGGTCCTAAAAGGTACTTACGCTTTCTCAGTTTTTTGTTCAGCAGGCAAAGTCTATCTCCTTGTACAAGTTCGATAGTTTTAAGGGAATAAAATGAAATAACAGTATATTACTATTTGTTTGTCTCCTTTAACCAAACTTTTAAAAAAGGTTTATGGGGCAACTTTTTTTTCTTCTTCCCTATTTATTTATTCTATCATTTTAAAAAATTGGGACAATTAGCTATTCTGTCCTTTGTAGCTTCATTTATGATTTCTTGAAATAGAGCTCTGGAAAACCAGGTATGGATAAAACCCATTAGGATTCAAATGGAGCTACTTGACTGCCTTAAACCCTAAACACTTTGGCTCTCACTGAGTGGCCAATAATAATAGGTCCAGGCCCAACCTTCACTTGGTCATTGTTTGGGTTTTGATGGCTCACAGTGATTGTAAATAGCAATTATTTCTGTTTTGGGCAGAAACCATGGAGGTCCCTTCCTCCCAAGTTGATTTTATTTTACTTTTTTGAGTAAGTAAACTAGGCCATCTATTGTCTCATTTCTTACCACCTAGCCTTAATCGCTGAATGGGAGTTGCCTCAGACAAATTGAGACTTGGGAAAGACCTTAACTTAAAAAGACCAAAGCTTCCCACCACATGCAGGGCCATCTTCACTTGTCCTGATCTATATCTTGTCATTGGACCCACAGATGGCTGTGAGAGAGAGTAAGGCTGGTAACTTTGCACAACCCTCCCTCACTTAAATCCAATTTACTTGCAAATCATGACATCTCTTTCCCAATGTCATTGGTCTTCTTCAAGAACAAAATATGAACAAAAACAAATATCCGTGCAATATTGAGGTTATCTACTTTTTTACCCCTTAATCTTGGTTTATGACTGACCCAACTACTTTCTTGGTCATAACTTTTACACTTATTCTGTCACACAAGTCATGATTTCCTATTGCTGAGTCTCAATTTTATTTCAAACACTTATGAGCTGTCACTCTGGACAAGTCACTTGACCTCTTTCAAACTGAGTTTCCTCCTCTGTAGAATGGAGATTCTTATAGGGTTATTGTGAGGATCAAATAAGGTAGTATACATAAAGTAGGAGCAGCTAAGTGAAACAAGTGGCTAGAGCACTGGGCCTGGAAGCAGGAAAACTTATCTTCTGGGTTCAAATCTGGCTTCAAACACTTATAAGATGTATGTCCCTGGGCAAGTCACTTAACCTCAATTCCTCATCTATAAAATGAGCTGGTAAAAGAAATAGAAAACACCCCAGTATCTTTATCAAGAAAACCCAAAATGAGGTCATGAAGAGTGGAGTACAACAGAACAACTAAAATACAGAAGTGATTTGCAAACCTTAAGGTTGGGTGGAACAACCATTAGTTAGGTATCTGCTCTGTGCTAGGCATCATGCTAAGTGCTTTATGAATACCACATTTGTCCTTAAAATTATTATTATCAAACAATGTGAAAGGGGACTCTGAACAACTTCTGGAGCCACAGCACCCACAGAACGGCACAGAGAAGTTAACCTCCTGCTGAGGACAGCCCAGCAGCCCTGCAGGGAGCGGCCAGCACAGCGCTCTGAGAGCAGGCAGCACAGAGCCCTGGAAACTGACAGCGCAGTGTGCAGAGGAGCCCAGGTCTGTGGTTTTAGCCCCAGGGCGGCCGGGCCTTCAGCCG
Source organism: Gymnobelideus leadbeateri (assembly GCA_011680675.1). Taxonomy (NCBI): domain Eukaryota; kingdom Metazoa; phylum Chordata; class Mammalia; order Diprotodontia; family Petauridae; genus Gymnobelideus; species Gymnobelideus leadbeateri. The sequence goes on along the minus strand of WOXC01009015.1, from coordinate 360,179 downwards.
GCTGGAGGGACCCCAGAACACCAGCAGCTGTGGCGATTCCAGAATTATCAGCACAGATATGCCTAGGACAAAGTGAGAGGTTAGTGCCCTATGGACTTTGGGACCAGTATTTGGGGAACGCGTGGCTTCCTCCCCTGGGGGCGAAAAGCTGCTGAAGAAACACCTGCACAGAAGCCATTTTGCATCGTCAGTAGTGGCTCTAGCTCCTGGTCTGCAAACTGTAGGGAGATCCAGCAATCAGTCTGGGGGTTAATCGCTCTTGCTTTAAACTGCCTGGATCTGGATTGTGGTCTGGGGGGGAAGTTTGGGGTGGGTATCCAACTTGCCAGAGTGGGTGGAGGCTTTACAGAGGCCACTCAACTGGCGGAAGTTGTGAAGACCCCACGTTTGGGCGGAAGCTCCCCTGTCTGGTGGCAGAGTCCTACTGTGGCAACAAGCCCAAAAATCAAGTAATTAAGTGGCAATATGCCTAGGCAAACGAAACAAAATAAACAGAAAAGTTCAACATTGGACTCCTATTTTAGGGGCAAAGAGGCTCAAAGCATGGAGGAGGACTGTGAGGTCAGAACTCCTGCACCAAAAGCCCCAAATGAAAATATAAGCTGGCTACAGGCCATAGAGGACCTTAAGAAGCAGATAAGAGAAGTGGGGGAAAATTTGGGAAGAGAAATGAAAAAGATGCAAGAAAAGTATGAAATGACAGTCAACAGCCTGACTGAGGAAAATAACACCTTAAAAAATAGACTAACTCAAATGGCAAAAGAGGCTCAGAAAGGCAATGAGGAGAAGAATGCCTTAAAAAGTCGAATTTGCCAGATGGAAAAAGAATCTCAAAAGCTCACTGAGGAGATTCATTCCTTCAGAGTTAGACTGGAGCAAATGGAAGCTAGTGACTTTATGAGAAATCAAGATACTATTAAACAGATCTAAACAAATGAAAGAATAGAAGGCAATGTGAAATATCTCATGGGAAAAACCATTGACCTGGAAAATAGATCCAGGAGAGATAATTTAAAAATTATTGGACTACCTGAAAGCCATGATCAAAGAAAGAACCTAGAAATCATCCTTCAAGAAATTCTCAAGGAAAATTGCCCTGATGTTTTAGATCCAGAGGGCAAAATAGAGGTTGAAAGAATCCACCAATCACCTCCTGAAAAAGATCCCAAAAAGAAAACTCCTAGGAATATTATAGCCAGGTTCCAGAATTCCCAGATCAAGGAGAAAATACTACAAGCAGCCAGGAAGAAACAATTTCAATATTGTGGAAACACAATCAGAATAGCCAGGACCTGGCAGCTTCTACACTGAGGGATTGAAGGGCATGGAATATGATATTCCAGAGGGCAAAAGAGCTGGGATTGAAGCCAAGGGTCACCTACCCAGCAAAACTGAGTATCTTGTTTCAGGGGAAAATATGGTCATTCAGTGGAATAGAGGACTTTCAAGCATTCTTGATGAAAAAACCAGAGTTGAACAGAAAATTTGACATTCAGACACAAGAAGCAAGAGATGCTTGAGAAGGTAATCAAGGAGAAGAAATCAAAAGAAACTTATCAAAGTTGGACTATTTACATTCCTACATGGAAAAACAATAATTGTGTTTGATGAAACCTTTCTCATTATGAAAATAACTGAAGAAGGGTACATGGCATATGTTCACAGGTATACATGGATAGAGGGCACAGGTTAAATTTGATGGGAAGGGATGATTCTTTTTTTTTTTTTTGGAGGGCAATTGGGGTTGGGTGACTTGCCCGGGGTCATGTGGCTGGGTTTTTGTTTGTGTGTTGGGTGTTTGGGACGGGATCTGACCTCGGGTCCTACTGGCTCCAGCCCGCTGCTCGCTGTGCCACCTAGCCGCCCCAAGGAAGGGATGATTCTTAAGGGGTGAAGTCAAGAGGTGAGAGAGGAAAGTGGCAAGAGGAGATGGAGAGAGACAGGGTAGGGCAAACTATCTCATGTAGAAGAGGCAAGGGAAGTAGTTGCAGGGGAGGGGAAGAACAGGAAGGCAAAAAGGCAAAAGCATATTCTCATTGAAGTTGGCTCAAGGAGAGAATCACATACATACTAAATGGAATATCTTACCCTCACTCACTCTCCTGAATAGGGGAAAGGGGGATGAGAGGGGGATGATGGAGGGGAGGGTATTCTTGGGGAAAGGGAGGTTGGAAGTACCCACTATCAAAAAGGGACAGGAAAATTATTATTAAATATATTATTAAAATTGTATTTATGATGTTTGCAATGCTGCTCTTTTTTAGGGCTTATAGGCTCATAGAGATTGGGCTCTGGTCTGTATATTGTCTGAATGCATGTGTGTGTGTGTGAGTGTGTGTGGACAAAATAAGTATCCCCAGGAAGGGAAAAAGGGGAAATGCCTTTTTCACCCTGTTTAGCTGATAAAAGTGGCCTTTGTTTTTATTAAATTCAACTCACTCTGTCTTCTAATGGCTTGTGCTATATCCCTTTAAATTTCCTACCTCAGAGATTTTGGAATTGTCTTTCTTTGATGAAGGATGAAAATCACTATATGAGGAGGTTTTAGAAAGATCCCTTGACTGATTCAACTAGTTGGGAAATTACAATGGAAATAAATATCTTGCATTTTTGAAGAAGTCATTTTAACCTCTAAGTATTGAATGTAATTAGCTAGAATTATGACATAAAATGCCTCATTGGGTCTAAGATGCTTTCTTATCCTTAACATCCCTACAGTGTCAGAAAACTTAATGTTCAGTAATTCAGTAATGTCCAGGGGCTATTTCTTACAATGGGGAGAGAGGGGGGGGCGGAGAGAGAGAGAGAGAGAGAGAGAGAGAGAGAGAGAGAGAGAGAAGAGTGAATTATAGAGGACAAATAAAAGATTTTCCAGAAAACTGAGGAATCTTGACGAGGTGCTATTTGCCATTTTCTGATTTCTCTGTTGAGGTTTATAGTTAAAGGTCTCTTTCTCCTTCCTTCCTTCCTCCCTCCCTCCCTTCTCTTGTACATTTACCTCAGCCTGTCTCATCTGAGCCCCAGGCCACACTCCAAATTTCCATGAGCTTCTTATGTTAAGATATTGCTTCCTTTATGAAAAAATGACATTGCTCCCTAAGGGCTGTGTATGTGAGAGACACAGGGAGGATAGTAATAAAGAAAAAGGAAGGTCAGAGAGAAACAGAGAGGCAGAGAGAAATAGAAGGGAAAGAAAGTGCCAGAGACAGAGAATAAATACGAGTTTTCTAGGACAGGGTAACATCGATTTCAAATTTAAGTTTAGTTCTGCAGTGTTAACATAGGCATGCATAAGAAAGCCCAGGAATCACATCAAATAAGAAAAATAGTGCATTACACTGGAATCAAAGAACCTAGGGTCATAAGGGACCTTTTGGAAAATCATTTAGCTTCAGCTCTCTAGAAATGTTACCTTCCTCTCCTGTCACCTCTCTGCTCCCTTTGGTGTTCTGTCTTGCTTCATTAGAATGCAGGCCCATTGAAGGCAGGTACTATCTTTTTGCTTCTATCTCCAGCACTTATCACAGTGCCTAGCACATAATATGTATTTAATAATAGCTTTGTGACCTGCCTGCCTAAATGACTTTCTTCTCCAAGATCACATATCAATTTAATGGCAGAAAGAAGGCGCTTAGTGGGGCAGTCTTTGTTTTGAAAAAACGTATCAATTCTCTTTTCTTTTTTTTATATCACGGTCAGTTCCAATCACTCACTCCCCTCCCAACAGAACCCTCTTTTGATAGAAAGAAATACAGCCAAAACCCCCAACTCAATGCATTAGCCATATCTGAAAATATATTTCTCACCACGTCCTTATTGTGAGAAATATTCTCTTTTGCTGATGGGCAAGAGGCATACTTTATCATCAATTCATCTGAAGTCCTTGTTGGTCACTGCAGCAATCAAAATTCTCTAGTCTTTCAATGTTGTTTTCCCTCACATTCCGCATAAATTATTTTTAGTTCTGATTAATTTGCATCATTTCCTACAATTCTTCATTAGTTTCTTTGAGTCCTTCATATTTGTCATTTTTAATGGTACTATAATAGTTCATGTACAACAATTCATTTAAGCATTTCCCAGCTGATGGGCACTCACTTTGTTTTCATTTCTTTACTATTTGGTATTAATACTTTTTCTTTCTCTAGAACCTTTGCATTTGCCTTTGACTTCCATAGGGCATACATCTGATAGGACTGTCTTTTACCTCTTTTTGCACTTGGTACATGGTAGGTGCTCAATAAATGTTTATAGATTGGTATCACTAGATTAAAGAATGTGTATGATCTAGTGACTTTTTAGTATAATTTCATTTTTCCCCAGATAGATAATTGCACCAACAGTGCATCAATGTTTTTTTCTTTTTTAACCCTTCCAAAATTTCTAATTTTTGTCCTTTATTGTTATTACCAATCTAATGGGTATGAAGTAGTAGATCAGAGTTGTTTTAATTTGCATTTAAAAATTTTTTGATTTGGAATATTCTTTCATATGGCTGTTGATGGCTTGCACTTTTTCTTTTGAAAAATTCCTATTCATAGTCTTTGATCTCCTATCCATTAGAGAATCACTCTAGTCCTTTGTGTCAGTCCACTTAATATCTTTCGTTTCATACCTCTATCAGAAGACTTTTTTGGCTAAAGATTTCTCCCAATTCTCCCCCTATTAACTTCCTTTCTAACTTAGTTGTACCTATTTTGTACATGCAGAACCTTTTTTAATTTTATGTAATGATGTAAAAATTTGTATTTGGTTTCTGTCCAGACATAAAGATTACTTGTCTTATGTATAGCATGGATTTATATATATGTGTGTGATCTGGGATCTGGCCCCCTTATCTTCAAGGAAAACTGATTCTTGTCTTTATGAGGAGTAGGGAAGGGTTGAGCCTAGATGCTTTTTCTATACTTTTCTGTTTCCGAGAAGGGTAGGATTATATCTATCCTCTACCTTCAATTATTGGTAGTTGAGGAGCACAATACTTTGGGGCCCAGGATAAATGCCATTTTCTTGAATGATCTCAAGAGAAGTTTAATACTTAACATATCCGGCTTAGTGGCAGCTAGGTGGTACAGTGGATAGAGTACTGAGCTTGGGAATAGAAAGACATCTTCCTGAGCTCAAATCTGGCCTCAAACACTTTTCTAGCTGTGTGACTGTAGGCAACTCACTTAACCCTGTTTGCCTCTGTTCCTCATCAGTAAAATGAGCTTGAAAGAGAAATGACAAACCACTCCAGTGTCTCTGCCAGGAAAACCCCAAAATGGCATTATGGAGAGTCAGACACAACTGGAACAACAATATCCAGCTTATTTCTTTCTCACCAAGCAATGATTATGTAACAAGTGCAAACAATTAGTATACCTCTATATCAAAGTAAACAGAAATAGGAGAAGGTATACAGATTAGAATAGACCAATGAACACAGAAGATTAAATAAGCAATTTGTCTAGGAGTATGATAATAGCTAAACTAAGGAGAAAGAGAGCAATCTTACACTTTTCTTTTGAAAAATTCCTATTCATAGTCTTTGATCTCCTATCCATTAGAGAATCACTCTAATGCTTTGTATCAGTCCACTTAGTATCTTTCATTTCATACCTGTATCAGAAGTTTTTTTGGCTAATGATTCCCAATTCTCCCAATTCTCCCCCATATTAACCTCTTTTCTAACTTAGTTGTTCTGATTTCACTCATGCAGGACCTAAGGTCTAGGGTTTTAAGCCCTGGGTATCAAGGGAAGTGATGGGGTCTGACTCCAGATGTCTGCTCCTCTAGGGAGATATGCTGTCTACCATTCAAAAAGTCTAAACCTGCCTCTTTTGTCTACCTTTCCTGAATTCCTCCAATCATCTGAAAAAATCCTATCTGCTGTGCCACCTTGTTGCCCCCTCATACCACCTAACTGCCCCACATCACTTTTTTAAGTTTAGACAGTGAACAAAACAAATCAAGCCCTAATTTATAGCATTTGCCAAAATCCAAAGTATAAATGCTCACCTGGGGGGCAGCTAGGTTGTATAGTGGATGGAATGCTGGGCCTAGAGTCAAGAAAGATTCATCTTGCCAAGGTCAGTTCCAGCCTTAGACACTTAACTAGCTGTGTGACCCCAGACAAGTCACTTAACCCTGTGTGCCTCAGTTTCCTCATCTGTAAAATGAGCTGGAGAAGGAAATGGCAAATCACTCCAGTATCTTTGCCAAAAAAAACCCCAAATGGGGTCACAGAGAGTCAGATACAACTGGAAAATGACAACAAAAATACTCAACTGAAAATTTAATAGTGGACCCTCTAGAGCTACTATATGGCAGCTCTAGTATACCACTGGATTCTAAATTCTTATTTTTTTTTTAAGCAACTGGGGATAAGTGACTTGCTCAGGATCACATAGCTAGCGAGTGTCTGATTCTGAATTTGAACTCAAGTCCTCCTGACTTCAGGGGCTGGTGCTCCATCCACTGCACACCCAGCTGCCCCTGGTTTCTAAATTCTTAATAATTTTATCACTGTGATTCTACACCCTACTAAGAGCAGGCATGAAATAATTTCCACTTGATCATTTCTACTAAATAACCAAAGCCCTTCCTTCAAAGGTGTTTGAGAATGTGGCTGGTGGTGTTAACTCAGCTTGCTAGATGACTTAGTGGATAGAACGCCTGGAGTCAGGAAGACATGTGCTTGAATTCTATCTCACAAACTTACTAGTTGAGTGACCCTGAGTAAGTCACTTATCCTTCTACTTTTTTTTTTTAAAGCAATTAGGATTAAGTAACTTGCTCAAGGTTACACGGTTAGTCATTATTTATGTGTGGGTGCTCATTTTCTGAGGCCGGATTCGATCCCGGGTCATCCCAACTCCGAGGCCGGTGCTCTTACTCACTGCGCCACCTAGCCGCCCCATCTCTTCTCTTTTTAATCATCGATACCTTTCTATTGGCTCCTTCCTTAACATTTACAAATATACTTCATTTTCCCTGTCCTTAAAAAACCCTGGGGTGGCTAGGTGGTACAGTGAATAGAGCACTGGCCCTGGAGTGAGGAGGACTTGAGATCAAATCCGGCCTCAGACATTTAAAACACACAAAAAGACTAGCGGTGAGACCTTGGGCAAGTCACTTAACCCCAATTGCCCTACCTTTCCCCTTCCAAAAGGCCAAAAAAACCAATTCTTTTCCAAAGAACTACAAAGAACAGAGTTTGAATGCAGATTGAAGCAAATTACTTTCTCTCTTTCTTTTTCTTATTTGGTTTTGTTTCCTCTTTCCCATTGTTCATTCCATCCATTACAGTCCTTCTTTATAACCTGACTAATGTCTAACGTGGAAGTAGTTGCAGATCCTATACTTGACTGTATAAGAAAATTGGAAACTCAGGGGATTATGGAACTGAATCTTGTAAACTAAAAATAAACAAACAAATTAATAAAGAAAAAAACCTGACTATATTCCACAACCTTTCTTTGCTATCTCTCCTTCCTTTTTCATCCAAATTCCTTGAAAAAGTTGTCTTCACATGGTATTTCCAAGAGGCAGCTAGGTGGTGCAACTAACTAGATAGAGCGCTAGGCCTGAAATCAGAAAAAACTGAGTTCAAATTTGACTGTGGATATGTACTAGCTGTATGACCCTGGGTAAGTCACTTAAACTGTCTCAATTTCCTTATTCATAAAATGGGGTTAATAGCACATATCTCCCAGGGCTGTTATAAGAATAAAATGAAATAATATTTGTAAAGTGCTGTCGTTGACTTGTTGTAAAGTGCTGTCATGACTTACAGGTAAATTGGATTTAAGTGAGGAAGGACTGTGCAAAGTCACCAGCCTCACTTTCTCTTCCAGAGCCATTTGTGTTTAGTGGTGTGAGGGATAATTTCCAGTGAAGTTTCCCATTCTGAAAAATCAAATCTAAAGTGACTTTAGCATCCACTAGGCCTAAGTTTAGAAGTCACCTGACCTTACAGAAATCTGGGACTTAGAGCAATGGAGACCCTCCCCAGTGCCACCTCAGCACAAGATATTCCAAATAAGGATAAAACTGCCTTCCTGGCCTTACATTGGACACCCACATGTTTCTGTGTCCTTTGTCTCTGAGATATATTCCCAGGCTTAGGTTGTGGGTTGGCCTCCCTATCAATGAGAGTGAGGGCCAGTTGGGGTTGGGTTTCTGCATTAGAAGGTTATATAACCATGGGTGTGCTTCTACTGTTGCTCTCTCCTTGGCAGATGTCATTTGAGTGACAGGGGCAGAGGGCCCTTTCTCGTGAGAAAGAATAAAGACCTTTTGGGGCAGCCAGGTGGCACAATGAGAAAACTGGAGTCAGGAGGACCTGAGTTCAAATCCGACCTCAGATACTAGCCATGTGACCTTGGGCAAGTTACTTAATCAGAGTTCTCAAGCTTTTTCTTTTTGAAAAAATATTTTATTTTAATCAGTTAAGATCTGCCTCCTACTTTAATTCTTCCCTGCCTCCACCATGAACACAAGAAAAACAAAATCTATTATAAAAATGGATTGTCAATCAAAACAAATGTCCATATCAGCCATACATGGCCTAAAAAATATTTGTTTCATTCTGCATTCTGAGTTCTTTAAATCTCTATCAGATAATGGGTAGCCTATTTCTTCATTGGTCATCTGGAATCCTGCTTGGTCATTGTGTTCATAAGAGTTCAGCATAAGAATATTCTACTACATTTCTAAACCACAACTTATTTATCCATTCCCCAATTTATGGGCATCCCTTCATATTCCCAATCTTTGTCAAAAAAGACCTATAGATATTTTTGTATATCCTTAGAATTTATTTTGCTTAGTAATAATCCTTCCTTTAATTTACCTTTCCTCTAACTTCCCCTCCTCAATTTCCCCCTTCTTTTCTCCTTTCCTTGTTAAATGAAATGTATTTCTGTACCTCTCTCTCTCTCTCTCTCTCTCCTACTACCTTCTTTTGACAAGTTCGTGTGAGAGTGAGATTCAAGCATTATCCACTCCCTTCTCCTTATTTGTATAGATATCTACTTATGTACCCTAATTGAGTAAATTTTCTACAATTTTCCTTTCCCTCCTCCCACCTCAGTGTATTCTTCTCTCTTTCCATTCTTTAAGATCATCAAATCATAATAGAACCACTCACAAGCCTTGTCTAATTGAACTCCCTCTATGTACCCTGATAATGATAGGGATCAGAAGGCACACATGTATCATTTCTCCAAATCTGAATGCAAGCAATTTATCTTCATTTAGTCCTTTATCATTTTCCATTCATTTTTACCTTTTTATGTTTTTCCTTACTCTTGTGTTTGAACTTCAAACTTTCTACATAGCTTTCTGTTCTTTTCATCAACAATGCTTAGAAATCCTCTATTTTCCCCTGTAGCATTATATTCACTTTTTCTGAGAAGTTATTCTTGGCAGTAAGCCCATATCCTTCCAAGTTTTCTACTCCTTGATAGCAGTGGCTGCTAAATCCTGTGTGATCCTGACTATGGGTCCTGGGTACTGAATACTTTATTTCTGGATGTTTGTAGTGTTTTTACCTTTGAACTAAAAGCTCTGAATTTTGGCTAGGATTTTAATTTGTGGATTTCTTTCCCATCCATCTATGATGGATTCTTTCTATTCTCACTTTACCATTTGATTCTAAGAAATCTGGGCACCTTTAAGACTTGTTGAAATATGATGTTGAAGGCTCCTTTTTTGTTTATGTGTTCAGATAATCCAGTGATTTTCAATTTTTTTCCTCCTCAATGGATTTTCCAGGTAAATTGTTTTTGCTATGAGATTTCTTACATTTCCTTCCTTTGTCCCCTCAGCCTATTAACTTTGTTTTAATATTTTTGATTGTCTCATGGAGTCATTGGTTTCAATTTGGTCCATTTGAATTTTCAGGGAGTTTGTTGCTTGGGTAAGGCTTTTTACCTCTTGTGCTAAGGTATTAATTTTCTTTCCAGTTCATTCTTCCACACTTCTTATTTTTTTCCATTTTTTTCTCTTAAGTGCTCTTGTTCCATTAAAAACAAAACAAAATATTTCTAACTGTTAAAAACAAAAACCCCAACAATAAACCAAACCTCTTGCATTATCTCTTCTAGAAATTATAGTTGAGTTTGTGCTCAATATGTGTTTTTCTCTGAGGCCTTGCTTACAGATATTTTGGAGTCATTCTTGAGTGTTCCTTCCACTATAATAGCCCATTATGGTGAGGTTCTTTTTTTGTTTACCCATTCTTGAGGCCTATTTCCTGGCTTCAGACTTGATATTAGGGCCAGGCTCTCTGGTCTTGGCTGGTCCAGTTGCTGGTTTGGGGGGGATGGTATTAAGTATTGTGTTGTTCCAAGGTCTCAGGGATAGACTGGGGATCTGGAAGCTTTCAGTGCTCCTAAAATGGTTTGATCGAGAGCAAAGTCTAACTGCTCCCCCTCTGCAAAGTCCTGATCTGGGTTTGGGTATGTGTAAGAGTGGACTGCTGCTGGACTTTGCCTCATAAGGTCACTGAAAAACTCTTGGCTCAGAGCAGGTAGAATTGCAGGCTCTCCTTTGGTCGGGGATTCCTGCTCTGGCTGTACCTGTCAGTTAGATGCTGGCTTCCTTTGTGCCTGAGGTCTTAGCAGGAGCTCAGGCTGCTCTTCTTAGAGCATTCCAGCATCCAAGAAGAGGCTGTGCACCACAGCAAAAAACATTCCCATGCTATATTGGGCCACTCTCATACCGAGGAACTGCAGTTGGGACAGGTGCCAGCCAAAATGACTCACTATGACTTTTTCTGAATTTCCCCATCAGGGTTTGGGCTGGTGCATTTTCTGAATCTGTTTGGAAGAATTTGTGATAAGAGCTGCCCACACTGCTTTCTTATCACTCCTCCATCTTGATTTTTCCCCTGCCTTATTCAACAAGCATTTATCTTGTGCCAGATAGGATACAAAAAAAAAAACCAGTCCCTCCCCTCAAGGAGTTTATAGTCTAACAGAAGAGACAACATATACACAGAGGAGCACATACATAATTTATACAAGGTTATTTGGGGAAGGAATATTCCATGTAGAGGGTGGGTTGGTAGAGAAGAAAGGACATATTTGAAAAGGAAAGTGATGGATCAAAGACTGAAATACAGAAAAAGAATGTGAACAAGAGAAACCTGATAAAAACAATATTTTCACAATTTGTGGGCCCTGACTTTTTGTTCCCCACCTTTTTTTTTAACCAGCATTCCTGATCCTTGTCTTGGTTTACTTCCCTGGCCTCTGTTCCTTTCAACCTGCCTGGCTAGACCTGTAGTATCTGCCTGCTTCTGCTGTCCCCCTATCCTCTGGACTTCTTGCTTACCAGGATCTGTGATACCTTGACCTTGGCAGATATGACCTACATCCTACATGCTTCATGTGCCTACCTCTCCATGACACTACTATGCCAAAGATTTGAATGACTCAAATATAAATTTTGCCCTTTCCCGCAAACCCTGACTCTTTCTGTACGTGGTTCTTCAGCGGTTTTCTTTTCACAGTGTGGGAAATGGGCTACTTTCCCAAACACCTTCTCAGGTTTATTTTTAGCAGGTGACTGACCTATTTCCCCTTCCCAGAATTTTTTATTTTTAAAGCAGAGGGTGGAGGCACCAGCAAGCGACTGAATACAGTGTCTGCCTTGACTTTCCTTCAGCCTTAGGGTCAGAATACCTATTTCAGAATCCCTGCAGTCAAGGCTATAAGATCTGGGCACTCAGTAGTCACTGTCAGTCCTGTGGACAAGCTGACATCCAGAAATCTCAGGCAAAGCTTGTGTTCTCAGTTATCTCAGACCAGGGGTGGGGAACCTGTGGCCTTGAGGCCACATGTGGCCAAGTCCTCAAGTGTGGCCCTTTGAATGAATTCACATGTGGCCCCACATGGTTCTGAGGTCACAAGTTCCCCACCCTCCTCCCAAACTAATCTCTGTCCAGGTTGGAAAGGGTCAGTCAATAGCCTGAGGTTCAAAGTCTGAATGTTGAAGCAAGCCTTGGAGTATGTTGGTTACTGGGGACCTGAAGGAAGTCCTGCATGAAAACCAGCCTAATTTTTATCTAAAACAAGTTCCTCCAGACTCTAGTTTCTTACCTTGTTGTGAAATTGTTGCTCTTAATTGTTCTTTTCAAGCCTGGGCGGGAGCTACAGATAAGCTCTTTTGGGTGTATCCTGGAGAGGAGCCCTTTGTCTCACAGGCTTGATAATCTCTGGTCCATTCAGATGAGACCACAACATGCCTGGATGTGTAGTCTGCAGACAAAGACAGAACTCTGTCCTATGTAGCTGAGTGGAGTTAGGGAGCCCACACCTATCACTGTTACAGGCAGGGACAGCATGTGTGTAGGTTGAGTAAATGATTGTGTACAAGGGGTGATCTGAGAGATGCTGTTAGTGGGAAGCCCAGGCTTTAGACACTGGGGGCCAAGGAAGGTCAGGGCCCTGGGACAGATATGTGGGTTTGACTGGAGGGTCAAAGGACTAGGAGTTAAGGTTTTTTGACTTGCTTCACAATTTTGCTACAGAGATAAAATTCATTTTACCCTCCCCCCAGCCTTATCTCAGCCCATGCCACACTTTGGGGTTAGGTCCTCTGGGGCATTTCACAGAATCATAGAATTGCAGTTGGGAGAGGTATCAGAGGTCACCAGCCTAATATATCTATTTAAAGCATAATCCTGTCTAAGATGTCACTAACAAGTATTCATCCACCTCTTCTTGAAAACCTTGTGTCACCGGGCACACCCCAGCCCTCTCCCCTGCCCTCCAGGCGGCTTCTCCCATTGCTGGCTACCTTGGATTATTAGTAAATTTTTCCTTATGCTGAAATGAAATTTCCAACCCTATAACCTCTACCAACTGGTTTTAGTTCTTCCCTCTGTGATAAGGCAGAAACCAGTCACAAAAAATCTTCAGAGAAAGTCGGTTATCATGTCCTCCTTCCCCCACCCCCAATCTAATGGGAAGTTTGGATAATTGCTGAATAATTGCTTCAATTTGTCTCCACAGACAAAGCTAGGAATGAAGAGAATAGTTCAGCTTCCTTTTAGGCAGAGCCCTGCCTAAGAATCAGAACTGACTAGCCAGGGGAGGGTGAAGTAGGCAGCTATGATCTCATAAACCAGGAAGACCCCTGTTTCTTTTCTGCCTCCACCCTTCAGTATCTTTTCCTTCTGTCTGAGGTTTCTTTACCTGGGGAAAAAGCCTTTACCCACAATTCCTTTCATTTTTCTGAGGTTATTTCCCAATCACACTGCACACATCTAGGATGTACATAGTTGTTTAAATGTTTTCTCCCTATTAGAATGTGAGCTCCTTAAGGACAGGGAATTTGTTTTTTGCTTTTCTTTGCCTTTTCAGCATTTTTTTTTATCACAGTGCCTGGTATATAGTAGGTACTTAATAAGTGCTTATTGAGTGAAGGAGGAAACAAAAATTTATCAGCACCTACTATATACTATGTACCAGGTACCAGGTACTGTATTAAGCACTTTACAAATATTATTTCATTTGATCTTCAAAATAACCCTGGGAGGTAGGTGTAATGGAAATGCAAATTTAAAGATCTTCCCTGCCCCTAGCTTAAATGCACCTGGAGCCTGTGGTGGGAGGCTTGTTTTTCAGGAAAGCCCACACCTTGATACTTTGTGATTGGGCAGTGGGTCCAGAAGGTTGTTACATTCTCTGAGCCAGGAGAAGGCTATATAAACCCTGAGGAGAGGCTTTGCTTTGGGGTTCACTTTTGAGAAGTGTGTGATTTGACCATATGAGACTCTGGGAAGCCGTTGTTGAGAGCCCCCCGGCTTTGAAAACCCAGATGTTGATGCTTCCCTCTCTGGTAACTGTGATTTGGTATTGATATAATGGTTGGACAGTTTGGAAGCCTGTCTGTTTGATCTGTAAGTTCTGTAACTCTGAAGTTTGGGGTGCTGACCTTTTTCCCCTGAACTAGGTAATGTGTGTTTGTTTGATTAAAGTAAGCTTGTTAACCCATTCTGAATTGCTTTCCTTTTGAAAAGCAGATCTAAGAACCTATATTGGCAGCTACCCTGGGGATATTGGGGTGCTTGCTGCTACAGTAGGTGCTTTTGTTATCATCTCCATTTTTAATAGTTGACGAGGAGGACCATGACATCAGGAGATGATGCCATGACTTACAAGTGAATTGGATTTGAGTGAAGGAAGGCTATGCAAAGTCACCAGCCTTACCTCCTCCAGAGCCATCTGGGTCTAGTGGTCAGATATAAATCAGGACAATTGGAGATGGCCCAGCTCCTTTTTTCAGGAGGATAGGTCTTGTTCTTGGAGGTAGAAAGAAATATAGCAACTTGCTCAAGGAAACACAGCTAGTAAGTAACTGAGGCTGGATTTGAACTCAGGTCTTCCTGACTCCAGGCCCAGTGCTTTATCCACTCTATAATCTAGCTGTCTAATTGCATTGACTAATCTAGTTAGAGTTATGATTTAAAATGAATATGACCCTGAGAAAAGTAACTTAAAAAAAAGCACTTAAATTCACACTAAAGCCATTCCCCAATAGATAAATGGTCAAAGGATATGGTCAAAGAGTTCTTAAGAGAAGAACTGGGGGGCGGAGCCAAGATGGCGGAGTAGAAACAGCTCGTCCAAGCCTCTCTGCTCCCAGATTCCCCCCAAACTATGTAAAAGGGGACTCTGAAAAACTTCTGGAGCCCCAGCACCCACAGAACGACACAGAGAAGCTAACCTCCCGCTGAGGACAGCCCAGCAGCCCTGCAGGAAGGACCAATGCAGTGGTCTGGGAGCCGGCAGCGCACAGCGCAGAGCACAGGAAGCGGAGCCGAGCCCAGGTCCGCGTGAGCCGAGGTTTTAGCCCCAGGGCGGCGGGCCAGCAGCCAGCTGGAGGAACCCCAGAACACCAGGATCTGTGGCGACTCCATAATTATCAAGATAGACATGCCTAGGACAAAGTAAAAGGTTAGTGTCCTATGGACTTTGGGACCTGTATTTGGGGAATGCGTCAGCTCCCTCCCCTGGGGGCTAGAAGCCACTGAGGAGACACGCCATTTTGTAGTTTTCAGAGGCAGATCCGGCTCCTAGCCTACAAATCGTGGGGAGATCCAGCGATCAGTCTCGGGGGGTAATCGCTCTTGCTTTAACCTCCCTGGATCTGGATTGTGATCTAGGGTGGAAGTTGTGGGTGGGTTTACAGCTTGCCAGAAACGGAAGTTGCCCCCCACACGTTTGGGACGAAAATTCCTCTATCTGGCCTTAAAGCCATAGTGTGGCAACAAGCCCAAAAGTCAAGCAATTAAGTGGCAACATGCCAAGGCAAAGGAAACAGAAAAATGCAACCCTAGACTCCTATTTTGGGGGCATAGAGCGGGAAAAGGACTGTGAGGTCAGAAGTGCTGCTCCAAAAGCCCCAGGGGAAAACATGAGCGGGTTGCAGGCCATAGAGGACTTTAAGAAGGACTTTAAAAATCAAATAAGAGAAGTGGAGGAAAAATTGGAAAGAGAAATGAGAAGGATGCAGGAAAAGTATGAAATGAGGGTCAACAGCCTGACTGAGGAAAACAACACCTTAAAAAATAGACTAACTCAAATGGCAAAGGAGGCCCAAAAGGGCAATGAGGAGAAGAATGCCTTAAAAAGTCGAATTTGCCAGATGGAAAAAGAATCTCAAAAGTTCACTGAGGAGATTCATTCCTTCAGAGTTAGACTGGAGCAAATGGAAGCTAGTGACTTTGTGAGAAATCGAGATGCTGTTAAGCAGATCCAAACAAACGAAAGATTGGAAGGCAATGTGAAATATCTCATGGGAAAAACCACTGACCTGGAGAATAGACCCAGGAGAGACAATTTAAAAATTATTGGACTACCTGAAAGCCATGATCAAGGAAAGAACCTAGAAATCACCCTTCAAGAAATTCTCAAGGAAAACTGCCCTGATGTTTTAGATCCAGAGGGCAAAATAGATGTTGAAAGAATCCACCGATCACCTCCTGAAAAAGATCCCAAAAAGAAAACTCCCAGAAATATTATAGCCAGGTTCCAGAATCCCCAGATCAAGGAGAAAATACTACAAGCAGCCAGGAAGAAACAATTTCAATATTGTGGAAACACAATCAGAATAGCCCAGGACCTGGCAGCTTCTACACTGAGGGATCGAAGGGCATGGAATATGATATTCCAGAGGGCAAAAGAACTGGGAATGAACCCAAAGGTCACCTACCCAGCAAAACTGAGTATTTTGTTTCAGGGGAAAATATGGTCATTCAGTGGAATAGAGGACTTTCAAGCATTCTTGAGGAAAAAAACAGAATTGAATAGAAAATTTGACATCCAGACACAGGAAGGAAGAGATGCCTGAGAAAGTAATTGGGGAAGAGAGATCAAGGGGAACTTATCAAAGTTGAACTATTTACATTCCTATATGGAAAAGCAATAACTGTGACTGATGATATCTTTCTCACTATGAAAATAATGGAAGAAGGGGGTGTGGTCATATGAATACATATGTGAATGTGTGTGTATATGGTTACAGTTATATATGGATAGAGGGCATAGGTTGAATTTGTTGGGAAGGGAGAATACTCAAGGGATGAAATTATGAGGTGAGAGAGGAAAGTGGCAAGAGGAGATGGGGAGAGACAGGGTAGGGTAAACTATCCCATGTAGAAGAAGCAAGGGGAAGTGGTTGCAAAGGAGGGGGAGAATAAGAAGGCTAAAAAGGCAAAACCACATTCACATTGAATTTGGTTCAGGGAGAAAATGACATACATACTAAATGGGATATCTCAACCTGCAGCAGGATAGGGGGAAGGGGGATGAGAGGAGGGATGATGGATGGGAGGGCATCCTTGGGGTGAGGGGAGGTTGGAAGTACCCACTATAGAAGAGGGACAGGATCATGTAGGGAATGGACCAGGTGGGGGGTGGGATGAGTGGGAGGGAATTATAAGCAGCTTTGTACAATATATCTACTATGATAATGTTTTGCATAGCTAGACATGTACAACATATACTGAATTACTTATCTCCCCAGAGGGAATGGGTGACAAGGGAGGAAGGAAATGGATCTGAAATTCGAGGTCATAACATTAAATGTTTCAAATATATATAAATACTATTATTAATACTCTTTTGCTTGTAATTGGGAGATAAGATGTGCAGGCATTGGGACACAAAGATTCACCTTCCTCTAATGGAAAAGTCGATGGGGGTATGGGAGAAGGTATGGGAGAGAGCAGATTGGAGGAAGCGATATCTTGTGGGACTACTATTCTGGGAGGTTGGGTAGGGGAATAATGGGGGGAAATGATTGTAACTCAAAATCTGGCGGAAATGAATGATGTAAAACAGAAGTTAATAAAGCATTTGTTTAAAAAAAAAAAAACTGCAAAGTACCTGAAAAAAATGTTCCAAATCACTAATATTAAGAGAAACGAAAATCAAATCAACCCTGAGGTTTCACCTCAAATTCTTGAAATCGGAAAAGATTGAAAACAAATGGCAATACTCAATGTTTGGGGGAGGGAGGATTGTGGAAGGATAGGCATATGATTATCTTGTTAATGGAGTTGTGAAATGGTATAACCATTTTGGAAAGCAATTTGGAATTATACAAATAAAGTGACTAAAAGTCCATACCCTTTGAACCAGAGACTCCATTTTTGGGCTTAGTAACCAAGAAAGCCACTGAACAGAAGAAAGTTCTTATGTGTTCCAATCAGTCAATCAAACAATCAGTCAATCAATATTTACTAAGCACCTGCTATGTGCTTGGAGTTCATGGCTCTACCTTCTACTCAGAAGGACAGAGGGTGGTGATGAGGTGGAGTCTTGCAGGATGGGGTCTTGCAGGATGATGAAGTTTAATGTATAGCAGCACTTTTTGTGATAGCTAAGAACTGGAAAGCAAAGTACATACCTATAAGCTGGGGAATGGCTAAACAGATTATGGTGCCTGAATGTAATGGAATACTATGGGCTGTAAGAAATTATGTGTGTAGGGACTGGTAGGTGGCGCAGTAAATAGAGCACCAGCCCTGGAGTCAGGAGGACCTGAGTTCAAATGTGGCTTCAGACATTAAACACTTACTAGCCAGGTGACCTTGGTCAAGTCATTTAACCCCAATTGCCCTGCTTCCCTCCCTGCAAAAAAAAGAAAGAAATTATGTGTGTGATGAAGTAGGAAAAATACATGCACAGAAGTGTGAAAAGAACTATATGAACTGATACAACGTAGGCAGAGCCAAGAAAACTATACACAATAACTATAAAAATGAAAAATTTTAAAACTACATACCAAAAATCCCAAAGTAAATGTTACAAGATTATAAAAATCAAGCAAGACTAGAATAAAGATATATGAGAAGACACCCCAACCTATCCCTTTGTGGCAGTGGGAGGTCCATAGGTGCTATACACTGCATGTTTCAAGACATTTTCAATGTATTGTTCATTTGCGCTAATCTTTCCCTCTCTAATAATACTACTTTCATAAAAGAAGACTCTCTGGGAGGAGGAAGAAAGATACTTGGCATAACTATAGTGATATAAGAACAGAAAATATCAATTAAAAATTCATTTAAAAATTTATAATAAGGCACAAATATGTGATATAAGATCTTGTTCAGAGCAGGTTCTGATAAAACTTAGTATGACAGACAAACCTCACCTACTACACTGTTTTATCCAGGGTCACCTGCTAGGAGTTAGTGGTTGGTATAGATTGCCAGAGGTCATCTTATCTAGCCCTCTGTCTCCATGCAGGAAGGCATGGAACTCAACTGAAAAGAATAAAGTAAATGGGGAAAAGGGAAGATCAAGAAAAGCTTCATATGGGAGGTGGCACAAAGCTGAGCCTCGAGGAGGGCTAGCGATGGCAAGGGGATTGAAGTGTGGAAGAAAAGCACAACAGGGACAGCAGATTTCACATGCAGGAAATGGCAAATTGTTTAGCTAGTTTGCAGAGTGTGTGAGGAAGAACAATGTGCAATAAATCTGGAAAGATAGGCTTGTGCCAGATTGTGAAAGCCTTCAAATGCCAAACTACGGGAGTGTGTGTTTTGTCCTTACCGGCATGGGGACCACAGAAAATTCTTTAGCAAGCGAAAATGTAGACAGACCTGTCCTTTAGGAGTATCAGTCTTGCAGCTGTGTGCAAAATGAATTGGAGAGGGCAGAAAGACCAAATACAAGGCTATTCCAATAGCCCAGGATCTAAGTGAAATGGAGATAATTGGTTCCCTTCCCAAGGGGTAGGGATGGGGTGGGGAGTGGGGGGTTAGTAACTGAGAATGGGGAAGGGAAAAGGGGAATTGACAGGAAGGTTTGGGGGAGGACACCCCATGGGGTCTCAGACAGACTCTCTGGCCCTTGGATGCCTGGCTGTGTGCATGGGGGGGAGGGGGTGGAGGGAGGGGATTTAGAGAATATTTAAGCCAATCCTTTCACTATATTGACAAAAAGTTGAGGTACAAAGAGTTAAGTCTCCTGGCCAAAGTCAAATAGCAAGTTAGTATAGTTCACCTGAAGAGTGAAATGATACTACTATATAGCAAATGCCAAATGAATGAAATGGAAAAATAATGTGCTATAAGAGAAGAGTTCCAGTCATTCCACCCCATTTTAGCCTTGATACCTTAACTAGGTGAGAACACTTTCGCTCAATCAATCATAGTCTCAAGGCTGTGGGAAAAGGTCTTTGAAAGCCTTCAGATGAAGTGAAATGATGTTGGACAAAAATTGCCTGAGGGATTCATTACACTTCCCTGATGGCTCTCAGATAAAAGAATTGAGTTAGCTGGGAAAAGGGATTTCAGAAACTGGAGTCAGAATGGAGTTCTAGGTGAAACTTCTGAGAAGAAACTGAAAGGGGGTGGGAGCGAAAGCAGGTAGGGCAGGGTGAAGCAGGGCTTCAGCTTTGGCCAGATGCCCTCTTCCCACTCCCTACTTTTGACAGGATGAGGACTCTTCTAACTTTGGAGAGTTCAGAGGATGTTGAACTTCCAGTCTTCCCACCTACCCACCCGTCCGTCTTTTTTTTTTTTTAAGCAATTGGGGTTAAGTAACTTGCCCAAGGTTACACGGCTAGGTTTTTGTTTGTGTGGATTAAGTGTCGGAGGCCTGCTCCGAACTCAGGTCCTTTTGACTCCAGGGCCGGCGCTCTATTCACTGCGCCACCTAGCCACCCCTACCCACCTGTATTCTTAATGGTATCTCTAGATCAGGCAACCACAGCATCTACGTAGAGAGAAAAGGACCAAAGGGACAAAGATTCATCTACTACCTTTACAAGGAACTTCTTAAGCATCTCATGGATAGGAGGGAAGGACTTCCAACAGCCAAGAATTGTGAGTTATCTCTTTGCCACATGTGTTCTCCAAGCTTGAGCTTATTTTCCCTTAGAATCTGTGTAACAACAATAATAGCTAGTATTTATATAGGGCCTACTGTGTGCTAAGCACTTTACAATTATTATTTTGTTTAATCCTTATAACAACACTGCAAGATAGACGCTATTGTCATACCCGTTTTACAGATGAGGAAACTCAGGGAAACAGTGGTTAAATGACTTGCCCAAAGTCACACAGATAGTAAGTGTCTGGGGCTGGATTTGAACTCCAAATCTGGCACTTAATCCATTGCATCGCCTTCCCTGCCTAATATGTACTTGCGGGAGAATATTTCATACTTTTATATGTATAAGGAGGATGTTTTGCACCAATTACTCTTATTATACCACCTTAGTAAATACCTCTTTCTAAAAACTAGTTAAGGCTGGCTAGATAGATAGTTTTCAATGAATAATTATGAAGGGAGGCATATTGATAGAGGTTTAAGCCAATGGCATTATAGAATCACCCCGGCCCCCTCAGGTGTGCCTTTAGAACCCTGAGAGAGATGTAGCCCTCTAAGGACCCTACTCATCAAGGGGGAGTGGGAATTGGGATAAAAGTGACTCAGAATTCTTATGGATAACAGTGCTATAGTAGTTGAAAGAAAAAGAAAGAGAAAGACAGAGATAGAGACAGAGACAGAGAAAGAGACAAAGAGAGAGACAGAAGCAGACAGATACAGAGAAACAGACAGAGACACAGAGAGAGTCAAATATATAAAGAGACAGACATATGAAGACAGGCACACACAGAGAGATAGCGAAAGAGACAGAGATTCAAAGAGAGAAGACGGAGAAACAGAGCTCGCTTCTGTCGGGGATGGGGTATGGGGTGGGGCTATATGAAGGGGAGGAGGGTGAGAACTTGAGGCTCCCTTGGAACCTTCTTATTTATGGCGTATCATATGCTACAGAGCCATCTGTTGTTTCTGAAGCCATTTCCAAAACTGTTCTAATGGCCTTTCTGCCTTTGAAAAGTGAGGCATGTTGGCCTCAAAAATCACTTTGCATTGCAGGGCCAGTTAGTAGCAAAGGGAACTGAAGACTGCAGGCAGCTCCTGGCAGCTGAAGGCAAGCTCTTAATATAAGTATAGAACCAGCATGCTCTGGCTTGAGAGAGAAATACAATCTAGTCCTAAGGCATGACTTCAGCCTGAAAAAATAGGATGATCTGGGTGTTTTTAGTCATTATCCACACTAGATTTGACCAACTTGAAGTTAAATATATTTGAGGTTGAGTAATAAGAAATTGAGCCAAGAGCTCATTGTCATGATTTATTTTTTAGTGAGAACTTAGGGTGCTAGGCATTGGGACTGCCTTATGAGTTGGGTTTGCCTTAACTGGTACCTTCTCAAGGCCAAGGGCAGATCTCTAGGGTATGCCAATAGAAGTTTTCTCTCAAGTTGACATCAATCCATCAGTGATGATTCTTTGGGTCCGGTAATTCAACTAATTTTGATTTGATCTATTTAGAATCATCTAGCCCATATATTTCTATTTTGTCCACAGTAATAGTACGATAGAATTTAGATTTATAGGGACAGAATAAGAGATTAAAGGGATTCAGTTTAACTTCCTTGACTCTATAGAGAAGAACAAGAGTCAATGGATGGTCTTTCTGCATGGGACCATGGTAGACTGCTTTGTCACTAGGCTCTGGACTGAACAGGGCAGGATGTTATGCCTCTGGGCTGCTGCTGCCAGGCTGGACTGGCCAGGGAATTTGGCCACTGGGCTCTTAGGGTATAGTATATTTTCCAGAGGAGTCTATCTGCTGGAGGTTGTGGGTTTGCTCTTCCATGAGCAGCTGAAGTCTTTTCCACTTTAATCTATTGGCTTGACTGTGAATTACTTCTTCCTCATCTGCTAGAGCACCATACTGCTTTTTCAGCTGGAGTAACAACCCTTGGCTAAAGATTGGCAGAAGAGGAGAAGCAAGGAGAGAGAGGAGAGGAGAAGAAAAAAGATGATTGTGGGGCAAGTTCCTAAGGAGAGTGGGTGGGACCAAAGATACAAGTAGAAGGATGAAGGGTTAGATTTGGAAAGGAGAAGAGTATACTTCTAACTCCCAGGCTGGAGCAAAGGCAGTGCGAATTCGCAGAGACAGAAAAACTTTAAGGGACAGAGTAGGGGCTACTTTTCTCAGTAAAGTGAGATCATCTGCTGAAGATGGAGGTATAGGTTGTAATTGAGATTTGAGAAAAGAAGAAGAAATATGGATGAATGAATGTGGAAAATGTGACAGTTAATTGGGGAAATACCAAAGGATTGCAGATAACAGTGAGGGTTCAGATGGCTTTAGACAACATGAATTCAGAGTAAATCTCATTAACATAGTTTAGTACATTTCACTCATTCACATTTTTTTTTTCTCAAGAAGTAACTTTGGTCTAAGAAGTCATTTTTAAAAATGCTTCTCTCCCATTACCTCTAGAAGTGAAGAAAGAGTACCTATATTTTGAACATAGTATATAGTTACAAAAATTCTTCAAATTTACCTGAAAAGCTTTGGTGACTAAGAAAAAAATGAAATCTTAGCTCCCATGTATTAAAACATAAGAGAATGGAATCTCAGCTTGTAAAAATATATTCTCCCTTCTGTGGTGTAGTGGAAAGCACACTGGATCTATATACTTTCAAGGTCTGTGACCTTAAAAAAGTTGCTTAATGTCTCTGGATCTTGGTTTTCTCACCTATAAAAACTGAAGGGGTCAAACTACCTAACAAAACAGTTCAGTTCTAAATACCATGATCCTAAAAATTATGAGAATGAATCCTTTATAATATACTTACCATGTAGCAGAACATACTTGAGTTTAATCTGGGTGGAGGTCAGAGGGGGATATTCTCCAATCAATATCTATCTATCTATCTATCTATCTGTCTGTCTGTCTGTCTATTTATCTTTCTATCAATTATCTATCATCTATCATTTATCTATCATCAATCTATCCATTTATCTATAATCTATCATTTATCTATAATCTATATATCATACATATACACATATCTATAATCTATATATCATACATATACACATACATATATATATATATATGCATACAAAATAGATAAGCAGCTAGGTGTTGCAGTGCATAAAGCAGTTGACCTGGAGTCAGGAAGAAATCTGGCCACAGATACTGACTAGCTGTGTGACCTTGGATGAGTCACTTAACATCCATCTGTCTCAGTTTTCTCTTCTTTAAAATATGTATAATAATAGCATCTACCTGCCAGGCTTGTTGTCAAGATGAAATGAGATAATATTCGTAAAGTTCTTTTTCAACCTTAAAGCATCATATAAATACTAGTTAGTATTATTATTTTTCTTTTTAAAATTCATTTTGAATTTAGATACACAAAGAGCAAAAAAACCCCACCCATATTTCCATGTACAAAGCACAACATAAAAGATTTTTATAGACAGTAAATTAAAAAAAAAATTACAGTAAATTTAAAAACACAACATCTCTTAAATGTGCCAAAGTTAAAAAGGAAAAGAAAAAAGTCACCTTGTGACATCTCACCTGTTTTCTATTTTAATTTTATTCTCTGCATCTTGACATTATGCATTTAGAGTTCATATAGATTGATGGGAAATTTATGATTCCTTAAAACCTCTAATGATAAAATATATTCAATTCACCTCAGTTTGTTTGCTTATATGAGAATCTTTCCATGACAGTAAATATTTGTACAACCCTTGAAAGATTATAATTAACCATCAGTTTTCTTTTGGAAGGCTAGGTGTCTTTGGTTATCTGCAAAGCATTGCAGCTAATGGAATAGTATCAAGCTCAGGCATGTTTGGAATACATAAACTAGTAGCAGAGTAGTGCATTTTAATTAATTTGGCTCCCAAGGAGAAAAAAAATGCAATAACAATACCTGGGGATCTAGTTTCTCTTGAATATTCCTTATATCCATTCAATACGCAATACTGAAGTTGAACATTTCAAAGAATCTGTTACTACCAAAGCAAGTTCTAGAGAGTCAAGGTAGGAATAACATCCTAAGAAATAGGTTATTTTACTGTCTGCTTTAATCACAGAATCTCATAGTTGGAAAGAATCTCAGAGGTTAACCAATCCAGCCATCCTTATCCCTTCCATATCATACCCAACAAATGGTCATCCAGATTTTCTTTCAAAACCTCCACTGAGGGGGAACCTCACTACCTTACAAAGTTCCCTATTCCATTTTTTTTTGATAGCTCTGATTGCTAGAAAGTTTTTCTTTTTTGTCAAGTTTACATTTGTCTTTTTAAAAATAACTACCACCCATTGTTTCTAGTCCTTCCGTGTAGTCAAGCACAAAAAAAATCAATTCTCTTCCTTGTGACAACCCTTTAAATAATCGAAGATAGCTATCATATTACTCTTCAACATTTTCTTCTTCAGTTCAAACATCCTTAATTCCTTCAAAGTTATAATAATAAATGTTTTTGAAGCCTTTCACCATTGTATTCTCCCTCCTTGGTCTGCTGCACTTTATCATATCCTAAGCAGTCAATTATAATGGCTTAATAAATTCTCTCTCTCTCTCCCTCTCCTTCCCTCCCTCCCTCCCTCCCCCCTCTTTCTCTCTCAGCACCTATCACCTATTTCCAGTATAACCACAAGCCAAGGAAGTTTTGTTGGAACCCTAAAGAATTTGTCAGTTTTCAGTTTAGTAAGAAACAGAGAGCAAAAAAAAAAGAAAATCAAATGAAAACAAAAACAAATACATTCTGTTTGATCAAAAGCTTTTAATGGTTTTCTCTTTGTGGTGTCATGTAGACACAAGTTTGGCTGTTTTATGCCCCAACTTCCTTATCTAATCCCTCTTCCCCATGTCAGCCCTTCATATTCTTGATGACAACTGGAGATTTGAACAGAATCTTCATCCCAACAAGAGATGTTCTTGTCAATTTCTTTAGTGATTATCCTAGTGACTGTAAGAGAGCGCATCAACTGAGATTCAGCCAATCTTTATAGAGCCTGTCAAAATCTGATGCTGGCATCCAACATGCTAGCTATCCCAGACAGCTTTTAGTCTTCCACAGATCTGGCAAGCATGTCATCTCTGCCTTCATCTGAGTCACTAATTAAAGAGCAAACAAGTCAAAAGATTCCAGGGACAAGGACATATTCTAAGGTTTGTCCATTAGCAACTGACTCCATCTCCCTTAGGGGGAGAGTTTCCAGCTGAAAAGGCTATGTGAGACCATAGGATCATAGCTTTAGAGGTAAAAGAGACTTTGGAGGTCACCATGTCTAAGTCCTTTCAAAGTACACATTAGGAATTTGGGGTCCAGTGAGGAAAAATAACAAGTCTATGGATGTATAGAGGTGGTAAGTAGTAGAACTCAGATTTGAAAACGCAGTCCCACTGACTCCAAACCCCATATTCTTTGTACTACTTTACACTGGGGAAGGTGGGGTTTGTTGACCAATGGAATGAAGTCATATTTTCTCAGGTTTCACATTATTCATTCCATGACATATTTGTAAGCTTTTTAACTTGGCAATGGTAGATCTGAAGATTCTCTCTCTCTCTCTCTCTCTTTTTTTTTTACTCTTTCTCTCAAAGAGTGCACCCTTGAACACCCAGGTACTCTTTGCTGCTCCGGCTGAAATTATAAATAACTTTAACTCTGAGGCTTCAATTTTCTCATTTGTAAAAACAGAGGATTGGGCTAGATGACCTCTAAGGTTCTTTCCAAGTTTAATATTTATGATATTAAACATATACAGGCCTGAAATTCAGTCACAGAAGGCACTAAGCCAGGTCTGGTTCTGGTTTTTAACACAGCTGCTATATTTGCAAACCTCTCCCATTCCTCTTTCAATTATACCTTCATATCCTGGGTTCCTATCCTTTATTGCATTTCACCAGGGCTTAGCTCTTTGCCTGCTGCCTTAATTCCTGGTAAAGTTAACACCTACAAACTTGAGGTATTGCCCACTATCCAGAAACAGGGGTTCAGTGGAAGTGAATGTCCATATCTTAGAAGTTATTCTACTTCTAGAACCTGTGCTCTGGAACATTTGATATTCTCTCAGGAGCTTCTGAGGGGCAACTGGGTGGTATAGTGGATAGAATGCTGGACCTGAAGTCAGGAAGACTTCTCTTCCTGAGTTCAAATCTAGCTAAAGACACAAGCTGTGTGACCCTAAGCAAGTCACTTCACCCTGTTTGCCTTAGTTTCCTCATCTGTAAAATGAGCTGGAGAAGGAAATGGCAAACCACTCCAGTATCTTTACCAAGAAAACCTCAAATAGGGTCACAAAGAGTCAGACATGACTGAATAACAACAACAGGAACTCCTTACCCAGGCATGAATAAACACCCTTCTTTCTTTTAATTCAACTGAACAAAAATCACCAGAGTTAAAAACCTTTACTACTGTATCACAAATAATAATAATGAACATTTACCTATGGCCTTATGGCTTACAAAGTGCTTTCTTTACATCCCTGTAACTTTGAGATTGTGAGAATTATTAGCCTCACCTGACATGTATGTAGCAGGTATCTCAGTAACTCTGGAATCACATTGCTACTGGAGCTTAGTGTGAGGATAATATTTGGTTCTTGATCTCAGCCAGTGAATTTTCTGTGAACAGACCAGGAAGAAAACATAAATCAAATGACCAAGTATTTATGTGGGATGGAATAAAAAAATAAATAATGAGGGAAAATCAAACAGTAGAACCACTCTCAGACTCTACCACTGCCAGTCTACTCCTAATACCTGAACTGTGCTGATGGGTGTGTTCCAAATTGAGGTTGTCTAACATAGGTATGGACTTTAACTGTTATAGACAATCTCCCACAGGCTCACATGACAATGAGAAAGGGAGAAAATACCTCCTAGGAAAATCTCATGGTCGACTTGGCATGGTGGCACATGCCTGTAATCCCTGTTTCTAGGGAAGCTGAAAACAGTGAACTGCTTAAGTTCTAGAATTCTGAGCTATAGTGGGCTATGAACTGTCTGGTCTCAATATGATGAGTACTTGGGAGGAGGGGGTCACCAGGTTTTCTAAGGAGTGGAGGCTTGACCCAGGTGGAAATGGAACAGGTCAAAGCTCCTGTTTTAAATGAAATGGGAAATTCCAGTCTGAAAGAAAGGAAGGAAGGAAAGAAAGATGGAAGGAAGGAAGGAAGGAAGGAAAGAAGGAAGGAAGGAAGGAGGAGAGAGACAGAGAAAGAGACAGAGATAGAGAGACAGAGACAGAGAGGAAAGAAAACAAATAGGAAGGAAGGAAAAAGAAGGATGGAGGGAAGAAAAAAGAAGGGAAGGAAGAAAGGAAAGGGAAGAAGTTAAGAGAGGAAGGGAAGACAATAAGAGAAGAGAGGAAAGAGGAAAGAAAAGGAAAAGAAGGAAAGGGGAGGGAAAGAGAGGAGAAAAGAGGAGAGGAGAGAGGGGAATTGCCAAACCTCTGGCTTCTGCTCTGCCACACCACTGAATTTCTGTTCTAACTGTGGCTGCCCTTTGGGTTTCTGAATTGCTTTCCACCCAGACTCCACTTTATCCCTGGTGCTCTCTCCTCTTCTCTGTTACTCAGGCAGATGTGAAAACTTCTTGGACTCATTCCTCCCTATATAATGTTCTTAGTTTTTAGTCCTAGATGAATTTGACCAAGTGAATTTCTACTGCCTTAGAGAAGTCAGTGTGACCACCACTTAAAAAAAAATAGCAATCACCTCCTATTGAATATCCCTGAGGCTGAGGCGAAAAGATGCACATTCTTTTTCATTTTTCCTTTCAACTCTTTATGACAGCTATTAAATAGAGTCTGGCCAAGAAGAAGGTCCTGAAATGCCCATAAACCTTCAGAAAATACAAGAAATGTTGTCCATGTATGAAGCTTGTTGTCTCTGCTAGGCTCTACCACAATGACAAAGGTCACTGTTCTTAGAGGAAGATGAGGAAGTTAGAACTCAGAGAGGTTAAGTGATTTGCCCAGGGTAACATAGCTAATAAGTATTAGAACCCTGGACTCAAAACTCAAGTTTTTTGACTTTAAGATTCCCCAATGGGGACAAATATAATTGCATTCAATAGCTTAAATTTGCCAAGTTTACAAATCCAATCCTACATTCAGTCATCCATAGAGAAGTTCACATTTGAAACTGTGGATTTCTGAATATGAGACCCCTTAGCAGTGTAAGTAACTTGATTGAATACAAGAGAAAAGGATGTGTGTGGTTGAGTTGGGTCAGTTCAGGGGTGGGGAACCTGCAGCTTCAAGGCCACATGTGGCCCTCTATGTCCTCAAGTATGGTCATTTGACTGAATCCCCTTAATAAAAGGATTTGTTCTGTAAAACTTGGACTCAGTCAAAAGGCTGCACCCAAGGACCTAGAAGGTTGCATGTGGCCTGGAGGCTGCAGGTTCCCCACCCCTGATTCATCCTGCGTGGTTGTGAGTACATAACATTTTTACAAAGTGAAATTAGGCTCACATGAATATCAAGAGCAGCCTTGAAGGGACAGAGAAGTCACTGAAATAACATACAATCCTAAGGCTAATTAATCAGTGTGCATACTATAAAGAGAAATATATATCTAAGGGTCAAGGGAAGGAGCCATCCTTTGTGGAGATGAAAGATGCTGATTTGTTATTTTATTGTATGACTGTTTTTCTGCAATATCCCCAGATGCTACCTAGTAAAAAGATGTACTCTTTTTTTTTTTACTTTTTGGAGTGGGGGAAGTCAGGGCAGGTGGGGTTAAGTGACTTGCCCAAGGTCACAATGATGAGGTATGGGCTCTGGGTACCCCCTCTAGCTCTCCTTGAGGCCTTGAGGTACAGACTCTGGGAACCTCCCTTGGACTCTTGATTGAATCATTCCATTTGATGAGGCAGGTCTGTTGCTAGACTTCCCACCCTTGAACTGGCCTAGCCCACCACTGTTTGTGGTCTCCAGGTGACTCCCCACCCTTAATCACTCATTGACCTCATTAACTCCTCCTGAAGACCCTCCCCAAACTCCTCCCCTAGACCACCCCTAGATTCCTCCCACAACTTTCTGTAAATAAGACCCTGTCTTGTCTTAATGTTAGTGAGAGCTCCATAGAATGCCATGGAGTAGGGAGACTGCCATAGAATGACCTAACACAGACTTATTCTGTGTCAAATGCAAGTGAACTTTTAATAAATTTTACTTTTCTTTGGCTGAGAATACTTGAGTCAAATTCATTCGGCAGGACCTGGTGTGTTGGTATTTTGGGGTCTCCAGAGCAACCCTAACCCTCTTAGTGGGTACCCTCTTCAACATGGCTAATTAAGTGTTAAGTGTCTGAGGTCAGATTTGAACTCAGGTCCTCCTGACTCCAGGGCCGGTGCTCTATTCACTGCCCCACCTAGCTGCCTAGCCTATGAAGATGTACTCTTTAAGGAATATGGAAGGCAGGTAGAATTCACTAAGGTAGCAATCTCTTTTGGAGAAAGGTTGCAACCCAATAGATCTGGGACTGAAGTAAAGTAAGGGTAGAATAGGTAAGGAACTGAAGTGCCAACAGAAGATACCAGAGAGAAGGGTATAAAGAAGGGAAACAAAACATTTGGATAAAGATAAAAAGGAGAAACAGAAGCGATATGGTGGTGAGTGTATACTTACAGGACTGGTCAAACAAAGAAAATGGATGATAAGTGGGGTCGCAAAGCTGGCACAGAGATAACATATGTTATGGGGACTTCAACAATGTATTTATTTTCTAAAGGTCTCATCAAAAACAGAACTAAAAAATTCTTGACCCTTTTTGCTCATAATTTATCGGTTAGAGAGTATTCTAGACCTAATTCTGGCCAGTTAAGAGGAACTGGTTCCCTAAGTAGAAGTCATGAGAACCTTAGAAAGCAGAAACTGTTGAGGTTTTGGCTTTAGGGGTGCTTGAGGCCCCAAAATATTGACACACCGGGTCCTGCCAAATGAATGCGACTCAAGCCTTCTCTCAGCCAAAGTAAAGCAAAGTTTATTAAAGATTCGCCATAATGAGTAGACTCTTAAGGAGCCAAAGTATTTGTGATACTTGTGATGACAAGCAGACCAAACAATGTGACACAGACTGAGTCTGTTTTAGATTAATTTCAGTACCTTCATGGAGGTAAGATGGATCTTATATACAGAACGATTGTGGGAGGGATCTAGAGGTGGTCTAGAGGAGGGGTTTGGGGAGGGTCTCTCAAAGAGGGTTTTTGATGGAACTGAGGTCA
Organism: Gymnobelideus leadbeateri; assembly: GCA_011680675.1. Lineage (NCBI taxonomy): Eukaryota > Metazoa > Chordata > Mammalia > Diprotodontia > Petauridae > Gymnobelideus > Gymnobelideus leadbeateri. The sequence goes on along the minus strand of WOXC01009015.1, from coordinate 329,593 downwards.
GACTCCAGGAATGAGATTAAGGGTGGGCTACCTGGAGATAAGAGATAATGGATAGGATCAAGGGTGGGAAGTAGCTGGACAATAGAAGGCTAGGCTAGGTTAAGAGTAACAGATTTGGACCTAGCCATAATGAAAGGCTTATGGCCTCAAGCAAATGACTCATCAAATGCGAAAATTCAAGGGGGTTCCTGGAGCCTAAACCCCATCAAAACCATGCCATACTAAAGTCTGTGAAGGATTAAAGGGGATTGCTAGGTGCTGTCTAATATGTACACTACACCACAGGAGGGTAGTTGCAAATAGTTTAGGGGGCAAAAACAAGCATCCCATGACTTCAGACTTTAGAAATGAAGTTGGCTCATGGGGCAGCTGCCAAGAGCTAAATTCTGATAACTCAACTGCACATGATTCTGAAGACAAAAAGGAGGAAAGTGTGTACAGATAGCTGAGTTGGCTTTTTAGATAGGTCACTGACTCATTCACATTTTGCAAAGACTTGTCAAAAAAATGGAAGCAAGGGAGCAAAGTGAGTAGAATGAGAAGATTGTGCACAGTCACAGCAGCACTGTGCAATGATTGACTATTCCTGACTTAGTTCAATACAATGATCCAAGGCAACTCCAAAAGATTCATGATGGAAAATGCTATCCACATCCAGAGAAAGAATTACAGTCTGAATGCAGTTTTCACTTTTTTGTTTTTTTGTGGCTTTCCCCTTTTGTTCTGTTTCTTTCGCAACATGATTAATGTAGAAATATATTTACATGATTGCACATGTATAACCTATATCAGATTGCCTGCTGTCTTGGGGAGGGGGAAGGGAAGGGAGGAAAGGGGAAAAGATTAGAAACTCAACATCTTATAGAAAATGAATGTTGAAAACTATCTTTACATGTAATTGAAAAAATAAAATAGCATTTACCCAAATCAATCAATCAATCAATCAATCAATAAGAAGTGAAAGCAAGGTCAGTTAATTAAGGACAAATATGATAGAATGCCATAATCCAGAGTCAGTGCACTTCCCTGACAGCGCTACAACAGTTTTCTTGTGTTTAGGGTAGAATTAATGAGCTCTTATCTTTAATGAACAAATAATGTTGGTGGGGGGAGGCGGGGAGAGAGAAGAATAGTGCCAGAAAGGCTAAAACCTAGTCTAGAAGGAGATGAGGGTAAGGAGTATTAGACTGAGGAATAAACAGGCATTCTTTCTCCCAGACTCTTAACCTCCTTTAGGTAGCACCACTCTGTTCCCAACTTTCCAGTTTATGGACTCGACTCGACTTTCTTTCTAGTCTTTGCCCTTGGCTCCACTCCTGGGGAGAGGGAATGGGGAGAAGGAATAAGATTCCTTTAATGAGAGTCAACCAGGAAGGTCACTGCCTCAGACAGCCCAACCCCAGTCTAAGAACTAAACCTCCTCCCTCTAGAAAACTGTTTGGCTCATCTTTTGTTCAAGTCACTCCAGATTTATTTATTCTCCTTTGCTTTTATGGAGGTATAATAATGTGTACCAGTATAATCCCCTTTGTTTTGAGACCTCAGCTGGTATTCCCAGTAATTAGATGGAAAATCTATTTCTCTCTCTCTCTGATGTCTTCTTCCCATTTTTATTTAATCCCTCAAGGGACATGTACACACATATGCACAATAAATATCTAATACAGGAGTTGGCACACTACAGTTCACCCCAAGTATTTTTGTACAACCATGAGCTAAGAATGGTTAAAACTGTAAAAAACAAAACAAAAACAAAAACAACCCTCCCCAAACAACAACCAAACAGACAAAAACAACCCCCCAAAACAAAACAAAAAATTCTAGTTTGTGGGCTATATAAAAAAAAGATGTAGGGGGTGGCTAGGTGGCACAGTGAATAGAACATTGGCCCTGGAGTCAGGAGGACCTGAGTTCAAATTCGGCCTCAGACACTTGACACACATACTAGCTGTGTGACTTTGGGCAATTCACTTAACCCCAATTGCCCGCCAAAAAGAAAAAAAGAAAAAGATGTAGGTCAGATTTGGCCTGTGAGCCATAGTTTGCCAACCTCTGATCTAAAAGAAATTAGTTTCTATATTTTTAAAATTATTTAATTTTTTCCTTTTAATTATCAAGCATTTAATTTTCTCTCCCATCTTCTCTTCTTGGGGAAAAAAAAGGAAAAAACCAACCTTGTAACAAGACTCACCTCAAGGCTGGAATATTAATAACATGGTGGTATATCATGCAACTAGTAAGTATCTGAGCCCAGCTTTGAACTCAGGAAAATGAGCCTTCTTGACTTCAGACCCATTGCTCTATCCACTGTACCATCTAGGCACCCCATTTCCTATTTCCCCAAATAAACTCTAGTGGCTTTCTATTGCCTCCAGGATCAAATACAAAATGCTTTGTTTGGCATTGAGTCCTTTATAACCTGGACCCCTCTTATTTTTACAGTCTTCTTACACCTCACTCCTCCTCATGTTCTCTTTAGTCAAAGGACACTGGCCTCTTGGCAGCTCCATGAACAAGACATTGCATTTCTTGGCCCTGGGAATTTTTTTCTGGTTGTTCCCCATGCCTGTAATTGTTATGGTCTAGGGGTGCTGGGAACTCTTGAAATGCAAGAGCAAAGGGTGAGGGTCTGCCTCAAAAGAATTCAAACACTCAAGCCTTCTTTTAGCCCAAGTAGTTTATTAAAACACCATTTGGAGTGGGCGAGATTCCTAGTGAGTCTATGAATTTGATAGTGACAAGACTAATCTTTTTTTATAGGGAAAAAGATTGTGGGAAGATTTGGATGGGATCAAGGAGTGGCAAATATCACAATAGTGACAACTAGGTAGCAGATAAGGTATCAAAATGGGGCTAAGGGGTGGGAAGTAGCTTGGGGAGGTCCAGAGGTAACAGACAATGAAGGACTGGACTGGGTTGCATTTTTGGGGTCCAGATCCCATATCCTGTCAAAATGCTTTCCCTTCTTAGCTCTGCTTACTGATTTCTCTGACCTCCTTTTGACCCCAACTAAAATCCCATCTTTTACAGGAAGACTTTTGCAACCTCTCTTAATTATAGTGCCTTTTCTCTCAATTATTTCCTTTCTATTCTGTATATAGCTAGCTTTGTATATATTTGGTTGTATATGGTCTCCCCCATTGGATTGTAAGCTCCTTGAAGGCAAGGACTTTTGTCTCTTTTTGTATCCCCAGTTCTTAGCACAGGGCCTGACACATAGTGGGTGCTTAATAAATGTTTATTGATTGATTTGGAGTGCATGAAGACATTCTGTAGCTAGTTCCCTTCATCTAATTAATATGGTGAAGACAGACTGGTGAGCTGGAACTCTGGTGAATTTAAAAAGCACTAGCAAAAACAAGTCTTTTCCTGCCTGGCTGCATTTGAGAGAGACGTGCTCTAAGTCCCTGGATGGGACAGGATCTTGGGGTCTCCACACCTGAGGCCTCTGTACTTTCCCTCAACGTGTTCATTTCTGCTTTAGGGGAAGAAGTATTGGAGATGACAATGAAGTTGTAAGCTTCTGGCTCCCAGTTTGTGCCTGGATTTGTAGAAATCAGATGAGGAGCAAAGTCTCAAAGAATCTGTTTATTCCAATATGGATGAAAGGCAGCCAAGAGAGAGCTGTAGTGATTCATTCGTTGACAAGGCTGAATTCAGAGGTGAACTTAGTGGGTCACATCATCTGTAGAAGCTGCTTTGAGTCCACTCTTTCCAGGGCTCAGGGTGGTTCCTTGGAGGAAAATGCATCCCTAGCTATTGGGGGAAATGCTGCATAACACCTCTTCTTACTGTCTTTGCAGTGTAACCCAGCTTTTGAGTGTGGCCTGATGTGCTTAAAGTGGAGCAGGTGGTGTCCCTATGGATGAGAGTCGTTCCCTTGATGCCCTGCTATGTCTTCAACCAAACCATTTGCTTTCCTTCCAATATCTTTTTGGCTGTGCCCCTTTTGGTCACTCATAGCTACTATATCCAGTGTGGACACCATGAACTGGACTGAGTGAAAGGGGAGAGACTTGCCTTCCCTGCTCACCTCTCTTTTACTCTGGCTTCTAGGCTGGTCTCACTGGTTACAGTCCCATACCATTTGCAGTTCTGATGCCGAGGTCACCACAGTTCAAATTCTGGGACTGTGGGAATGTCCTCAGGCACCTGAAGCTGAAGACATAGCACAGAACAAAAACAAATACCCCAGGTTCAGTTCTCAGAGAAGTGGTAGATGGGGGGAGGGAAGTTGGAAGCACCCACTTTTGAAAAGGGACAGAATCAAAGTAGAGAATAGAACAAGTGGGGGGTGGGATAGGATGGAGGAAAATATAGTCAGTTTTTCACAATATATCCACCATGGAAATGTTTTGCATAGCTACCCATGTACAACCTATATTGAATTGTTTATCTTCCCAGTGAGGGTGGGTGATGAGGGAGGAAGGGAAAGAATCTGGAATTCAAAGTTTTAAAATCAAATGTTTAAGAAAAAAAATATTATTTTACATGTAACTGGGAAATAAGATATACAAGCACTGGGGCATAGAAATCCACTGTACCCTACTGAAAAGTAGGAGGGGGGATGGGGGAAGATATGGGAGAGAGCAGATTGGGGAGGGGATGTTCAGTGGGATTGATGTTTTGGGGTGGTGGGTAGGAAAAATGGGGAGAAAGTTTATAACTCAAAATCTTGTGAAAATGAATGATGTAAACTAAAAAATAAAAAAGAAAGTAAATTAAAGTATTTTTAAAAATTAAAGAAAAAAAGAAGTGGTTAGAAGAGAGGCTATTACTCCTGACCCAAAGCCCCTTGGCGTGGGCTCTCCTTGCTGGTGGAGATGAAGGGCCTGCTCTGTCCTGCCTGACAGCCAGTTGGTGAGGGACTTTTCTTTCAATGTTCCTGGCTTCCAGCTTTCAGAGAAAAGATGGAAGGGATCAACTTCACTTCAGGTTGCTGAAAAAGCTGGGAAAAAACGAGGGGAGGAGTAGTGTTCATCATGTCTCTACCCAAGACAGGGAGTTTCCTCTTGGGTGAGACCCAGGACTCTCTTGGTTGAACTCCATCCCAGTCAGAGAACTCTTTTATCATTCTGTATTGTCTGGTCTATAGTCTCCTATATAGACCTTCTCTGATTTGTTTGGCTGCAATATAGATAAATGGGTTCCTTTGATATTTGCTATGTGTGTTCATTGCAGAACTGGCATTTGATGGGAAAAGGGTCAAGCCCTGGATATAGAACTTGGGGTTTCCCCTCATCCCCCAAAATGACAAAGCAATCTGAAGTTAAATGGAACCTGATCATATCCCCTAGACAAACTATTTAAGGGAGCAGAGAAATATGCTTCTAGCTCAGTACCCCTTCTCTCTGTGGAAAGCAGGCATGGTGGCCTTTGGCTCCAACCTCTTGCTTTTCATCCTGGCAGGAATGAAATTTTTCCCTGGAGAAAGGTAGGGGGAGAAGAAGCTAGAGATGTCTATTTTACCTCCCTTTGAATCACACTGTACAATAGCCCCCTTACATGTAGGGTCCTCACTATACACATAGGGCCCACTTACACATTCCTCTGTCCTTACAGAGAAAAGCAGGGTAAGGTGAGACCTTCAGTTCAGTTCATGGCCTCCACTGCCTCCATGCAGTAGCTAGGAGTGGCCATTCAGTAGTACTACTTTTAAAAAACACAGATAATCAGTCAAGGAGGCTAGAACCCTGAGGGGGAGATTTAGCTAACCTAACCCTGGGAACGCAATCTGTTAGCAGGAATGTGGTTTAGGAACCAAAGTGTATGTGCTGGTAAATGTTTAACAGCTAGCTTTCCAAAAAAATGTAATTTTATCTGTATTATTGAAATTTTATTCATCACTTTCTTTTTTTCCCCCTTTATAAATGGTATTTTATTTTCCATTTACATGTAGAGATAATTTTTAGCATTCATTTTTAATAAGATTGAGTTCCACATTTTTCTCTCTCCCTTCCTCCTTCCTTCCGTCTTCCCTAAGACAGTAAGCAATTTGATATAGGTAATACAAGTGAAGTCATGTAAAACACATTTCCACATTAGTTATGTTGTGAAAGAAGAAACAGAGCAAAAGGAAAACAACTAAAAAAATTAAGAAAGTGAAAATAGCATTCTTCAATTCAGATTTCATCAGTTCTTTCTCTGGATATGGATAGCATTTTCCATTATGAGTCTTTTGGATTGGTCTTGCATCACTGTACTGTTGAGAAGAGATAAGTCAATCATAGTTGGTCATTGTACAATGTTGCTATTACTGTGTACAGTGTTTTATTGGTTCTGCTAATTTCACTCAGCATCCATTCATATAAGTCTTTCCAGATTTCTCTGGAATCTGCCTGCTCATCATTTCTTATTACACAATAGTATTCCATTATATTTATATACCACAACTTGTTCAATCATTCCCCAATTGATGGACAGCCCCTTGATTTCCAATTCTTTTGACACCACAAAAATAGCTGCTATAAATATTTTTGTACATATGCATAATTTTCTAGTCTAGACAATCAAAACATCAAATCAAATTCTGATTTGTAACATATGACAATTTCTGAGTTTTAAATGCTCACACTGAAAATTTAACAAGACTTCTGAGAGCCCTTTCTACATGACTCATAATCTTTGGATTAGTAAGTCCAGAGCCTTGCTACACATGACCTTGTGCTTGAGAAAAACATCAAGGCCAGCAAGAGAGCATTTGAAACTCTGTTAGGGGCTAGAGAAGGAATACATAAAACTGTTCCTGGGGGGAGGAGAACTTAGGCAATGAAATGGAAAATGGAGAACTACTCAGTTATTCTTTGGCTTCTATTTTCTCTCAAACTCAAGACAAATGAGGAGATAGTTAGAGAATATCTCCTATCAGCAATTTCTAGTTAGAGGGCCTGAGGAATCCCAAGGTCCTAATGGAATTTTCAGAGGTGATTACAAAAGTTTCTGTTTTTCAAAAGAAGGAAGGTAAAAGCTCCAATCAATTACCCTGATAAAGGTTCCAAGTGGGAAAAAATGCTGGAATGATACTAAAGGGAAAGTCTGTGACTACTTAGAAAAGGAAATAGTGGGGGTGACTAGGTGGTGCAGTGAATAGAGTACTGGCCCTGGAGTCAGGAGGACCTGAGTTCAAATCTGACCTCAGACACTTAACACTTACTAGCCCCATGTAACCCCAATTGCCCAGCCTTCCCCCTCAAAAAAAAAGGGGGAAATAGCGGCTACTACCATTCAGATATGGGTTTGTTTACAACTAGACTAACCTAATTTCTTTTGTTGATAGAGTTAATAGATCAGGAAGGTGTCATGGACATAGACATAGGCTATTTAGATTTCACCAAAACATTTTACCAAATTTCTTAGTGACATCTTTCTGGATGAGATGGAGAGATATGAATTATATAGCACTATCATTCAAATAGAGTTCTGAATTGGTTGACTGACCAGACCCAAGTGTTAATTGCTGGGTTGACATCACCCTGGAGGGTTGTCACCAGTAGAGTGCACCCCAGGCTTTGTCGTTTTTGTTCACTATTTTTATTAATGACTTGAATGACAAGTTTATCAAATTTATAAATGATTCAAAGCTGGGAAAAGGTAGTGAAAACACCAGAAGATCCAAGTGATGGGGTTAGGGAATTTGAGCTAGACCCTTAAAAGGAAAAGACCCTGGGGGCGGAGCCAAGATGGCGGAGTAGAAACAGCACCTATCTCATGTAGAAGAAGCAAGGGGAAGTGGCTGCAGAGGAAGGAAAGAATAGGAAGGCAAAAAGGCAAAACCACATTCTCATTGAATTTGGTTCAGGGAAAGAATGACATACATACTAAATGGGATATCTCAACCTGCAGCAGAATAGGGGGAAGGGGGATGAGAGGAGGGATGATGGATGGGAGGGCATCCTTGGGGGGAGGGGAGGTTGGAAGTACCCACTATAGAAGAGGGACAGGATCATGTAGGGAATGGACCAGGTGGGGGGTGGGATGAGTGGGAGGGAATTATAAGCAGCCTTGTACAATATATCTACTATGGTAATGTTTTGCATAGCTAGACATGTACAACATATACTGAATTACTTATCTCCCCAGAGGGAATGGGTGACAAGGGAGGAAGGGAATGGATCTGAAATTTGAGTTCTTAAAATTAAATGTTTCAAATATATATAAATACTATTATTAATACTCCTTTGCTTGTAATTGGGAGATAAGATGTGCAGGCATTGGGACACAAAGATTCACCTTCCTCTAATGGAAAAGTCGATGGGGGTATGGGAGAAGGTATGGGAGAGAGCAGATTGGAGGAAGAGATATCTTGTGGGACTGCTATTCTGGGAGGTTGGGTAGGGGAATAATGGGGGGGAAATGATTGTAACTCAAAATCTGGCAGAAATGAATGATGTAAAACAGAAGTTAATAAAGCATTTGTTTAAAAAAATTTAAAAAAAGAAAAAAACAATTAAAAAAAAAAAGGAAAAGACCCTGTCTTTAAAGGTGACCTAGCCCCTGAACTTTCCCACACATCACATTTCTATCTAGATACTCAATAATCTTTTTTTTTTTTTTTGGAGGGGAGAGGCAGGGCAATGGGGGTTAGGTGACTTGCCCAAGGTCACAGGGCTAGTAAGTGTTAAGTGTCTGAGGCCTGACTTGAACTCAAGTCTTCCTGACTCCGGGCCTGCTCTATTCACTGTACCACCTAGACACTCCTTAATAATCCTTTTAATTGTCCCTTCTCTGTGGCTCTCTGACCACTTAAATCCTTTTATTGTCCGCACCTGGACCACCCCAGGCAATTTGCCACTCTTTAATCCCATCCTGATTTTCTCACTGTCTTTTCTTGTATATAAGTAGTAATCTTTTTCCACTTTTGCTCAGATTCACTTAGAATCTCACTGGCTTCTAATGGCTTCACAATAAATTTGCTTCTTTGACTGGAAGACTTGAGTGGTCAAATTCTTTCCAGGCAGACTTCTCTGTACTCTTACATTTTGGGAGTTCCCAGCACCCCAAACTGCAATACAAGAAGATTTTGATAAACTGGAATAATGGACTAAATCTCGTAAGAGAAAATGTCCAAGTTAATACTTTTGAGAATCTTTGTAGTATTAGAGTGGATACCACTCTTCTACAAATCTGTAGCTCAATCCTTCCATGCCTTGTTATAGTCTTCATGAGTTACTGTGAGCAACCCCCCTCCCCTCCTGCCATGACAAACAAAAATCCCCACCATCTGGTAGTTAACTGTCTTATGAGAAACTTCACTGAATATCTAGCTAGATTGATTGTTATAGAACACATATACAGTTCATTATTTGGCTAGTATGAAAAACCTTTACAATTTAGTAGGGTCTAATAGGTTATGCTTTTCTGGCACATAGCCTTTTTGAGAACACTGACTATTTATATTAACCTACTTCATAGGGACACCTCCACACCCCCCTGAGGTACTGGAATAGGACTTTAGTAGAAGAAAGTACTTTATAAGTGGGATTTATTACTACACAAATAACTGCATTAAATCAATCCATATTTCAATGCTTTATTCTTCCAATATATGTGCTGCTTAATAACTTCATGTTTCCATGCTATAGTGTCAGCCAGCTGCGAATAGGAGATGGAACATTTGTACAAGTCCCAGCATTTGGCACAGCTTTTCCTTTAAAGAGGTGGCAAGAAAGCATTTGTTTACTCCAGGCAAGATTTGAAAATTACACTCCTTGTGTATAACTGTCAATCAGAGACTTTGAGCCTTTGCTGGAACACATAAGACTTGGCTTTTCACAAAATAAATACCAATGTGCCATGGGTTTTCTGGCTTTAAAAAAGATGTGCATTTGTCAAAGACAAAATGGAAATATGTCCCTTGTTGTCATCTCTCTCCCACCCCTTTCGTACTTAAGGCAGTTGTGTCTACTTTGTTCACCCTTTGTCCCATTTCTAATGGCTGACTTTTGGAAGCTTAGATCAGCCTGAAAGAGCATTGAGGGAATATAGAAAACCAGTTCATCCATGGTCAGTTTTCACTCAGTGTGTTTTTCCTTGGTTCCTGTGACTCCAGTTTGTCCAGATGATTCCCCATTTTGGCCCTTGCTTTGGTGTGGTGAGATGCAAAGAGTACTGGATTTGAGATCAGAGGATGTGGGTTCAGTTCCTGACTTCCACCACTTACAAACTATGTGACTGTAAGCAGGTCACTTGACCTCTCTGTTCCTCCTTTCTAAGATGAGAGATTGGGCCAGCTGACCTCTAAAGCCCCTTCCAGCTATTGATCAATGATTTTTAATGGGGTGGCTCAACTACTCTCCCAGTGTTCTTGCTCCTTTTCTCTTCATGTCATTTGTTGTGATGATTTTGCTCTTGATTTTCTCATTTATTAACATTCTGTATTGTATCTACCGCATGGCCCTCTTGTCTGTTGATCTGGCTTTTGTTTTCCTACGTTCCCATTCAACAACTGCTACCCAGGAGCCTGGCATCTTAATATAAAAAATCCTTGTCACTGCAACACCATGATGGAACTTCCATATTATGGTGTCTTTTGGTGTGTCATAAGCTTGAAATGACAAAATACTTCAAAAGAGGTTAACAAATTTTTTCTTGAATACTTCCAATGAGGGGAAACCTGCTATTGTCTGAACCCAATCTGGCCTCAGACACTTACTAGCAGTGTGACCTTGGGCAAGTCACTTAATCCTGTTTGCTCAGTTTCCTCATCTTTAAAATGAGCTGGAGAAGGAAATGACAAACTACTAGAGTATCTTTGCCAAGAAAACCCAAAATGAGATCACAAAGAGTCAGACACAACTGACAACAACTGTTGGGAAACTTTTCCTCCTTTGAGCTTCAATCAATCTCTTTGCAGCTTTGGCCACTGATTTTAGTTCTGTTCCCTGAGGCCAGGTAGAACAAGTCTAATCTTTCTTCCATATGACAGTAGAATTTTCAAATATTTGAAAATAGCTGTTCAGTTAGGTGGTGAAGTGACTTGCTAGATTTACATCATGACAAAAGAACTAGTCGAAAGTTCAAACATACAATGAATTGGCTGCTTAATTTATTTGATGCCAAATAACTGGTTTGATTGGTTTATTTTTTTCCTTGTTAAGCGACTGGTTGTTTTTGGCATTGGATAGATATAGCCTTGGTAGCTATTATTTTCATGGTGAGTTAAATTAAGAAGGAAAACAATATATAATTGTAATAATAATTGTTAATATCTATATAAAGGTTTACAAAGGACTTAACATGCATTATCTCATTTGATCCTTATGACACCTTTGTAGTAGATACCACAGGTATTACTATTCCTATTTTGGGGATGAGAAAACTGAAACTCAGAGAGATCAGTGACTTATCCAGGATCATGTAGTTAGCAGGTATTAGAAACAAGATTTCAACCCTCATCTCTCATGAATGAAAGTCTGGCAGTCTTTCCATTATGTTAGCAGTGAGGCAGCTAGAATCATGAAGACCTGAGTTCAAATCCAGACTCAGACATTTACTAGCTGTATGACCCTGAGCAAGTCGCTTAACCTCTGTCTGCTTCAGTTTCTTCAACTGTAAAAATGGAGTTAATGTTAATACCTACCTCATAAGGTTGTTATAAGGATCAAATGAGATGATATCTGTAAAGTGCTTAGCACAGTAGTACCTGGCACCCAGTAGGAGTTTTATAAATGCTGATTCATTTCCTTTCCCTTCCCCTGATGATTCTTTATAATTATATCCTATACTTTGAAAGGAACAGGACTCATGACTACACTTAGCTGAGAAGTGACCCTTTGCCAAGATTAAAATGTCTGAAACAGGACACAAAGGAAAGGTCTAAGGCTCATTGGAATGATAAGGCCACCTAAATGAAACTGGAACTCGAGCTTTTGCTCTTTGAACCCCATGAGTAAATAGAAGATTCCCCCTTGATGTCAAACAACAGCCTTTTAATCTATGGTGTTAACTGAAGCGCTTATCCATGGACTGACTCAAAGAGGATGGCTTCTGTGTCCTGATCCAGCTTCCCAGGCTGTACTGTACATGATTCTCTGCCAGAAATGGGCTTGCTGGGACATGCATTGGTAATTGAAACAGATGATATCATTGAGAACTTGTGTTCATGAGTGGGGCTGCTTAAATGAACACTGCTTTGCTTAGAAAAAGAACATGAACTGTTGGATGTGTGTGTTGCTGACTCAGTAGCAATGCCCTTAGAAAATCCCACAGGAGGTGGAATCACATTAGTTTAAGGGAAAATTGAGGTGATAAAAAATACCCAAGTTAGGATTATAGGACTTAGTGCTGGGGGGAGGGAAGGCTTAGTTATCATCTGGTCCCCAAAACATAGACTTTCAGAATTGGATGAGACCTCAGATGACATTTAATCTAACCTGTAAGTGACTAAGAATCACATCTACAAAATGCTCTGAAAGAGATTATCAAGTTTTTCTTGGAGACTTTCAATGAGAGGGAACTTCTATTTCTTGAGCCCAATCTGGTCTCAGACACTTACTAGCTGTATGACGCTGGGCAAGTCACTTAGCCCTGCTTGCCTCAGTTTCCTCCTCTGTAAAATGAGCTGGAGAAGGAAGGAAATGGCAAACCATTCCAGTATTCTTTGCCAAGAAAACCCCAAATGGGATCAGGGGAAATAGAAACGTCTGAACAACAACTGTTGGGAAGCTTTTCCTCTCTTTGAGCCTCTCTTTGTATCTTTGGCCACTGGTTCTAGCTCTGTTCCTCTAGGCCAAGTAGAACAAGTCTAATCTCTCTTCCATATGACAGTCCTCCAAATATTTGGAAACAGCTGTTCAATTTGTAGTAAAGTGACTTGCTAGTAAGTATCTGAGGCTGAATTTGAACTCGGGTCCTTCTGATTCTATGACTTGTACTCTATACATTGTGCCACCTAGCAGCCCATAGCTGTTCAATTCAATAAACATTTATTATGGTCATACTATTTGTAAGACACTTCATTAGATGGAAGGGATACAAAGACACAACATGTATCCAATTAAGTAAATACAGGGGATGTAAACAATCATTTAAGAAGGGAGAGAGCCCCAACACCTACAGAGAATCCAGAAAAGCTTCATGTAGGAGGTGGCGCCTGAGCTGTGTTTGAAGGAAACTAGGGATTCTAGAAGGCAGAGATAAGAAGGGAATTTATTCCAGAAATGGGACCAGAAGTAAGAAAACAGAGCTACAACTGCAAGGGACCTCAGAGACCATCCCTTTCATTTTACAGATGAGTAAACTGAGGTCCTTCCTTGTTAAATACTTGCCCTAGGTTACAGAAGAAGTAAAAAATCAGAGACAGGATTTGAATCCACAGCTCCTGAACCAGCACTCTTTCTTCATTTCACTTATGTCTGAGGAACAGCAAGTTAGGTCAGTTTGATTAAAATGAGACTGGAGAGCTAGGTAGATGCCCACTTGAGGAGGGCTTTGAATATTATATTGAAGTTTTTGTATTTTATTCTAAAGGCAATAGGGAGCAACTGGAGGTTTTTGAGTAGAAGAGTGACATGGTCAGATCTCTGTGGTAAGAATATTGATTTGGCAGCAATTTGAAGGATGAATTGAAAAGAGGAAAGACTAAAAGCAGGGAGACCAATTAGAAGACTATTGCAGAAGTCTAGGTAAGAGGGGTGGCTAGGTGGTACAGTGAATAGAGCACTGGCCCTGGAGTCAGGAGGACCTGGGTTCAAATCCGGCCTCATACACTTAACACAAAAACTAGCCGTGTAACCCTGGGCAAGTCACTCAACCCCAATTGCCCTCTAAAAAGCTCCCCCCCAAAAAAGTCTAGGTAAGAGGTAATAAGGATCTGAACTAGATTAGAATCTGTGTGAATGGAGAGGAAAGGGATAATAGTAACAGCTAACATCTATACTATATAGTATCTAGTATGTGCCAGACACTGTACTAAACACTCTATAGTTATTATCTCATTGATCCTAACATCAACTCTGAGAGATAGGGGCTATTATTATCCCCATTTTACAGATAAGGAAACTGAGGCAAACAGAGGTTGAGTGACTTGCCCAGGGTCATACAACTAGCAAGTGTTTGAGGTCAGATTTGAACTCAGGTCTGATCTGACTCCAGGCTCACAACTGGAATCCACTGGAACCAATTGAAACCATCAAGATTTGGCAATTGATTAAATATGGAATGTGAGGATGAGGAAGGAATCACAGGGGACTCTGAGGTTGCAAATCTGGATGATTGGTAGGATGGTATTGCCCCCAACAGATATAAGAGTGTTTGAAGGAGGAAAGGATTTTGAGGAAACTATCATTATTCATAAAGCAACATCGTGGAGTGATGGATAGAGAACTGGCCTTGGTACCAGGATAGTCTGGGTTTTTAAGTTCTGTCTTTCACAGATATTGGCTGTATGACCCTGGGCAAGTCACTTAGTGCCTCAGTGCTCTAGGCAAGTCTTTAAGGCTGCAAGTTGTAGAGAAGGTGCCAATGTGGATCTGCTTTGACATGGGGGATTCTTCACCCAGAAATTCTTATTCTGATTAAGGCCCCATCCCCTAGCCTGTCAATCATTTGCTTTGTCTGATTCCAAATCAGCGTTCTTTCCATTGCCTTTCTTCTGTGAGTGCTAAGTTGTATTTCTTGGTATTGGATGAGATTGGGCCCGTGATTTAATTGGTATAGGGAAATTCTGATGAGGAAACTCCATTTGTCAGTACAGATCTCACTACGAATGTGAAATCCAATAGTTATCTCTATGCAGTCTTATACCTGGAAATAGTAAACCAACTTCCCAAGCATGAGATGGGGCAGGGGATGAGCAGAAGGAAGCCAATGAGCATTTATTAAGTACCTCCTCTGTACCAGGCACTGTGCCAAGCACTTTACACACTGTACTTCATTCAATCTTCACAACAACCCCAGGAGGGAGGTGCTATGATTATCCCCATATTACAGTCGAGGAAACTGAGATTGATGTTAAGAGCCTTGCTCAGCTATTAAATGTCTGAGGCCAGATTTGAACTCGTGTGTCTGTCTCCAGGCCCAGAGCTCTATCCACTGGGCCATCTAGCTGCATGGATAAACAACAATTGTCCTGAAAAAAATCGATTTTTTTCTTAGTGGACTGCAAGATAATCAGACCTCAGACAGTTGACACTTAACTAGCTGTGTAATCTTGGGCAAGTCACTTAACCCCAATTGCATTGCCTTCCTCCCTCCAAAAAGAGGGGGGGAGGCAACTAGGTGGTACAGTGAATAGTGCATCAGCCCTGGAGTTAGAAGGACCTGAGTTCAAATCTGGCCTCAGACACTTGACACACTTACTAACTGTGTGATCTTGGACAAGTCACTTAACCCCAATTGCCCTGCCTTCTCCCCTACCCCCCCCCCCCAAAGCAAATAAACCTCACTCCAGTGGACCTGGAATCAGGACAGGCCTGAGTTCAAATCTGACCTCAAATACTTACTAGCTGTGTGACCCTGGGCAAGTCACTGAGCCTCTGTTTGCCTTAGTTTCCTTATCTGTAAAATGGGGATAATAGCCCCTATCTCCCAGGGTGGTTGTGAGAATCACTGAGATAATAGCTGTAAAGTGCTTAGTACAGTGCCTGGCATACACTAGGTAATCTTGGACTCCATTAAGTAGGGCACAGTTTATAGGACTAGGGAGAAGATCATCCCCTTGTACCTTGTCTTCTTCAGACCTAAGTCTTGTGTTTAGGCACCACAGTTTAAGAACACTGATAAGCTGGAGATTGTCTAGAGCATAGGTTCCCAAAGTGGGCTATACTGACCTCTTGGGAGGTCTGGAACGATCTAGGGGGGCAGTAATGGTTTCAGGTACAATTAGGGGTACATTGATTTAAAATAAGGGAGGCAGTGGAAGCATAAGGAAAGAAGAGAAGAAAATTTTGAAAAACAGTTTGTACATGTTTTATCTGTTGGGTAACAGAGTTAAAGTTGTAGTGATTGCTTTATTTTCCAAACAAACACACAAAATGCAAGTTATAACTGATCAGTGGTCAAGTCTGCCGACAGGTCTTAACAAGTAAGTGTTGGTAGGCAAGTATGTTGCACATTGTCAAGAAGTCCAGCATGCATCAGCAGGAATATGTGCATGTAATGACTTATTTACAATACAATACTATATGGTACATGATAGAATTTTGCATCATTAAAATTTCAATGCAGGAAAACATCACACAAATTTACAATAATTTGTTAAATTTTAGATGTATCATTTTTTCAAAAAAATTTATATATTTTTTGAAATGATACAGATTAAAAAAAAAATTAAAGGGTTAAAGAAAGTAGATTTCCAGGGGGGCACTGAATAATTTTTTTCTAAAAGGAGCTAGTAGGCCAAATAAGTTTGGGAACCTCTTGTCTAGAGAAAGGGAATCAGGAATATTCTTTGCCTTGAGTCCATGACATATGAGGTTGATAGAACTAGGTATGTTTAGTGTAAAGAAAAAACTTGGGAGAGAGGGATTGTGATATTTGAAATATTTGAATGGTTATCCTATGGAGGAAGGATGAGGCCTGTTCTATTTAGACCCACAGGGAGGAAGAGACAAATTTAGGTTTCATATTGGGAAAAACCTTGTAACAATTAGGACTGTCCAAAAACTGGAATGGGAAGCCCCAAGAGGTGGTGGGTTCCCCCTACTTATAGGTCTTTGAGCAGAAGCTGGGCAATCACTTATCAGGTACATTATAGTGGGGATTTCTTTGATTTATGAATTGAACTAGATGACTGCTGAGGTCCCTTCACAAATTTTGTTATTCTGTGAGCTACCTATGGTATATAAAATTTGAAATGTCCAGCAGGCCAATGGACTGTTATTATTTTCCCCACCCCAAGTCTTCTTTTCTCCAGGATAAGGAGATCTATCTTTCTTATTTTACAGATGTGAAAATTGAGACCCAAAGAAGGTAAGTGCTTTGCCCAAGATCACCAAGGTAAGAAGTGGGGCAGTCAGGATTTGAGCAATGACTGACTTTGGTTCTCTTTCCATTAGACTGTGGTGCCTTTCTCTCATTCTCTTGATGGATCCGAGGTCCTGACTCTCTTCACACACAGAATACCTGAGAGATATGTTTATTTCTCTCTTGTGTTAATAACTAATTATTGAATCAGAACCAAGGTTTTTCTCCTTTTCTACTTCCTCATCCAGAAATTAACCATGGGGGAAATCTTTCTTACAGACTTACCCAGGAAAAGAAATTCTAAGTTTAAGCTCATTGTATTTACTCAGATAGGTCTGGGAAATTGTGAATTCTCCCTTTAGTTAAACAGGCGATACGGAAATTGATAAGTTGCTTTGACCATGACTTGTGTGATCCACATCACTTACCTCATGAATCTCATTGGAATATAACCCACCTTTCATTATAATATTCATTCTCTCATTAATTTTTAACCAATCAGAGTTGATCACCAACTGCAGGAATACCTGTTCTTCTAAGGACCTATAAACTATCAGACCACCACCACATAGGATCTTCGGCTTTCAAGAGTGCCACTGACTTTTTTTTTCCCCTAATGAATAACATGCTAGCCCTATTAATAAAATGATTAAATTATCCAGAAATTATGTCTCTCAAACTTTTAAAACATCACATACCTCAGGTTTCATGGAACTAATTGTATATGGTGAGCCTAATTCTCCACTAAATCCTTGCTATCTGTATTTAAGAGTGCTAAGACATTTTCCATGTGTATCTACTGATGTTCTGAATTACCGCCTTTGGACTCTTAGCTCTGTTCTGCATCTTTAATTCTGGTAGTTACCCACTTGCCTTCTCTTGCTTTCTTTCAATTAGTGAATTTGTGTGACTGATCAACAATGAAACACATTTCATTTTGCAAATGTACTGTCTTTAATAAGAAATTCAGGATGTAGAGTGGTCATCTTGTTCTTCTTATTTAATTGGGTATATTTGAAGGGAAAGGGGAAGAGACATTTAGATTGAAAAGCTCAGGTCATGATTCCAATCTCTCAAGTACAAATTGCTCTAGAAATTAGTAATCAATTTTGAACAGCTCTTATTATAAGCCAGACTTTTAAATGAATGTTTTTCTGGTTTGCTAATAAATTTGTGTCTGGGTAGCTTGTTAATGATTCAAGTTACTAAACAGTTCCCTTCCTACCTCCCCCATTCCCCTGCCACATACCTATTGATCTATCTTGAAAAAGCACCACATTTGCTTTCTGTTTATTTATAGAGCTATTATACCTTGTTACTACATTCTATGTTCTAAATCCTTAGCAGGCTGACCAAGGTGACAGAAGTAAAACAGTATTCTATCACTACTTAGAAATCACAGACCCAAAGAGGAAAGTGCCTCAAGAATTTTCAGAGTTCAGGATTTAACTGTAGTATTTTTAATCTTCCAAATAAATTCGTCTATTATTACCAGATACCTGCATGTTTATTTTAAATTGGTTTGTTCCATTTGCCTTCTACCCTCAGTAACACCATGATTTGGCTGAGTTTGCTTTTGAAGTCTCAAATGTTTCCTATGACACTATGATTCACACTGAAGAGAAACCTAAGGTGTCACATTTGCTTGGTTGTCAAGCCTTGTTGAGTCATATATGCTAACTGGGCATGACAGAGATAGTTATGTAAGCCCGATTTCTTTCAAAGTTCTCCATTTTGTATTACATATCTGAAAAAACAGATTTTGGTTAAAGTCAAGTGGTTGATTTAAAGGAACTGAAATACATTTCTTTTTTAAATTAAATTTTATGTTTATTTTTAGTTTACATCATTCATTTCCACAAGATTTTGAGTTACAAATTTTTCCCCATCTTTCCCCTACCCATCACCCCAAAACATTGATCCCACTGTATATCCCCTCCTCCAATCTGCTCTCTCCTATATCCTTCCCTATTTCCCCTCCAATTTCCAGTAGGGAAAGATGGATTTCTTTACCTCAGTGCCTGCATATTTTATTTCCCAGTTGCATGTAAAGAATAATAATACTAATAATATATATATTTTTAAACATTTGATTTTACAACTTTGATTTCCAGATTCTTTCCCTTCCTCCCTTGTCACCCACCCTTATTGGGAAGATAAGCAATTCAATATAGGTTGTACATGGGTAGTTATACAAAACATTTCCATAATGGATATATTGTGAAAGACTGACTATATTTCCCTCCATCCTATCCCACCCCACACTTGTTCTATTCTCCACTTTGACCCTGTCCCTTTTCAAAAGTGTGTGCTTCTAACTACCCTCCCCCCAAACTGCTCTCCCCGCCATCATCCCCCTCTCATCTCCTTCCCTCCTGTAGGGCAAGATACCCAATTTAACGTGTATGTTATTCCTTTGCTAGGCCAAATTCAATGAGAGTAAGGTTGATCCATTCCCTTTTGTTTTCCTGTTCTTCCCCTCCATTGTAACAGTTTTCCCTTGCCTCTTCTATATGAGATAATTTACCCCATTCTGTCTCTCCCCATCTCCTCTCATTATATTCCTCTCTCACCTCTCAATTTCACCTTTTAAATATCATCCCTTTCTATTCAATTGATCCTGTGCCCTCTGTTGATATATACCAGTACACATGTATACACATATTCACATATGTATTCATACACACATATAACCTCCTATAGACATATGTATGTATATATAGATATACATATATCTATATATACATATATATATATATATATATATATATATATATATATATATATATATATATATATATATATTCCCTTCAACTATCCTCATAGTGAGAAAAATTTCACAAGTTACAATTGTCATTTTTCCATCTAGGCATGTAAATAGATCAACTTTGATAAGTTCCTTATGATTTCTTTTCCTTGTTTACCTTCTCATGCTTTTCTTGCTTCTTGTATTTGAATGTCAGATTTTCTATTCAACTGTGGTTTTTTCATCAAGAATTCTCAAAAATCCTCTATTTCATTGAATGATCATATTTTCCCCTGAAACATTATACTCAGTTTTGCTGGGTAGGTGATTCTTGGGTTTAATCCTAGCTCCTTTGACCTCCAGAATATCATATTCCTAGCCCTTTGATCCCTCAGTGTAGAAGCTTCCAGATCCTGTGTTACCCTGATTGTGTTTCCACAATATTGAAATTGTTTCTTCCTAGCTACTTGTAATATTCTCTCCTTGATCTGGGAATTTCAGAACCTGGCTATAACATTCCTAGGAGTTTTCTTTTGGGGATCTTTTTCAGGAGGTGATGGGTGGATTCTTTTAACCTCTATTTTGCCCTCTGGTTCTAAAACATCAGGGCAATTTTCCTTGAGAATTTCTTGAAGGATAATTTCTAGGTTCTTTTTTTGATCGTGGCTTTCAGGTAGTCCAATAATTTTTACATTATCTTTCCTGGATCTATTTTCCAGGTCAGTGGTTTTTTCAATGAGATATTTCACATTGCCTTCTATTTTTTCATTTGTTTGGATCTGTTTCATAGTATCTTGATTTCTCATAAAGTCACTAGCTGCCATTTGCTCCAATCTAATTCTGAAGGAATGTTTCTCTTCAGTGAGCTTTTGAGGTTCTTTTTTCCATCTGGCAAATTCGTCTTTTTAAGGCATTCTTCTCCTCATTGGCTTTTTGAGTCTCTTTTGCCATTTGAGTTAGTCTCTTTTTTAAGGTGTTATTTTCTTCAGTCAGGTTGTTGACTCTCTTTTCATGATTTTTTTTTGCATCATTCTCATTTCTCTTCCCAATTTTTCCTCCATTTCTCTTACTTAATTTTCAAAATCCTTCTTGAGCTCCTCCATGGCCTGTAACCAATTCATGTTTTTCTTGGAAGCTTTTGGTACAGTTCTGACTGCGTTGTCGTCCTCCTGTTCCATGCTTTGATCCTTTTTGTCCCCCCAAAAGTAATCTAAAGTTGGATTGCTGTACTTGCTTTGCTTCTTTTGCTTGCTCATGTTGCCACTCAATTACTTGACTTTTGAGCTCTTTGCTACAGTTGAACTCTGCTTCCAGAGGGGAGAGCTTTGTCCCAAATCACTGGGGTTTTCACAGCTGCTGGAACTATTAGGAGGGTGCCATCTCTGCAGCCCTCACAAACTCTGACTCACTGGTCACACACCTCAGGACCACCACCCAAGACCACAATCCAGATCCAGGAAGGTTAAAGCAAAAGTGATTATGCTCTGAATGGTTGCTTGGCCACCCTATGATCTACAAGCCAGGAGCTCTGAAGCAGCCACATGGAGGCAGCTTCAGGGCTAGTACAACTCTGCCACTTCTACCTCCAGGAGGCAGGGACCAGACTTGCTCCTCCATCCACCCCACTTCCAACAGAGTTTTACACTGACCTCTCACTTTTTCTTTGGCAGTTATGCCTTGATAATTTTGGAAACCGCCACTGCTGTTGGTAATCCACATCCCGAAGATCCACTACAGCCACTGGTCAGGGCACTGTGGGGCTATAAGCTTGGGCTCATGCAGGACTGGACTGGGCTCCCAGTGTGCTGCGATGGACACTTCCTGTAGGCCTTCTGGGCTGCCTTCAGTGGGAGATTTGTTACTCTCTATCACTGTGGGTTCTGTAGCTCTAAAACTTGTTTAGAGTCATATTTTATAGGTATTTGAAGAGGTTATGGGGAAAGCTCACAGAGTTTTCCTGCTTCTACACTGCCATCTTGGCTCTGCCCTCCCTGAAATACATTTCTTCTAGGCAAAATCTCATCAGCTTGGATTGGAAGTTAGTTCTAAGACATAAGGGGGCAGCTAAGCGGTGCAGTGGATAGAGCATCAAATCTGGAGTTAGGAAAACTGAGTTGAAATTCAGCCTTAGATACTTGCTACCTATATGACCCTGGGCAAGTCACTTAACCCTTATTTGCCTTGTTTCCTTATCTGTAAAATGGGGACAGCACTAAAGAAGAAAATGTCAAAACCACTCCAGTATCTTTGTTAAGAAAACCCCATGGACAAAAGTCCATGATGTCATATAGAGTCAGATACAATTGAAAAATAACTAGGACGTAAGAAATTGAAGGTAACATTTTAGGAAAGAAAATCAAAGAACCTTATGCCAACATCAGAACAAAGGTTTTTATTTTTTGGTGTTTCTTTTGTTAAAGTCAATCATAACTTTTATGGTATTTGAAGGGCTAGAGACTGAATAAGCATCCCTGATGATAATTCAGGAATGGGATTATAAAACCATAGATTAAGAACGGGAAAGGACCTTCAGTGGATAATAAAAGTTAAAGTATTTTCATTTTTGAGAATAATAGGAACATTGTTGAACTTGTTTTTGAGTTTCCTTGTTTTCCCTTGATTGGGAGGACAGAGAGAGTAAGTGACTTAAAGTAATGTGCCCTGATAACCCAAATTCCACAATTCATTAAGGAGGCTCTCTGATTGCCTGAGAGATCTATGGAGTGTACAGCTAGGTTCTGATTAGTTTGAATAATGAATTCTGTAAAGTGGCTGCATTATTCTAATTTGCACCACAATTTTCCATTTGGCTGGAACCAATGACCATATTTTACATAATTAAAACTTCAAATAGTGGGAATCCAAATACATACAATCACTTCATGGGACTCATTATTAACCCTAATTCAGGTCTAGTTATACAACTGGGAAGTGTGGCCTCACTTAAGACTTTTTATGCGTCATTCCCCTCCATACACTTTATAGTGAAGACATTTTGGTCTATTTACTGCTTCTCACAAACAACTCTCCATCTTCTGCTTTTGTGCTGTTGTCTTCCATGACTGTCTCTTATGTTTGGAATGTTCTCCTTCTTCATTTCTGCCTCTTGGTATCCTTGGCTTTCTTCAATACTCAGCTTAAATGTTACCTTCTGCATGAGGTCTTTCTGGAATCACCAATTCCCAATTTCTAGTGCTTTCCTGTTCTAGGCTACTTAGTAACTACTTTTTATGTATTTTGTTTATTCCTATCCAACCTCTGTTTCAAATACCTTGTTGTTTGTTTGTTTTTTTCTGGAGGGCATTCAGTGACTTGCCCAAGGTCACACAGCTAGTTAAGTGTCAAGTGTCTGAGGCTGGATTTGAACTCAGGTCCTTCTGACTTCAGGACTGGTGTTCTATTCACTGTGCCACCTAGTTGCCCCCAAATACCTTATTCACAAAGACTATAGTTATTGTTACTGTAGCTTTAAGAACCAAATAAATCAGTGTTGATGTGAAAGCTGAAAAATATCTTTCTATGCTGTATATAGAATATGAGAGAGAGAGAGAGAGAGAGAGAGGGAGAGCTTTTTACATTGCTATGAGATAAAATGTGGATGAATAGATTATTGAGAATGATAACTTGAAGGAAACTTAAGAGACTGTTTCCAGTCATGACTGGGAAGAAGCCGGAGACGACACAGAGAAAGGAGATGAAGAGATCTTTTGCAATAAAAATGTTTTTACCTTTACCCTGCAAATAACATTTTTGAGAAGAGACTTTGCTTAATATCTTGAGGGAAATTGAATGACAGAGAACTGGTTTTCACAGGTGAAGAGAAAGCAACTGGCATTACATTGAAAATTTGAGATGACACTGTAATATTTCACACAGTTGAAATATTGTAAATGATTATGCCTTTATGTTCGTTTCTTGATTCATGTATTAATAAATTATGTTCAGCCATTTTAATATTTGTTTAATTATAAGAGGTTAAGCAATTTATTACAAAGAAAAACTAAGTATACTCTTGGAATAAACCAAGATGGCAGTTTAGAAGCAGGAAAATTCAGTGAGCTTCCCCCATAACCACCTCAAATACCTATAAAATATGACTCTGAACAAGTTTTAGAGTTACAGAACCCACAGTGATGGAGAGAAACAAATCTCCCACTGAAGGCAGCCCGGAAGGCCTAACTTTATGTGGGTAAGACCATAAATTATAATATCATAGATTTAGAATGGAAGTGACCTTGGAGGCCACTGAGTCCAAGTCCCTTATTTTACAGATAAAGAAATTACAACTCAGAAAGATTAAGTGATCTACTCGAGGTCATGGAGCTAGTAAGTGTCTATTGTCTTCCCATGTATAAGCTCCTTGAAGGCTGTTGAATTTTTATTTTTTGTATTCCCAGAGGCTAGACTTAATAAATGATTGATTGAGTTTGGGTCAGTGTACCCATGTGGGTAAATATCAGAACAGAATTGGGGGATGCTCTTAAATGGAAAATGTTATTCTTATTTGGAGTCCATGAAGCACTTGGCCATTTTGAGCGTAAAAGAATTGGGATGGGAGAGACTGGGCAGCACAGTGAATAGAGCACTAGCCCTGAAGTCAGGAGGACCTGAGTTCAAATCTGACCTCAGAATTTACTAGCTGTGTGACCTTGAGCAAGTCACTTAACCCCAATTGCCCTTCCTTCCTCCTCCAAAAAGAAAAAAAAAGAAGAATTGGGATGAGCCATGCTGTTAGGTAAGAGGAAATGTCACTGGATAGATTGTTTTAGGAATTGTATTCTCTAGTCAGGGATTAAGGACTGTTCTAAGTGCTACTAATAGCCTTACCATGTTGTATTACTTTTGAATGTGTATTTTCTTTTGTTCATTTGTAAATAAATCCTCTCAAACACACTTCTGTGGTCTGAAATGTGTACCTGTGTTAAGAAGAGAAAGAAGAATAAATGTGGGAATTTACTGACAAAAGATACTGTTAATAGTTAAGGAAGGAGAGGCGAAAGAAAGGTTTTGTGGTAAATAGCAGAGTTGTGATCAAAACCGTTCTTCTTACCACCAAATCTAATGCTCTGTTCAAAATAGCATGTGAAAATTGGAAGCCATGAGGTCCAACATAAAAATTTTCTGGGCAGGTTCCAAGAATGGGAACTAATGTCTAAGTCAACTGACTCAAGTTAAAAGCCTAGGATCCTTCATTCCTTTCAGCTTAGAGTCACTCTATAATGACAGGGGCTTCAGTGATGGAAGTGTGTGATGCTGAGGAGAAAGTAAAGAAGACTACCATGGAACTGTTGAAGCAATGTGGATTTGAAATCCTTCCTTTAAAGGGGAGAACTAGACTGACTAGGGTAAAGGTTGGACTAGATCTAGGCTTCTTCGATTCCTCAGATTTTGCAATTTAAAGTAAACTACTTCCCAGACACTATGGCAAGAAATAGAGGCTCTTTGGTTTCTTTCAGAAACAAGAACATTTGTTATTTGCCTTGGGGATATAATGGGATGAAAATTGGACACCTCTACCACAAAGGATTAAAACACAAGGGAATCCTTATAGTCAAGCCAGCCCTAAGATTCAACCCTTTATTTGTTTTTTCTTTCTTTCTTTTGCACCATTGGCTTTAATGTAAACATCTAGTATAGTTTCTCCCCCCACCCCCACCCCCCCATGTTACAAAATGTCTTCGGTTAAGACATTTATACTTCTAAGCAATGACAAGGTTCAAGCTCAATAGTTATTCAACACAGTAGCAGCTTTGGGAGTTTAACAAAAAGGGGTACAGTTAATGTGTTTCAAAAATAAATGCATTCACTCCAAATGAATGTCATAATGTCTTTCAAAATACTGGTATGCTCTTAGAAAATGCTTTTGTTATGCAAAAATGAAAAATCCTAGTTATTAAAGGTTCTCAAAATTCATTGTGTAAATCAGTTAGAATCTGATATTCTGTAATTTGTTTAGAATCTCAGCTAACTAAGCACTATTTAGTATTTCTATTGCCTGGTTCTTTCTAATTATGAATCTTCCAGAGGGTGTACATATGGGGACAGGGGGACAATGTGAAAAGGGAAGTGGGGGAAATCTTCAGCATACCAACCCATCAGATATTTTCTAAAGTGAGGGTGCTGGTCTGTCTGCCTCAGCTTCTACTACTCTAATGACTAAGATAAAAGGGTAGCTTTAGTTCACATAATTTGAAGATTTCATGCTATAGGAAAGCTATAACAACCCCAAAATTCAGGAGAGTAAGGTAATGAAAATGAAAGAACTAACTTTGAAATATTTTATGTGAAAATATACTTATTTATGATGTAAAATCTCTCTGTATTTGGTCAGTGATTTGCAATTCTAAGTGGCACTTACTTAATTTTCATTAGTACCTTGTGCTTTGCACATAGTAATTGCTTAATAAATATTTGTTGAATGAATAATAGTATTTCTATGATCTAGTGGAGCACTTGACAAATTGAGAGAAAACATACATCAAATTCTATGTAGCCACCTAATTAACTGTTTCAGTTAATTTCTTCTTGTTGTACCTGGCCCCATTCTGGGTCCCCTCTGCTGGCCAGCTCTCCTTCATGCAGGTGGGTGGGCTGCTGGCTTTAGCCCCACCTAGGGAGACTTGGTGTTGGAAGTTTCAAAATGTGCTGACCAATCACTGATTTTAGTCTCTGCAAGTTCCTGCTTAAGTAATACCTAACCATTGGCCTCCTGTTTTCCTTTTAAAAGCTGAGGCTTTGCCGGGGTTTGGGGCTGAACAATTTGAGTAGGGGCCCTGTTCAGTCAACATGCCTGATCATCCAACAAAGAGTTCACTTCTAAATTGTTACTTGGGTCTTGCTCGTGTTTTGGGTACAATATTCTTTGGTCTAAAACTGTTGATTATAGGTGATATTTAAGCTTATAATGAAAACAGTTAAATACACCAACTGTGGTTTTTTTTTTGTTTTTGTTTTTGTTTTGCTTTTTTTGGAGGGCAATTGGGGTTAAGTAACTTGCCCAAGGTCACACGGCTAGGTTTTTGTTTGTGTGTGCGTTAAGTGTCTGAGGCCAGATCCGAACTCAGGTCCTTCTGACTCCAGGGCCGACTCTCTACTCACTGCGCCACCTAGCCGCCCCTACCAAGTGTGTTTTTAAAGAATTATATTTTGGTCATTTGGGTAGTCTATTAGATTGATACATAGGCAAGTGTCATAGATGGGTCATAGATCTAGGGTTGGAAAGATCCTTAGAGCTGGATCAAGAATAGAAGATGAGGAGGAAATGGGGCTGGGTTGCATTCAGGAAATGGCAGGCCACTGAAAATGAGTCTTAGGAGCAGAGTTGTATATAGAAATGGAAGGGTCTCAGAGGTTACTGAATTCAAACCCTAAATTTTATAGTTGAGGAAAGTGAGATTAAGTCACTTGCTGAGGGTCGCACAGATAGTAAGTAACAGAGTCACTATGTTAACCTAGGTGATCTGACATCAGCTCTAATGCTCTTGCCACTGTCAAAGGAAGGTTTATAGGAGAAGTGGCTTGGCATGATGAATAGAGCATTGGACTTAGAGTGAGGAAGTAGAACAAAGAAGAACATTACCAATCCTGCCTCAGACACTTACTAGCAGTGTGACGTTGGGGAAGTCACTTAACTCCTCTCAGTTTCAGTTTTCTCATTTGTAAGACAAAGATAATAATAGTTAGCCATATGTGAGTGGTATATCCGTTCTACCTACCTTGTAGGGTTGTTTTGATGATCTACTTTACAAACCTTAAAATGCAATTTAAATTCCTGTCACCACTATTACTGTGCTTTAAAAATTTTTTTTGTTGTTTAGTCATTTTTTTTCCTACTTGTGTCCAACCCTTTGTGACCCCATTTAGGGTTTCCTTGGCAAAGATTATGGAGTAATTTGTTATTTCCTTCTCCAGCCCATTTTACAGATGAGGAAACTGAGGCAAACAGGGTTAAGCGATTTGCCCAGGTCATACAGTTAGTAAGTGTCTGAGGCAGGATTTGAATTTAGGTTGCTCTGATACCAGGCCCAGCACTCTATCCACTATGCCTCCTAGTTGCCCCTTGTAAACCTTGAAGAGTTATATACATATTAGCTATAATAATTGTCTTGCCACCTTCCTTGAGATAGTCATCTCAAGTTGCCCAGTGTTACAAAAGCACCACTCTCAAAACACTGAAAGTCTCCTGGGGATGCTCTCCTGGAATGTAAAATCTCAGAAGAAGTAAAATTGCAGCTGTCCCTTGTGTGTGTGTGTATATATATATATATATATATATATATATATATATATATATGGGCTGTAGCATATTGGTAACAGTAACTTATGGGACAAACACAAATTGTGTAACAAAAGTTGTCATCATGGAGAGTTATGTAGGTATTAAAGAAGGGGTTCAGACATGTAGAGGGTGAATGAGAAGACGAGGAGAGCCTGGGCAGGAACTACACTGATCTCCATAAAATACTTTTGGTGTTCCCCAAGCCTGCCTGCATTTTAGTAATTAAAGCTTAAAATTCCATGAAGACTGTTATACAAGAATTAGATGAAGTCCTCTAGCACTTTGGGCAGGTCCTTTATGGAGGATATATTAAAATAAATGAATGAGAAACATATAGAAAGAAAAAAATCTAGTCTCACCAAAAACTTATTTTACCAATGAGGAAACTCAGACTCTAATAAGAGACTTGCCTAAGGTCACAGAGCAAGAATGCTCTTTTTACTGTCCTGTGTAGAGTCCAAAGTATGGATCTGTTGTGACCTCCATTAGAGGAGGCAATTTCCAGACAAAGAGATTGCAGCTCCATGGATGTATAATCTCTACATGTTGACAAAGTATTTTGATGAAAAAGTTAAAAAAAAAATCAGTCATATGGATGTGTTTGTTCTACAAGATGTTAAACATCTGAATATTTGCAAACATCTTCAATATTCCTCAGCTTCAAAACATCTGGATACTTGGTACAGAACAAGCATTCAGTTGATAGGAATGAATTTATTTCTTTTGGCATTTTGCCCCTGAAGATCCATCACAAATATCCATTACCAGTTAAGTACTGACAAATTTTTTTTGTCTTTATCTCACCTTTTATTCCCTCTGCCTTCTTCACCTTCACTCCACATCACCACAACCATTTATTTCAGTCAGTCAGCTACAAAAACATAAAGTTACCTGGAGATCTATATTCTTCCACCTGAATGGAACACTCCATAGCCACCATCAGTCACAACTTATGCCTTAAACCCAAATCATTCTGGCTTTCATTGATTGACCAACAGTAGGTCCCAGGCCAACCCCCCACCTCGGCCATTGTTTGGGCCCTAATTGGCTTAGAGTGAACTAAATAGTAGTTGTTTCTGTTTTGTCCAGAAACCCTAGGGTCTTACCCTCTCAGATAGATTTTCCTTTTTTCTGAGTAGGTCAAAGAGGCAATTTCTTACCTAAAGTTTTGTATCTCTACAAAGCCTCCACTTGAGGAGGGGCCCAGAATGGTCTTCTCTCCATTTCTCATTGTCTGCCTGCCTTGGTATTTTTTGGACTTTATCATACTGGCAGGTGAAGTATCTCCCTTCCCTCCCCCTTTCAGCTTCTTTTCATGTGTTGTCCTTCTCCATTAGATTGTAAGCTCCTTGAGGTCAGGAACTGTTTTCCTTTTTATTTGTTTTCCCAGCACAGTGCCTAGCACATAGTAGGTATTTAACAAATGTTTATTGACTATTGACCATGCACTACTCAAATTTTTAGGAAGTTCTTCTTTAATTTGAGCCAAAATCTACCTGTCTATAACTTGAATTACATTACCTTCTCACTTAAGCTTCCATTGTTGGCCAGAACATTTTTTTTCACATTGTTAATTAATTTGTTGTTAATAAATTGTTTAATCCTATACATATATACATATATTTAGATAAGAGAGAGCTCACTTTCTTAAGAACCAAGCCTTAAACCCTAACCACTCTGGCTCTCATAGATTGGTCAACAA
Source organism: Gymnobelideus leadbeateri (assembly GCA_011680675.1). Classification (NCBI taxonomy): domain Eukaryota; kingdom Metazoa; phylum Chordata; class Mammalia; order Diprotodontia; family Petauridae; genus Gymnobelideus; species Gymnobelideus leadbeateri. The sequence continues at coordinate 299,965 of WOXC01009015.1, read as the reverse complement.
TAGGTCCCAGCCTCACCTTGTAGGTGGTCATTGTTTGGGTCCTGATGTCTTAGAGTAAATGTAAAAAACAATTGTTTCTGTTTTAGCCAGAAACCCTGAGAGTTTTCCCTTCCCAGATTGATTTTTTTTGACTGGGTAAAAAGAGGCCATTCTTTACTTCATTTCTTACCTAACCTTAATGAGTGTTGCCTCAGTCAAACTGAGACCTGGGAAAGACCTCAGATTTAAAAGGCCAAGGTCTCTTACTGCAGCCTGGGCCATCTCCAGTTGTCCTGATCTATATCTTGCCACTGGACCCAGATGGCTCTGGAGGAGAAAGTGAGGCTGGTGACTTTGCACAGCCTCCCTCACTTAAATCCAATACACTTGCATTTCATAGCATCACCTCCTTGATGTCATGGTCCTCTTAGAGAATGAAGGCCAAATAACAACAACAACACCTTTGTCCAGGAAAGGGAAGGATGTTCAAGACAAAGTAAGATGTGTTTCTGTTCCCCTGAGTCAGGCAGCATTGTTTGATAGGTAAAAATGTGCTGAGCTAATTGTCACATTTTTCAAGTACTCATTTAAAAATATAACAACAAGGAAAAAGCAAATAGCTGATGGTAGTGTAATGGTAAAAGAAGATTTTTTAAATCTACCAATGAGAACATTTAGGAATGTATTACAGCATGAAAAAAATATTTGAAATGTTTAGTACAGCCCTAGTAGCTATTAAAATTCCTCCATTTTGCAAATATGTAATTCAGGAAGGAATTAAATGCTTCACATTCTACAAAGGTTAAAACCTATGAGAAATCCAGGTATTTTTGGAAAAGTCAAATCAAAGGCCTAAAGCAAGTTCATTCTTAATTTGGTTCTAATAAATGCAAGTGAGAATTTTTCATAGTTTTCTAATCGATTGGAAAATAGCATTTTGACTAATAATTTGATGTAACTGACAAAAAGTGTAAACTGCTTCTCTGTGGAGATTTCAGAAATGTTACATTTTCTTCTTGAATCCCAAGGACAGAATACCTAGGCCTATACCTATATTGATAGCTCCCTAAAGCTATATAGTCACACATACACGTATATTTTAAAGTCATTATTAAATTAAAACATACATAGAGTATATATAGATATATGTATTTTAAGGTACACTATCTATACATTTTCTCTATTTAAATCCTATTATTCTACTATTGTGACATGGAATCCTTGGATTCTTAAAATTTTTTTGATATCTTTTGTTTCTGCACCATTATCATTTCCAAATGCATCTTGAATGAGAGAGGAGACAGAGAGAGAAACAGAGATAAAGAGAGACGCGCGCAAAGGGAGAATGAAAGGGGAGAGAGAGAGAGAGAGAGAGAGAGAGAGAGAGAGAGAGAGAGATATCAGCAAAACCATTTAATGCATCAGCCAAATACATGAAATGTTCCTCACTCATAGTTCTCAACATCTGCAAAGAAGTAAGAGGGGTGCATATTCTCTGGGAAGAGATGGTCTCATCTAAGGTACCAAGGTGACAGATAAGATTTTGTATAGGAAGAGCAGCAAGCAAGCCAGTTTTACAATGGGGAGGATGCATTAGGGGAAGTAATATGCAATCAGCCAGCAATGATAGACTGAAGAGAGATAATATGGGTTTTAAATGCCAACTAGAGAAGTTTGTATTTTACTCTAATGGTAAGAGGGACCCATTGAAGCTTCTTGAGCTTAGGACAGAGCCAAATTGCTGGTGTCTAGATAAGTGGCATGTACTTATTTGTAAGAAGGAATACTTAATGCAACAATATTGATTATTGATTAGATGTTGGCCTATAGAAGCACATGTATATATTAGCATGTAGGTATGGTTTTGTATTATTTTTAATATGTGCAGCATTTATGGTACTGTTCTCATATTACCTTCTCATTTAAGCTTCCATGGTTGGCTAGAACATTTCTTTGAATTGTTAACTCAATTCTACCATTGCTTCTGGAAAGGGAATGACAATTGAGACATTTGACTTCACCGACCAAGCTTCCCTTCCCTGGCCACCACTTCCCTCTATGTGTTGTCTTCTTTTACTGAGTAGCTTGAGGGCAGAGACCAGATATGCTGGTAAATGTTAAACAGCTGGCCATCTGTAATGGAAATGCAAATTTAAAGATCTTCCCTGCCCCTAGCTTAAGTGCACCTGGAACTTGTGGTGGGAGGCTTGTTTTTCAGGAAAGCCCACACCTTGATACTTTGTGATTGGGCAGTGGGTCAAGGAGGTTGTTACAATCTCTGAGCTAGGAGAAGACTATATAAACCCTGATGAGAGGCTTAGCTTTGGGGCTCACTTTGAGAAGTGTTGTGTGATTTGACCAGATGAGACTCTGGGAAGCCATTGTTGAGAGCCCCCCAGCTTTGAAAACCCAGATGTCGATGCTTCCCTCTCTGGTAACTGTGATTTGGTATTGATGTATGTAATGTTGGGACAGTTTGGAAGCCTGTTTGATCTGTAAATTCTGTCTGTATAATCTGAAGCTCGGGGTGCTGACCTTTACCCCTGAACTAGGTAATACATGTTTGATTAAAGTAAGCTTGTTAACCCATTTTGAGTTGCTTTCCTTTTGAAAAGCAGATCTAAGAACCTATATTGGCAGCTACCCTGGGGATATTGGGGTGCTTGCTGCTACACCATCTGGGGGAAAAGTATGGAGGACATACTTTTAAGTTTAATCTATATCCTCAACATTTTCTGCTTCACTTTACAAAATAGGGACAATCAACAAAACAATAAATCAAGCCCTTGTGTGTAGTGTTGGCTAATTTCTGAAGTGTAAGTGTTCACACTGGACATTGAACAGTCAGCTTTCTCAGCCTGTTGGAGCTGGTTCCAGCATACCTCTGGTAGCATCTGGGTTTTGTATTTGTATTCCCAGCACCTGACAGAGCACCTGGCACATAGTAGTTGCTTAATACATGCTTTTCACCCATTCATTCACTAAATATTTGTAAATATCTTCATTATTTCTCAATCTTGAAACATCTGGATTCTTTCTATAAAGCAAATATCCAGTTGATAGGAAAGAATTTATTTCTTTTGGCATTTCACCCTTGAAGATCCATCACAAGGCTCCATCGCAAGTACCAAAGACAAACTTTATTTTTTATTTTAATCTAACACTTTATTCCTTCTACCTTCTCAACTTCATCCCCCACTATCATAACTTAAAAAAAAAAATCAGTTACAGGTAAACTGCTCCCGATGGCCATTTGGTTTAATGACCATTACTATTTCAATCACAAGATAAAAATATCAATATAATCCCTACCAGAAGAACTGACTATGATTAAAGTCTCATCTAGATAGGCATCTGACAACCTTCTACTAAGCTTCTTGCTTGCTAAGAGCCATATAGGATATAGAAGATATCCTATTTTTATTCATATCCATTTTATTTATTTATTCTTTTTTTTTTAAAGCAATTGGGGTTAAGTAACTTGCTCAAGGTTACACGGCTAGTCATTATTTATGCGTGGGTGCTCATTTTCTGAGGCCGGATTTGATCTCGGGTCATCCCAACTCCGAGGCCGGCACTCTTACTCACTGCGCCACCTAGCCGCCCCTATATCCATTTTATTATGCAGATCTACAGCTACCTTTTCATAATGAACCATTAGATATATCCCTTACATCATAGTCAAGAAGTGCATGTTTTAAAAAGTGGTTCTTGGGGCAGCTAGGTGGCACTGCGAATAGAGCACCTGCCCTGGAGTCAAGAGGACCTGAGTTCAAATCCAGCCTCAGACACTTGCTACACCATACTAGCTGTGTGACCTTGGGCAAGTCACTTAGCCCCAATTGCCTTGCCCCCTCCAAAAAAGAAAAAAGAGGTTCTTAACCTACTATAATATCCTATTTTTATATTTGAAGGCCACTACTGCCAACCCTCAGTCTTTTTTTGTGATGTATACTTTCATTAATCAATAAACGTTTATTAAGTATTTGCTATATACCAGGCACTATGCTAAGTGCTAACTTTCATCACTTAAGTGACCACTTATCCAATTAGATTCTGCCCATTCTTTGGAAGGTTGATTGAAAACATCTGCCATAATGACCCACTTTGTGTCAGTAGATTGGATTGTAGTTCAGCAACACTTACTCCTCCTGCATTGGTTAAGTCAATCAGCCAACAAATATTAATCAAATTCCTACTACTCTGTTAAAATAAAGCTTCTGGTGCTTCATACCTCTTTCCAATAACTCAGATAATTTAACCATCTGGGAGTTCATAATCAAATTACCAACTTTATCTGAAAATAGGGTGCTATTTAGCAGAATGCTAAAAAAAATCCAATAATGTGGATTAGAGGAAAACCATGTTTCAAATTTGTTTTCAATATTGTTTAAAATGTCAAAAATATGAAGTGGAAGTGTTAGGGGCGGGGATAGGCTTTGCTTTTACTGTGCTAATTTCCATATGAGGGCGTGGTTTAAATGTATATAAGATGCTGTATGCGGAAGCATCTCTCTCTCGGGATGTGACCAGCCGTGAATAAACAACCCCTGAAACCTCGGGTGCTCTGTCTGGGTTAATTCCTCTTCGGAGGCCGGTGACGATCGAAGACTCGCCATGGGGATAGGTGAGTAGAGAGGACGGGGATATAATAGTTACAGATCAACCCACCGCCGGTGCCATAGATAAGGCCCCCGGCAAGTGGCGCCCGAACAGGGACTGAGATCTGTAGGGACCGTCTGAGTCCGCTGGACGGACTCCCCCCAGACAGCCTCATCTCATAAGAAGGACGAGATGGGAGGATTGAATAGCATACCTGAATTTCGACCCGAGGAGAAGGGGGTTGTAGCCGCCCAGCTGTATAAGCTGTGCACTAAGAGGGGGTATAAAATCCCCCTAAAAACCTGCCAAGCATTCATAGAAGGGTCGGGTGAAGAGGAGGAAAGTCACGGTGTGGGGCCACAAGAGGAGGATGAAGGGGAGGATGGGGGGGAGGATGAGGGCCCCCCTCCCGTGTACCCCTGGGAAGAGTTAAGGAGGGCTAGAGGGGAAAGCCGCGAAAAAGATGGCGGAGACACAACACTTCCGCATTCTTCATGGGACACTGACCAGAAGGATAGTGGGTGTGACGCAGCTCAGATGCTGAGCGGGCCTAGACAGGAAAAGACAGGAGGATGGGGCGGGGCCTCTTCTAGACACCCGGAGGCCTGGGGCGGAGTTTCCCCGAGTTGCCCAGAAGCTTGGCTAGCCGCCCCAATGGCCATGGCTGAGCCTCCCCCATGCAGATTGGCAGCATTCAGGGACGGGGGGGAGAGGACCCAGACCAGGGGCAACAGGTCTGGTCGCAGCCAGTGCCATCCGAGCCCTTGAGCAAGGAGAGATGGTAGATTGGGATGACTGGGGGATATATCCGCTGATCGCCGACCCCCTTACGGGGCAGCGGCAGTACACCCCAGTGCCATTTAAAATGCTGATGGATACTGGGGCGGATTGCTCCGTGATAAATGGAGGCCAATGGAAGCCTGAATGGCCACTGTCGGCGGGAGGGCAGCCAGTAACGGGGGTAGGAGGGAGACAGACTGCCCCTAAGGCAGCAAGGGCCCTGAAGTGGGCCGTGAAAGGCAAGACAGGACTGTTTAAACCTCTCTTCCTACCAGGGCTCCCATACGCCCTCTGGGGGCGTGATCTCCTCTCCCAATTGAATCTTTCTTTGGCCACTCCAGACAGTCTGCTGGGAAATTAGTGGGGGCCACTGCCGAAGGGAGCTTCTCCCCGCAGATCACTTGGATTGATAAGAAACCAATATGGGTAGACCAGTGGCCCCTGTCCCAAGAGAAGCTCACAGCGCTTAGGATGATTGTAGATACTTTATTATTAGAGGGGAAAATAGAGAGATCTCTTAGCCCTTATAATTCCCCAGTATTTGTCATCAAAAAGAAAAGTGGAAAATGGAGGATGCTAGTTGACCTCAGAGCAGTTAACGCTGCCATGTTACCAATGGGAGCCCTCCAACCTGGACTACCCACGCCGGCAGCCATCCCAAGGAATTGGGAGATAATAGGGATTGATATTAAGGATTGTTTTTACAGTATCCCTCTTCACCCAAATGATAAAGAGAAGTTTGCCTTTTCTGTTCCCAGTGTTAACTTCCAGGCACCTTCCGAGAGATATCAGTTTAGGGTTTTGCCCCAGGGAATGGCAAATAGCCCAACCTTGTGTCAGTTATATGTGGCAGAGTTGTTAAGGCCAGCTAGGGAAAAATATAACAGTCTTATGATTATACATTATATGGATGATATATTGATCGCTGCACCACAGCTGCAGCTGGCAGAGAGTTGTTTGGCCCTAATAACTGAGTTGTTGCAAGGTAAAGGATTGCTGCTAGCCCCTGAGAAGGTGCAAAAGTCATATCCTTATGAATATTTAGGTCAAAAGGTTCTTCCTGAACAGGTTGTTAAAGATATTCCTGGCATTGATAAGTCCCAATATAGGACATTGAATGATTTTCAAAGGTTGGTGGGAGCAATTCAGTGGATTCGCTCTGCAATCCCTATACCACAGTCACTTATGCAGCCATTATATGAGATTCTAAAAGGGGCGTCACAGTTGACCTCCCCTAGGACATGGACCCCCAAGGCAGAACAGGCATTGGAACAGATTTTGCAAAAAGCCTCTGTTTTGAGTCGCCAAGCCCCAGATGAACCTATATATTTTCAAATATTAAGAGATACAGGGCGATTTTGGGGATGCCGCTTTCAAAGACATGGATGTTTAGAATGGTTATATCCAAAAATTCCAAAAAAGATTATACAAGATAAATGGGAGACCCTAGCTTGGTTTTGTTTGCAAGCCTCTGAGCGCTGTCAACGTGCATTTGGGCGCAAACCTTTTCTTAATTTAGATCTATCAGGAGAGCTCAGTCATACACTTGCAGAAAATTCCCTGCTGTGGGCCACGGTGTTGACTAGTATGAATATTGCGAAAGTCACACCTCCCCCAGTGGTCCGGATGTATAATGAATTCATTCTCAAACGCCACACACCTGTAGTGGTATCCGATCCAGTGGCCGGATCAAATATATTTACAGATGCCACTAAGAATGGCCGTGCTGTAGTTCACAACCCGTCACAACCAGCCACGTGGGTATTTGATACCCCATATACCTCCACCCAGAAGAATGAGTTATTTGCCATTATTAAAGCTGTAGAGTTGTTTGATACTATACCCATAAATTTAATTACAGATAGTATGTATTGTGCACTAGTGCTTCCCCGCTTGGAACATGCCTATGTGTCTCCAGGATCCACCATAGCCGATCTTTTATTACACCTTCAACATAGAATAAAGGGTAGGAGACATCCCATTTATGTCCTACATGTGCGGTCCCATATATCTATCTCGGGACCTATTTTTCAAGGCAATGATGAAGCCGATAGTGCCCTATATATAGCCCACCAAGATCCTGATCCGGCCCAGCAGGCACACGGTAAGTATCATATTTCAGCTAGATCCCTCAGACGCCTCTATGGCATTCCTAAGATGGAAGCACGCTCCATTGTACGCTCATGCACCGCTTGCGCACCCTTCCGGCCGCACCCCCAGCCAGAAGGCATCAATCCCAGGGGCAATTTGCCTAATGCCCTCTGGCAAATGGATGTCACACATTTAGGACAGAAACATATACATGTATCAGTAGATACCTTTTCTTCCTTTACCTTTGCCACGTTGCAACCCGGCGAGACTGTAAGACATGTAATATCACATTTGTACACTCAAATGGCCACCTTAGGTGTGCCAGAAGCCCTAAAGACTGATAATGGGCCGGCATATACCTCTAGGGCCTTTACAGAATTCTGCCTAGAATTTTCTATCAATCATACTACGGGTATCCCCTACAACCCCACAGGCCAAGCCATGGTGGAGCGAGCAAATCGCAACCTGAAAACAACCCTCTATAAACAAAAAGGGGGAGTATGCAGGGGAATAACCCAAAAGGAATTGGCACAAGCCGATTTTACCATGAACTTTCTCCAATTTAGAGATGATGGCACCTCGGCCGCACAGAGATTTTTTGGAAAAACTGCGACCAAACACATAGAGTTGCCACCCCCCACAATGGCCCTACCAGGAACTAAGATAATGTGGAGGGATGAAGAAGGAAAGTGGCATGGGCCGGTCACAGTGGTTGCAAGGAGACCAGGCCATTTATCCTTTTATCCAAATGAGAATTCTAGTCTCCCTGAAAAATGGATACCTGTACATAGAGCTAGAGATCTTGAATGAACCCAACCCGATTATCGGGATGAGGAGTTCCCTCTCTTTTCCTTTGCAGGGACATGGCCCACCATCCTGGGAATCCTGATGTGTGGAACGGCGATAGAACACCCCACCCCCGGACTCGCGACGCCTCGATGGGGGCCTTTTGGGGCGGGTTGGGTGCCTCTCTGTGTCTCCTCTTATTACTTATTGGGCTTTTATTTTGGTGCATATGCCGTGCATCCACCCGGCATAAGGGCTATATGTTACTTACCCAACAAGCCATCTTTGCTATAAGAGAAGGACAAGATCCTTCAGTTTGGCTCGCCGCCATGGAAGACATGTAACACCTTGGGGTAAGACGGGGCAAGCCCCACGACGGGCAACTTCTCCCACCCAGCCACCTAAGACAGGGCCCGAAGGTGTTGGGTCCCTAGGACGGGTAAGGTTTCAGGGATTGAGGAGACGACCCAAGCCAGGGCACCCCGCTCCCGGCGAAGCTATAAGCTTAGATGATGCGTAATGTTTAGCAAGGCTGCACCAGGCACCACAGCCCTGATAAAACAAAAAGGGGGAGATGTTGGGGGCGGGGATAGGCTTTGCTTTTACTGTGCTAATTTCCATATGAGGGCGTGGTTTAATGTATATAAGATGCTGTACGAGGAAGCATCTCTCTCGGGATGTGACCAGCCGTGAATAAACAACCCCTGAAACCTCGGGTGCTCTGTCTGGGTTAATTCCTCTTCGGAGGCCGGTGACGATCGAAGACTCGCCATGGGGATAGGTGAGTAGAGAGGACGGGGATATAATAGTTACAGATCAACCCACCGCCGGTGCCGTAGATAAGGCCCCCGGCATGGAGGAGTTAGGATTCCTCTGCATAAAAAGTCTGATATTAATATGTCACCTTTGTATATAAAGGCCTTAATCACATGAAAATAGGTGTGTCTATCAATATATGCCAGACTGCAATAAATGTAATAAATGACTGTTTAAAATTCTCAGCAGAACCCTTGGAAGCACTGTATGGGAATGAAACTCCTTGAGAAAGTACATAGGAACTGCTCTTCTCCAAACTTTATTGTGATGAAAATACCAGGAAGTGTTTTTCATCCTGATGTGTTTATACTTGAGTTTACTTTATAATCTACTTTAAACAGCATGAGCTAGGCAAAAGGATATTGGCCTAAGAGTTGAATCCCAGGTTCTAGACCATGCCATTGATTTTCTATGTGACCTTCATAAAGTCATTTATCCTCTTTCAACTTCTTTGTATGCCAAATGGAGATAAAGTTTATTTAACAAGACTGGGCTTTGGTATCTGTTTTTGTATGAGTCCTTTGATTATATCAAAGTAGAGGTCCACAGGTGAAAAAATCTTTTAACAATGAAGATTTAGGGGCATTATAAAGGTCAAATGCAATATTCTATAAAAGATTTGAAAAAATTTAAATATAAAGTATTATTGTTTGTAGAGCTTATAAACATGGGGGTGCCTTAGCCCAACTCTCACTCAAACTGACAAGGAAGGTCCCCAAGGGAAACAAAGGGAAACACAAGTTACATCTCTCCCTGGGGATATTAGAGGTATTCCTGAGGTGTGTCTTTCTATTGTTACTGACTGAAGTCTCCCATTCTGGTATGTTTTCCACAGTATCAATTACCAATTACAGTTAGTATCTTCCCTACTTCATTGATTGACCCAATGTTTACTGCCCCATATAATTTAATCAATTAACACCAATTAGCTTTCACAAAGGAGTATTTACTGAGAGGATATATCAAAAATAGAAGTTACAAAGTATTTCCACCAATACCAGGGGCAACCCCTTCTACCCCCTTGGCCCCTGGAGAGAGTAAGCTCAAACAGAATGATTGCCACAAAACATTCCCCCAGTCAAGACTCACTTTTGAATTCATCATAGTTACTGGCCAAACCACTCAGTTGCTATAGGACCTGGCATTTGATTCATGACTAGGCTGGGTCTCGAAGGTTGCTCACTCCTGAGGGTTATGCTGGTGTCCTCCTAGAGTCAAGTGCCAGCAAAGTCTGATATGGACTCCAGTACCTGAACCTCTGGCAGCTCTCTCTTTTGACTTTTCAAAGCCTACAAGGTCACAACCATCTCAAGTACTATATCTAAGAGCATAAAAGAGTAGACAGACAAAAAACAGCTAGGCCATACATTCATAGGTCACATCTTGGCCTGTGTAGAGAAGGCCCAAGACCCTCCCCACTCAGAGGCTTCGAGCATGTCTTCCTTTGATGACCACCAGGAAAGAGAGAGATGGATGTGGCTGCTTATTGCCTTTTGTAAACACATGAAGTCTGGGTTCAGCAGCCACTCTTAGTAACACTGTAAGCAGATGGAAAATAGTCTCTGCATGCTCCAAGGTCCACATGGGGAGTTTCATTAAACAGAAAAAGCTGAACATGCTTGTAAGGCCTGGGCTTTCATTAGCCTGTTACATTGCCCAGGACTTGGCAAACTATAACCTGAAGGCCAAAATCTGTCTCCTGCCTGTTTTTGTTTAGCTATCCAGCTAAGAATGGTTTTTACATTTTAAAATATAATAAAACTTTATGTTAAAAATGAAAAAAACAAAACATTCTTAGTTCAGTAGTATAAAAGCAGACAGGAGGCAAGATTTGGCACCAAGGTTTGCCAGTCCCTGGTAGATACAGGGAAGAGGAGGGAAGGTGACAAGCATTTAATAGTGCCTATTATGTGACAGGCATGTTGTTGTTGGGTTGTTACAGTTGTGTTTGACTCTTTGTGACTCCATTTGGGGTTTTCTTGGCAAAGATACTACAGTAGTTTACCATTTCCTTCTCCTGATCATTTTACAGATGAAGAAACGGAGGCTGAGAGTGTTAAGGGACTTGCCCAGGATCACACAGCTAGTATCTGAGGCAGAATTTGAACTCAGGTCTTTCTGACTCTATTGACAGAGCTGTGCCCACTGCGCCACCTAGCTGTCCAATTAGAGCAGTTCAAAATAATAATAATAGATAATATTTATATAGCCCTTAATATGCACTTGCTCTTGCCATCTGACCAGCCCCTTTTTTTCCCTGATTATCTGTTTCTTTCATGCCACTGTTGCTGTTCAGTCTTTTATTTGTGTCCAGCTTTTTGTGACCCTGTATGGAATTTTCTTGGCAAAGGTACTAGAGTGGTTCGCCAATTTCCTTCTCCAGTATATCAAGGCAAACAGAAGTTACGTGATTTTCCCAAGATCACACAGCTGGTAAATGTCTGAGGTCAAATTTGAACTCAGGTCTTCCTGACTCCAGACCCAGTGCATTATCCAATGAACCACATAGCTATTCTTTACTCTGGCTGCTCTTAGTTCCTTATTGGTTGTATGCTCACATCCACCACGGGCCTCTCTATTGCTTTCTGATAACCAATTAAAAATTTTCAAAGACTGTAGCAATCTACATATAGGCATATACCATCACCAGTATCTATATAGACTTTATTGTGCAGTAAAATGGTTTGTTTGAAAAAAAATTATATTGCCATCTCTGAGTATGACTAAAATTGTTGCATGACCAGTGATCATTTCCTCTAGAGATCATTTCCATGAGTGATCAGTGATTTCCACAGAGTGAGAGGTTTTTGTGTAGAGCACACAGCTTAGCACACTACACAGCTTTGTATAGTGCCTAACACATGGGAAGTGTTTAATAAATGCTTGTTTGCTGACTGACTAGCTGACACAGTCCACTTTTCAGTAATTGCTCGGTAGAACCTGTCTCTGCCCCATTTCTGATTACAGTATGCTGTCTTGGTCTGTGGGCTGTGTTTCCTGGCGTGACTTCCAGCTTTAACTTGATGATCCTGTGATGTGGGTCCCCAAGGTATTTTGTTAATAGTTGCCTTGTTATTCTTTTCACTTCAGTTTAGCAATTTGCTATGCAGAACTTGTAGAGATCCTGCTGTCCATTCTTTTATAAATAGGTTCAGCCTCAGGTCAAGTATATCTTGTTTACCAGAGTTGATTGTCCTTTGAAATATTATAGTTAGGGCAGAATACATTTTCCTTTGGAAGGGCCTACCTTCATAAGGTTAAAAAAAAACAACCGAATTTAGATAATTTAGCCTAAACTTATCATTTTAAGAAAAAGGAAACCAAATCCCAGATAATAAAATGACTTGCCCAGGGTGACAATGTATCTGCCTATACTGAGCAGGGCTAGGTCTTTTGACAGTATATTCCATGTTCTTTCTACTCTATACATATTTGTTCCTTCCTATCAATGTGCCTTAAACCTGATGGACATAGGATATATTCTTCATTACTTTCTTCCACTGAGGTTCACTTCATCCTGAGATATCACCCTATCCAGATTGTAGTGTCTGTTTTCTACAATGATTCCCAGATAATTTTCTCTCTTTTCTTAAGGAGTTCGGGCTCACAGGCTCACATCTTCCTTTATTCCTCAACTACATGAGTACTTAAATTTATATATTAAAGTTCTCTTCAATATTCCTTCTTAAAAATTCATTAAACTTCTTAACTCTCATGATCTGCAACTTCACTCTACTCTAGTCATACACAGGAATTGGCAAGTCTTTGATTGATCATCAAGTGATTATTAACCATAACTGATATTCTTCTATCTGACCACATCTATCTGTCTCTCCTATGCCTTACCCCTCCTAAGCCTCTGCATCCTTATCACAACCCAGGGGTCCCTTGTAGTAGCACTGGGCACAGGAACAGGGCTCATTACCCTGTTCTGGGTTGAAGTTCCACAGTTGGGAGTAGTAGTAGTAGTTATGAATAAGTAGGGGCCCTACCTGTATAGGGACCAGAAGGCAGACTAGGAGGGCAGTGACCAGACCTTTCCCTGGATCATACCATGTTAGAAGCACTGAAAACTTACAGGCATTCAATGAATTGTAAAAGCAATAGAAGGAAAGGACATAAAAGAGAGACGCTCAGGCTAGACAACTCCCCCCACCCTCAGAGGTAAGCAGAGCTTAACTTGCATAAAGTCTAAAGTTGACAAACAGGCTCAAAAAATGAGTAAACAACAACAACAACAAAGAACCCAACCACAAAAAGCTATTATGGTGACAGAGAAGCTCAAGACACAAACTAAGAAGATAATGATTTCATCTATAGGCAAAGTCTGAAAGAAAAATGCAGCTTAGACACAAGCCCAGTACAAATTCCTAGAAAAGCTAAAGAAAAAAATCCCAAAATTAAAATAAAATCAACTAAGAATGGTAAGGAAAAACTGAGGTGGGAGGGAAATGAGAGTAATTCAAGAAAATTATGAAAAAGGAATTAACAGCTTGATAGGAGAGACACAAATAATGCTGAAGAAAATAACTCCTAAAAATTAGAAATGGTTAAGTGAAAGCTAATGACTCCATGAGACATCAAGAAACAATAAAACAAAAAATGAAAAAGAATGAAAAAATAAGAAAAAATGTGAAATATCTCATAGAAAAAACAACTTGAAAAATAGATCTAGGAGAGATAGAAGAATCACTGGACTACCTAAAAGCCATGGTTAAAAAAAAAAAGAGCCTAGACATCATATTTCAAGAAATTGTAAAGGAAAACTGCCCACATATCTTAGAACCAGAGGGTAAAGTAGAAATGTAAAGAATCCACCAGTCACCTCCTGAAAGAAAATTACACAATGAAAACTCCCAGGAATATTATAGTTGTCTCATCTTTCCTGATTTCTCTTACAGCACTTGGCACTATTGACTAATCTCTCTTTTTTAGCAACTCTCTCCTATCTGTATTTTCATCTCTTCCTACATATCTGTCCAATTCTTCTCAATTTCCATGCTGTTCCCTAACAGTTGATTTGTCATTGGGAGGAAGAGAAAGGACAAAGGCCATTGGGTCCTGCAGCACAAGAGGTATGAATTACCTGTGCCAGGTGTGTTTTTTTTCCTCTGTGTATATCTTTCTATTAGTGTACTTTATGGGTGTGTCTACTCTTTCTATAGATGCTGCATGTAGTTGTGTGAGATTATGCTTTTAATTTATGAGGATGAGAATATGTTGCTTCTATTGATCTAATGATGTCATCTTAGTAAATGGCTTTGCTCTGATCGACTTGTAATTAATTACTCTTTGACTATTAAAGGAAAATACCACAGTGGGACTAGTTTTAGGGTATGAACCCACAAAATAACTTGAACCTGAGCATAATTACACCCTGGGGACTTAACCTTCAAGTAAGTATGAGTTGAGAGGCATTCCAAAAGAGGTTCTACAAAGACAAAAGTTAGAGTTCCTTTCCTTAAGGAGCTGACTTTCTAACAGGGGAGAAAGAAGACATACAAGGTGCCTTTGGTGGGGGAAGGTATTGGTAACTGAGAGGATAAGGAAACACCTCATGCAGAAAGTGGTGCTTGATAATGAATCTTGAAGGAAACCAAAGATTACAAAAAGCAGACACAAGGTACTGCTAATGCAAAGGCACAGTGATGAGAGATGGACAATTTTACTGGATTATAGTGTGTGTAGAAGAAAGTAATGTGTCATAAGGCTAGAAAGGTTTGAATAAAACCAGCCTGTGAAAAGCTTTCAATATCAGAGGCATTGTTCCTAGAGGAAAAATGGAGTCAATGAGTTTACTGAATAAGAAGTGATGTGGAAGTGAATGCCTAATATGAACTTTAGGAAAATCATTTTAATAACTGTGTTGAAGGTGCCTTGAAGGAGATACTTGAGGCAGGAAGACCAGTTAGAAGGCTATTTCAGTAGTACAAGTGAGACATAAGGAGAGCCTGAACTAGGGCAGTGGTTATCTGAATGATGACAATTCTTAGCATTTATATAGTACTTTAAGGTTTGCAAAATGCTTTATAAATATTATATCTTTTTATCCTCACAACACCTAGGAGGTAGGTACTACTATATCCCCATGTTATAGATAAGGAAGCTGAGGCTTAGAGAAGTTAGGTGACTTAGACCACACAGTCAAGGCTCATACTCAGGTCTCCTAGACTAAAGCTTCCTAAAATTTTTCCACTCTCAACTTCTTTTCACCCAAGAAATTTTTATGTGCCCCCAGATTTTAGGTATATAAAATAGATATACAAATCAAACATTTACTGATAAATCACAAAGAAATTTATTTTAAAATGATTCTATGGTATAGATATAATTTTTACCATTTATTAAAGATGAAAGCAAATTTACATACTAAGGAGATGTATATGCTTGTTTATTTTTACATAAAGAATTAAGTCTTGGTGGAATATTTGATGCTGCAGGATATAGAGCATCTTCAACCTTTTTCAGAGTTGACTGATATTTTGATTTTATAATTGTCAATGCTGAGAATGCCACATTGCATAAATTAATAGTACAAAATGGCAGAAGTATATTTAGGGCCATTTCAGAAGTTGCTGGAAATTCTGTACTAACCCCAAGTCAAAATTATTTCATGATTTTTTAGGAAACTCAAGTTTTAAACCTGTGTCACTTGATAATTTGGCAACTTCTTTTTGCACTTTTCTTTGTATATATATATATAATTTTTTTTTTCTGTTTAACACATGCTTTATTAACTTCTGGTTTACATCATTCATTTCCACCAGATTTTGAGTTACAATTTTTTCCCCATTTTTCCCCCTATCCACCACCCCAGAATAGCAGTCCCACAAGATATCCCCTCATCCAATCTGTTCTCTCCCATATCTTCTCCCACACCCCCTTTGGCTTTGCCATTAGGGAAAGGTGAATCTCTGAGCCCCAATGCCTGCACATCTTATCTCCCAATTACATGCAAAATAGTATTAATAATAGTATTTATATACATTTGAAACATTTCATTTTAAGACCTCAAATTTCATATCCATTCCCTTCCTCCCTTGTCACCCATTCCCTCTGGGAAGATAAGCAATTCAGTATGTGTTATACATGTCTAGCTATGCAAAACATTGCCATAGTAGATATTGTAAAAGACTGCTTATATTTCCCTCCCATCCATCCCACCCCCAACCTGGTCCATTTCCTACTTTGATCCTGTTCCTCTTTAAAATTGGGTACTTCCAACCGCCCCTCCCCCTAGAATGCCCTCCCCTCCATCAACCTCCTCTCGTTCCCCTTCCCCCTACTCTCCTGCAGGGTGAAATATCCCATTTAGTATGTATGTGATTCTCTCCCTGAGCCAAATTCAATGAGAATAGGGTTTTGTCTTTTTGCCTTCCTGTTCTTCCCCTCCCCTGCAACTACTTTCCCTTGCCTCTTCTACATGAGATAGTCTGCCCTACCCTGTCTCTCCCCATCTCCTCTTGTCACTTTCCTTTCTCACCTCTTAACTTCACCCCTTAAGTATCATCCCTTCCTACCAAATTCAACCTGTGCCCTCTATCCATGTATACCTGTAAACATATATACACACATTCACATATGTATTCATATGTCTACATACCCTTCTTCAATTATTTTCATAGCAAGAAAGGTTTCATCAGACACAGTTATTGCTTTTCCATGTAGGAATGTTAATAGTTCAACTTTGATAAGTTCCTTTTGATTTCTTTTCCCCGATTACCTTCTCAAGCATCTCTTGCTTCTTGTGTCTGAATGTCAAATTTTCTATTCAACTCTGGTTTTTTCATCAAGAATGCTTGAAAGTCCTCTATTCCACTGAATGACCATATTTTCCCCTGAAACAAGATACTCAGTTTTGCTGGGTAGGTGACCCTTGGCTTCAATCCCAGCTCTTTTGCCCTCTGAAATATCATATTCCATGCCCTTCGATCCCTCAGTGTAGAAGCTGCCAGGTCCTGGGCTATTCTGATTGTGTTTCCACAATATTGGAATTGTTTCTTCCTGGCTGCTTGAAGTATTTTCTCCTTCATCTGGGAATTCTGGAACCTGGATATAATATTCCTAGGAGTTTTCTTTTTGGGATCCTTTTCAGGAGGCGATCGGTGGATTCTTTCAACCTCTATTTTCCCCTCTGGGTCTAAAACATCAGGGCAATTATCCTTCAGAATTTCTTGAAGGATGATTTCTAAGTTCTTTCTTTGATCATGACTTTCAGGTAGTCCAATAATTTTTAAATTATCTCTCTTGGATCTCTTTTCCAGGTCAGTGGTTTTTCCCACGAGATATTTCACATTGGCTTCTATCCTTTCATTTGTTTGGATCTGTTTAACAGCATCTTGGTTTCTCATAAAGTCACTAGCTTCCATTTGCTCCAGTCTAACTCTGAAGCAATGAATCTTCTCAGTGAGCTTTTGAGATTCTTTTTCCTTCTGGCAAATTCGGCTTTTTAAGGCATTCTTCTTCTCATTGCCTTTCTGGGCCTCTTTTGCCATTTGAGTCAGTCTATTTTTTAAGGTGTTGTTTTCCTCAGTCAGGCTATTGACTGTCATTTCATACTTTTCTTGCATCTTTCTCATTTCTCTTCCCAATTTTCCCCCCACTTCTCTTATCTGCTTCTTAACGTCCTCTATGGCCTGTAGCCAGCTTGTATTTTCATTTGGGGCTTTTGGTGCAGGAGTTCTGACCTCACAGTCCTCCTCCTGTTCCATGATTTGATCCTCTTTGCCCCCAAAATAGGAGTCTAAAGTTGTATTTTTCTGTTTATTTTGTTTCCTTTGCCTAGGCATATTGCCCCTCAATTACTTGATTTTTGGGCTTGTTGCCACAGTAGGACTGTGCTACCAGACAGGAGAGCTTCCATCCCAAACGTGGGGTCTTCACAACTTGAGCAGGTTGGGTGGCCTCTGTAAAGCCTCCACCCACTCTGGCAAATTGGATACCCACCCCAGGCCTCCCCCCAAGACCACAATCCATATCCAAGCAGGTTAAAGCGAGAGCGATTAACCCCCAGACTGATTGCTAGATCTCTCTACAGTTCGCAGACCAGGAGCTGGATCTGTCACTGATGCTGCAAAATGGCCTCTGTGCCAAGTTTCCTCAGCAGCTTTTCACTCCCAGGAGAGGAAGCTGACATGTTCCCCAAATACTGGTCCCAAAGTCCATAGGGCACTAACCTCTCACTTTGTCCTAGGCATATCTGTGCTGATAGTTCTGGAATTGCCACAGCTGCTGGTGTTCTGGGGTCCCTCTAGCTGGCTGCTGGCCTGGCTGCCCTGGGGCTAAAACCACAGCTCGCTGTGGGCCTGGGCTTGGCTCCCAGAGCACTGTGCTGTCAGCTCCCAGCGCTCTGTGCTGCCAGCTCTCAGAGCTCTGCAATGGCTGCTCCCTGCAGGGCTGCTGGGCTGTCCTCAGCAGGAGGTTAGCTTCTCTGTGTCGTTCTGTGGGTGCTGGGGCTCCAGAAGTTGTTCAGATTCCCCTTTCACATTGTTTGGAGGTGGTGTGGGGCAGAGCACCTTGGAAGTGCTGTTTCTACTCTGCCATCTTGGCTCCGCCCCCCACTTTTGCACTTTTCATGGCAGATGACTGATTTTTAAATTTCAATTGAGTATGGTTTATGAACCCAATTTAGTTTTTTAGAATCAAAATCTGAAGGGAAGTATTTCTGAAACTGTCTCCAGGCACTTTAGATAATCAATTATAGCTCTTACAATTAAATCTTTGGGAGGGTTATTTTCAAATATAAAATCATCTGTAAGCAGTAAACATTTCCAAAGAACCATTTTCCATTCTATTCTTCCATATGTTAACTTTTTTAGTAAAACTTCCAATTTTATCTTTTAACATAAATATGTTGTAATTTTTTCCTTGAAGCAACACGTTTAAGTCATTGAGTTTTTCAAAAGTATCTGACAAAATAGTTTTAAAAGTCATAAGTCATGAAAAAAATAACAAAATCAAATTTCTGCTCAAAAATATAACAACTTCAATAATCTGTTTAAACTTTGCCCTCTTGAGAGCCACTTTACTTCTGTATGTAGTAACAAGCTTTTATAATTGGAGTCCCATGTCTTTCCAAAGGTTTGAAAACAAATGAGTGTTAAGGGCAAGGCTTTTAATGAAATTGACAATTTTGATAGTATCTAGAAGCACAACATCTAACTGTAGTGGTATTTTTTTGGTTATAACTGCTTCCTGATGGGTCATGCAGTGAGTAAAAGTGATATATTCATTGCCACCAGCTTTAACTTTTCCTACAAATCCAACATTTTTACCCATCATTGCTCCAACACTGTACAGATTCCAACTCAAGTTTTTCTACCGTAAACCTTCTTTTGTGGAAAATTCGTTGACTCTAAGATATATATATATATATATATATATATATATATATATATATATATATCTTCCCCTCTTGTATGTCCTTCCAAAGGGCAACAAAACAGTAATTCCTCATATATGCTTACTTCATAAATATATCTTGCATAAAGTAATAACTGTGCCATATTAGAAATATTAGTTGTTTCATCTAAGTGAATTGCAAACTTTTGGGCTAGCTTTAAGCTTAGTAAAAAAACTACTGGAATTGGTCATTACTAATTTCAGAAATTCTTTTGGAAATAGTATTATTTAATAAAGGAATTTTATTAATTTCATCCCCATATTTTTTCCCATGAACTATTTCTGACATTTTAATAGCAGCAGGTAACATGAGATCTCCTATTGCATAGGGCTTTTTAGTTTTTGTAATTAAATAAGAAGGCACTAGGGCTTGGAAGGAAGATTAAGTCTATAGATTAGATCTGGGAGAGAATTAAATCCATGGGAGTTCACAAAGTCACCAACTGATGCAAGTCAATGCTTTTCACTGACAGTAACAAATTTCTCAAAACATTGTTTTTCTTTATTTGAAAAATTTAAAAATTTGTTCAAAATATTCCTTTGGTTTATTGCAGTACCCTGAAGGCTTGGTATTAAGATATCATTTTAGTTTGGCTGGTTTCATGCTCTCCAAAGCCAGAACTTCATTACAAATTAAGCAAGGAGGTTTTTCCACACCATCATCATTATTAGAAGTAAATTCATATTGCAAAGATGATTGAGCATATTTTTTCTTTTCAATTTAGATGTACTATAACCTGATAGTGAAGACTCTGATGCGTTGTCATCAGTATTTTTACCTCTTCTGTCTAAATTTATATACTTATCCATAACAATAAATTTTTTATTCTAAAATACAAATATTACTAATAATTTCTCAAATAAATACTAGTTTTAGTGTATGAAATTACATTTGTGCTTAATTTAAAAAATTGATGCTCACACTTATATACAGGGGTGAAGGTAGAGAAATATTATTAAAGGTCTTTGGGCTTTACTTTCTGTAAAAGAAGGCAATAACAGCAATTTAAAAAACCAAACATTCTAGCACAATACAATCCAAAAATATATTAATCTGATACTTACATGCTGAGGAATGATGGTAGGAAAATATTAAAGGTCTTTTTTTCCTCCATAATTAAACTATTATGTTTCTGTAAGAGCAGAAAACTTTGTATGTACAGTGCAATTCATAAATAGTGCAATTCATAACACACAATAGTCTAGAGTCTGAGCTGTTTCTGGCAGCATTCATTGGCATTGCAGGGCATGACAGCAGTGTACATGTTGTGTGTTCAGAATCAAGGCTGCAGTAAGGTCCAGTGATGCAACATGGGCAAACACTGCCAGAAACACCTAAAATTGATTGAAAATTAATTTTTGGTGGTTGCGGGTTCAGAAATCTTTTACTGTTGCCAAATATTTTGTGACCCCCCCCAAATTCAGTTACATGACCCCATATGGAATTGACCCACAGTTTAAGAAGTCCTGTTCTAGATTCCCAGTCTAGAACTTTAAACATTGCTACCTAGCTGCTATGAAGAGAATATGATGCATATGATTTTGTAGAGGTAGAAATAACAGGAGTTGCTGACTGCATGTGGAAAGTGAGAAGAAAATGACAGAGGTTGGAGTAACTGTAAGAATAGTGGTGTTCTCAACAGAAAAAAAGTGAAGTTCAGAGATGGAGGTGGGTTTTTTTGGGAAATATAATGGATTCTACTTAGGATGTGTTGATATAGAGATGCCTACAGGTCACACAATTTGAAATACACAGTAGACACTTGTGGAGAGGCACTAGGGCTTGGAAGGAAGATTAAGTCTATAGATTAGATCTGGGAGAGAATTAAATCCATGGGAGTTCACAAAGGCACCAACTGAGAAGGCATAGAGAGAAAAGAGAAGATGCTTAGAACAAGGATTTGGGGTATACCTATATTTAGTGGGCATAACAGGGATAGTGGAAAGGATATTGAAGAATGGTCAGACACAGAAAGACAACCAAAATATACATATTTTGTATTTTGGTATTCAATTTTCTATGTGCCTATTGCCTCCCAGGCCCCCATCCCCCATCCTCCAAGACTATAAACTCCTTTATAAGACAAGGACTGGAAGGCTTTTGTTTTTTTGTCTTTATGTCCCCAGATACCAGGCACATTTTACTCACGTGAACTTCATAAAAGTTTGTTTAAATGAACACATTAAGTAATTAAAGTGAACAAGGCTGAAGACAATCAAAGGCTGTTACATGATTCCATAATTTTACTTGTTCTTTTAAAAATTCTAATTGTTGTCACAGCTGCCATTGAGATTACCAAACCACCTGAAAATGAGGCTAAAAAAGTAAAAAACAAAAACAAAAACAAACAAACAAAAAAACGGTGAGAGTGGCTGTTGGCAGAGACGTAAGGGGTGGGGCAAAGGGTCTCTGGAGCAAAAAACAATGTTGACAACCCATGCCGGGTGATCCATAGACTGCAGTGGCTATAAACTTGGCAAACAGGTCTGTTTGCAGTCAGAATGAATGAAACCCAATGGGAGATGTACTGCAGGAGGGCGACAAGCTTGTTGTGCCGATCCTTAAGAAAGCTGATAATTTTCCTGCAAAAGAGCTTCTGCCTCAGAGATGACAGCAGGGAAACTAACACTCCTTTGCAGTCTCCAAGACAGACCCTTCCCTGCCTCCTGCTGCAGCGTGAGCCATGCAGGCTCATATTTCCATTCACCTCAAATCTCCTTTGAGCGTTTAATACATTGCCTAGGACTGCACACACAAATGAATGGGGGAAAGGGAATGTGGGGAGGGGAGGGGGTTGGAGGTGGGGGTGGGTGGGCAGTAAATGAATGGAGCTCGTGAAAGGAATTTTTTTTCTTTCAAATTACACTGACTTGCTAGGGTGAGAGGAAAGGGAAAGGAGGCCGGGCGTGTGATGTGGAAAGTAGGATATGAAGAAAGGCAAGGCAAGCTGACAGTGGATGCGTTGTGCAAGGATCTCTTAACTGCGTTGGAGTGGCCTGTGGGCTGCTGTATGTAATCCAATCCAGACGGGCTTGCCCTGCCTCACAGCTTGGGAGGGACCCTGCTTGGCTAGCTTGGAGTATATGGGACAGGATGACAGCTTTAGGTGCTTAGGGGAGAGGTTACGATCTGTAGCGCCCGACTCCTCCGTGCTGTTTGTCCATCTGGGTTAACAAGCGCGCCATCACGACCCTCTCTACATTTATTTGGGGCGGGGCTAGAAGGGAAGAAAGGAGAAAAGAAGGTTGAGAAGGAAAAAGAAATAGAGGAGAATTTCCAGGAGGAGGAGAAGGAGAAAGAGGTGGAGTTGGGGCTCTAGAAGGGAGGAGATAGCTCGCCGAAAAAGAAACAAGCGACAAGTCCGGAGGGCGGGTGGGGCTAGGCGGGGTGGGGGTGGGGGACTGCTCAGCCCGGAGGCCAATGGTGTGGGGAGCTCCGGAGAGGGCGTTGCAGGAAAACCCAGGGAGCTGACAGCCAAACTCCCCAACTCCGCCTTCCTCCTGGCGCTAGCCATCCGGGAGCGGGCTGCCGCTGCTGGGGGCTGCTGCTGCTGCTGCTGAGGGCGAAGATGGCAGAAGAATGAGGGGGATGTCGATCTGTCGTGAGGCTCAGCAACTTGGGACCCCCACCCTGACAAGGGAGCTCGGCATCCTCCTTAGCGAGCCTCCTGGTGGCTGCTTTATTTTGGTTGGTTTTGCTACTGGGAGACGAGGATAACGAGAAGACTGAAGCAGATCCACTCTTCCTAAAGGTTGCAAGCCTTTTGGTTTTGGGGGGCGTCTGCGGAGTGAGGGTGGGTGGGACTCGCAGCCGCTAAGACAGTCGGGCGCGTGTGTGGGAGGGGTGAAGCCGGAGACCTACCCACCACCCCCCGGGGCCGCAAAGGTGGGGAAGCTCGGCGGCGGCAGCCGCGCGGAGGAGGTGTAGAGGGGATGAGCAGGCTATGGAGCTGCCCGGGCGGTGCGCGCGGGGCAGGCGGCCGTTGTGGCTGGTGCCCAGCCTAAGGCGGTGCTCCGCCGGGCAGCGGAGCATCTGCGTTTCTGCAGCCACCAGCCGCAAGGGCGGGAGTCTCTGGAGTCGGGTGCAGCAGCAGTGGCAGCGGCAGCAGGAGGGACAGTGAGCTATCAACGGCATCCCTAAACTCAGCTCGGCTCTCTCTTGCGTGGCACCCGGCATCCAAGGGAGCTGGCTGGGGCTGCAGGGTCCGGAGTCGGGGGGTGTATGTGTGTTCAACCGGAGATCCCGGTGGCTGCACTGTTTAGCAGCCATGCTGCCCGGAGTGGGCGTGTTCGGCACCAGCCTCACGGCCCGGGTCATCATCCCACTCCTGAAGGACGAGGGCTTTGCGGTGAAGGCACTGTGGGGCCGGACGCAGGAAGAAGCCGAGGAGCTGGCCAAGGAGATGAGCGTTCCTTTCTACACCAGTCGCATCGACGAGGTGCTGCTGCACCAGGATGTGGACTTGGTCTGCATCAACCTGCCTCCTCCTCTCACCCGGCAAATCGCAGTCAAGACCCTGGGTGAGTGAGCACTCTGCCTCTGCGCCTTGCCATGACTCTTGCCTCTGAAGCTCTGTGCCCTTTCTCCACCACTCTCAGGCCTCTAACCTTCTCCCCTCCCACCCCCACCCCTTTTTTTCTCAGCCTTTGGGGTAATGCACATACCCAGACGGGACCAGACACTCCCTCTGCCTCTGCACCCACATTTTTTACCTTCTGAATATCTGGAACCTTCCCTTCCCGGGCACTAAGGTCGCGCTTCCTCCTTACACGTGTATTAAGAGGATGTTGGAGGGGTGTGTGGTGTGTGTGTGTGTGTGTGTGTGTGTGTGTGTGTGTGTGTGTGTGTCTCTAGGGGGAGTCAGGGTGATACTGAGACGGTCAGATGCTGATCGCCAAGCTTGGGCAAACCAGCAGTAAGAAGAAACCAAATGCTGAGGTGTGTGTGTGTGTGTGTGTGTGTGTGTGTGTGTGTGTGTGTGTGTGTGTGTGTGTGTGTGAGAAGCCATGTGTTGGGGTGTCTAGTCCCAGAGAAGACTGAGTAAATGACACCCCACGTGTTTGGGCTTCTCCTGAGGGGGCTGAAAGTTTTGCTATATATACTCCTGCCTGCACTTTGCCTAGGTAGTTTGCCACCCTCCTCCCCACTCCCCTCTGGGTTTGTTTGTTCACCGAGACTTTAGTGGAGAGAGATCCGATAGGAAAAGTCTGGAATTATTCCAGTCTGAGCCCTTGGGCAGGATGTGGAAGGAGATAAGGTGTCTTCCCTGGAGCATTTTCAGGGGCTTTCTGAGGTTATTCAAACCCAGTTGGGCTACCAAGAAAGGCTTTGGTCTGACTATATATTTATTCCGACGGTGAGAAAACTACAGCTTTGGAGCTTTCTTTTTACATTCTTTTGGGTCATAGTCAAGTTTCAGATTTGGGATTCCAGATAACTAAAATTCTATGAGCATGGAAACTGGGGTGTCCTAAGCATAATTCTTTTGTACCCAGGAAGGCAAAAGTCTCTCAGATTCCTTTTGTAAGTAGTAGCTGTTTCCTTCCCCAATGTCTTTCAAAAGCATTTCTAAAGCCTTAGTGTTGAAAGGCTAGATGGTTGATCTTATTATACTTTATCATCTCAGTCTCCTAGATTAACATCTCCTTCATACTCTGGGGGAAAAAAACCACCTCACAGTACACCGTATTGTTAATCTGGAGTTTTCTCAGGGACACTTATCTCTGTTTACTAGTCTTAGAAAACAAACGTAGTCTGAAGTGCCATCAAAGGGGTGATATATATTCTTGAATATTGGGCTTTTAGTGGAAAGGAAGAGAAATAGCAGGGTAAAACGATCTCTTACTAACAAAAAGTTGGAGGGAGAAATTAAAAAGAAACCAAACAAACTAGGAACCGTTTATGAAATACTCTACCTGCAAAGATTAAGCAAGAAAGATCACATTCAAAGAAGCACCCAGGGAAAATATTTTTTAAAGTAGTCCTGGATTCATGACAGGTGAAGGTTGTATGAACTGTGACTAAATCGTAGACTTATAAACAGGTTGTAAAAAGCTTTCTTCGGGAAAGAAATCATTTTTACCAGCACATACTACTAGTGGATAGAGTAGGGGGGCTTGGAATTAGAAAGATGCAAGTTCAGATTCTATATCAGACACTTAGTAATTGAGTGGGCAAGTCATTTAACCTCTTAGCCTTATTTCTTCACATGTAAAATGGGTTTAACAATAGTACCCATCTCACAGGGTTATTGTGAGGCTCATATGAGATAACAGGCAAACCTTAAAGTGCTGTATAAATATTAGATGCTATTGATAACAATTTGTATTCAGGTGGTAAGGAGTCTAAGCACAGGAACAAAAATTTCTTTTTCTTGTTTTTTAAGCATACGCTATGGCAGGGTAGAGTAGAATGAATGTTTGACATGAAATTAGGAGATCTGATTTCAAATACTGACCCAGACTCCTCTACCATTTACTAGCTGTGTGGTCCTGGGCAGGTCACTTAAGGTCCCTGAGCTTTCATTTTCTAATCCTTAAGAAAAAAGAATACTGGTACCACCTCTCACAGGTTTGTTGTGAGGAAAGCACTTGAAAGTTGTCATATTGGGGAGACAAATTACTACTTAGATTCTTTGCATACCAACGTGATAACTGTGAATGACATAATTTACCGAGGTAGGAATTTGGTATGAAGCCTAGTCAATTATGGGCCAACAAAACTGGTCTGTCTAGGAGGAAGTAAAGCTAACCAACAGAATTCAACTTAATTCAACTTGATGATATTCAATTAAAAAAAAAGCACGTATGAAGTGGTAATTATATGCCAGGCACTATATTGTGGATACAAAGACAAAAAATGGAACAGTCCCTACCCTCAAGGAGCTTTTCTTCTAGTAGGGAGACATGTCCATATGAATACAAAGAAAGCATAACATAACATCCATGGCCCCCGGGTAGGGAAGGGGGTGACAGCATCATTTCCTACTAAGAGACCTTATCTCTGGGCAGTTGGTGAGGACCAAGCTCAGTTCTGTGGGGAAACTGAGCTCTGCTAGAGGAGGTTGAGGGTATGACGGGTTCTATGATGCTGGAGGATATTTGAACACAAAGTTCACTGGTCCAGCCACTTACTGACTGTCTTTTGTCTTAGGACCAGACCAATTAAGTTCTGGGCAGCTCCTCACTAGGGGCCTAGTCACCAGGTGGTGAAGACCAAAAGAGGAATAAAAGGGTTGTGATCTTTGTTAGTGGAGGATACATCTATACTCATAAAATCATGAATCCTTAAAAGTATTGATGTCAATATTGTCACAAGTATTCAGAAATTTTTTAGAAAAATTGAACTTGTGATTTTAGTGGTTTAGGGAGCCCCCCTCCCCCCAGTAAGGAAATTGCCTCTTTTAATGCTGACTGGCACTTGTTTTGCATCTCATAGCCAGTAGAGAGATCCCTAGAGACACTTAGGAGTTAAGTGATTTGCCCAGGTTGACAGGGCCCAAACTTGTATTCCTTCAGAGACAGAACTTGAACTCAGGTCTTCTTGACTTCATGGTCAGCCCTACCCACCATTGTAGGAGTGGGGAACCTACAACCTCTTAACAGCCCCTTAATAGAAGGATTTGTTCTGTAAAACTTGGATTCAGTCAAAGGGCCATACTTGAGGATCTAGAGGGCCACATGTGGTCTTGAGGCTTCAGGTTCCCCACCCCTGCACTATTCCATAGCCTCAACCTTGTTTGCAAAATGTTTTACATACATTGTTATCTCTTTTGAGCCTGGCAACCTTCCCCCCACCCCAGGTTAGAATTAACAGGTATACTCCCAATTTTATAGATGAACTGTTGGTCATAGGGTCATAGATTTTAGAGCCGAGGGGGACTTCAGAGGTCAGTTAGTTCTGTCAAACTCAAATAGAAATGGGGGCCAACACTCCCTAAATAAGGACACTTTTGGGCTGCATGTTGACATTGTTTAAAAATGTAATTATCTATATTTTATTGTATTTTTATTTATTTTATTAAATATTTCCCAATTATATTTTAATCTGGCTCAAATGGTTTGCATTTTCTGACACCTCTGATTTAGTTCAGTCCTCTAATTTTTATAGGATCTTACCTCTAGAGTGGGAAAGGAGGCTGTGTAGTTCTACCCTCTCATTTTACATATGAGGAAACTGAGGCCCATGGAAGTTAAGTGACTTGCCTGAGGTTACAAAGACTGGATTAGAACAGAGATAAACTTTCTTTAGAGTCTACATTCATTCAACTGCCAATAAGGAAGTTCCACCAGCAAGGTTCTAACCCAGGCCTCCCTGACTCTAGTACTCTTAACTACTCCCAAAGCCTGTGAATATGACATAATTCTGTCTGATGGTGTGGAACCCAAGAATAAACACATAGGGAGGATCTATTGTAGTGGAGATTTGGGGGTCCAGAGCTACCAGTTATCTGGCATGCCTTAAATACTTAATGTATTCAAATTAATTTAATTGAATTAATTTAATTAAACACTTAAATGCATCATAATGTATCTGTATGGAGGGAGTAGGGAAGGGATGGGTGGGGTTATGTTGCCTCTTGATAAATAAAACAAGCTCTGTTATGCATCAATAGTACTTCTTTTGTCATAAAAAATCCTAAACAAATATGGTGTTTGTCTTCTTAAAGAGCCTCTTCAAACCCAAGATTTAGCAGCTGGGTTTACTGCAGCTTGGAGAATAGGAGGCCTATCCATAAAGCATGATTGAACAGAGGTTGGGTTTTTTTTTTTTTAATTTTTATTGTCCTGGGCCTTTTCTTAAGTCTTGCTACATTTTTTTTTAGTGCCTTTCAGGTTAGGATGCAAGCCTTCACTTTGGTGCTACTGGTTTATGGATGTGAGATCAAGTTAGTGCAACTTGACTGGAACTAGACTTTGCTGGGTTAAGTCTTGTAGAGCCTCAGGAGGCAGTGCTTTTGCTTTCTACTTCATCACTGGGAACTCCAGGGAACAAAAGCCATTCTTCCAGGAGCACCTGCAGATGCACAATGGGGTTTTCTTCTTCTGTTGACTCTCTAGTCACAGTTGGACCTCCAGCAAATACAAATGCAATAAACGAATGAAGCAAAAAAGAGATTATATTACTGGAACTGGTCTGGGTCGGGCTGTGCTCAGCTTGTTTGCATGTTAGTGTTGAAATTAAAGTAGACACAGATTTTTATTAGTAGTATGGGTTCTTTTTTATATGAAGATGTCAGGGCTGACCCAGCACTGACAAGGTAGAGATTCTCAGTTGTTTAGCAGGGCTGTCTGGATCATGCTGTTTTTTTTTTTTTTTTAACATCATAAACAGAATGTCCTTTGGGGTGGAATTTTACTCTGGCTACAAAGCTATCATTTACTACTACTACTACTACTACTACTACTACTACTACTACTACTACTACTACTACTACTACTACCATTACCACCACCACTACCACTACTACTAGCACTCCTCCTCCTCATCCTCCTCCTTCTGGGAAAAGACCTTGGTTTAAAGAAACCAAGGTCTCCCACACTGCATCCAGGGCCATTTCCAGTCAGCCTTGATGAGGGAAGGGTAATAGGTTCTACCAGGACTCTGATCCTTATCAGTGACCAGAGACCCTGCAATTCAGTCTGGAAAGAATTCACCAGCCTCAAGCAAACTTGTAAAAAGTTTATTGTTACGCTGCACAGCACAGTGGGCAAGAGTTCTTAGGGAACCCGCAACCTTACAGAAGTCACAGGTATAGTTTTAAAGAGTCAAGACAGTAAATCAGGTGTCAATTATGCTAATTAGGTGAGTTAAGGGTGGGATTAGGGAGGAGTTAAGGAGTGGTCAGTGTTTAAAGGAACATGCACTTTTAATATCAACTGCGCATGCATATTGCCCATAATTCACTGGGAAATAGCCCAAGGGGGGGCTACCTGGAGGTGTGGTTTTAGGCCTGACATGTCACTAAGTCAGCCATTGATCACGATCTACAGAGGAGTGCCCAGTCTGCCACCCATCAATGTCAAGTTTGACAAGATGGCTGATGGGAACCAAGGCTAACGGAGACACAGTACGGGTATAATTGGCTAAGGAGTTGACCTATAGATAGGGTATTGAAGGATTCATGGTGCAGCTGGCCACTCTACTAGGGGAGATAACATTTGCCTAAGCTAAAATGTTTATAGATAGTTTAGTGAAGGATTCATAGGTGTACCTTGTTATTGTTCCCAGTAGAGTTCATGAGTTGTTGCTGGGCAGAGTACTAGCAGGGGGAAGGGGCAGAGTTAATGCTTTGAGACTGGGGAGGGGGAAGTGTGATTTTACAGACTGCTTTTACAAAATGATTTTACAGACATAAAAGCACCCCATTTACAAACTGATGTTACAAATATACATATGCCAAGCACCCCATCACCCTGATCTATATCTAGCCACTGGACCCAGATGACTCCTGAGGAGAAAGTGAGGCTGGTGATTCTCCCTCACTTAAATCCAATTAACTTTCAAGTCATGGCATCACCTCCTGATGTTACGGTCCTCTTCCAGAATGAAGGACAAACAATACTAGTACTTTTAAGACTCATTTGATCATATAGGAATCAGATCTTTGATCAACTTCATTATAATTATATATTAACTAATTGAGCTAATCAGCCACTGTAACCAGTATTTAACACTTTTCCACCACTTAGGTTTTTTTTTCCTTATGGAGAGAATTCCAGTCTTCCTAAGTTGGGTATTTATCATGCAGGCATCTCTCACAGAACCCCATTATTGATAGAATGTGAAAATCAATGTATGTACTGTGATCCTTTCTGCCTTCTGCTCAATAGACATCCAAGGGCTAAATAATTGAGATTCTGTGTTTGTGTGCAGGCAGCCTTTGTTTCACTTTGTGAATTATTCCCAGGGCTGCATTGGTAAGCCTGTTCCATGAAGACATGAGAATTGTTCTCATTAGAATATTAGAATCTCTCTGGCCTGCAGGAGGACTGTTTGTTGTTGGTAATTGTGTCCTCTGGAATAAGTCATACTAAACTGGAATTCAAAACCAAGGTGTTCATTCCCCCATTTTTTACAAATGACTATTAAAAGTGTCTGCAATACCCTTTGGTATCATCCTAGAAAAATGTTGCTTTGTAAGTATACCACTGTCATGATTGAAGAAAAACCAGTGGCTGAAGCCAGCTATCAGGACTAGAATTAACTAATGAATAAAAACGTTTATTGATCACTGTTCTGAGTACTGTGCTAAGTACTATGGATACAAATATGCATCCATATTTGTCCCTGCCCCAAGAAGCTTATAGTCTAATAGAAGAAACAACGTATATAGAGTGGTCAGGGTGGGTGTTTTGGTTTAGAAAGTCTACTGAATATGGAATTAAGGGGTATTCTGACACATCCATTTTAGGGGCTGTGGCAGTATTGAGCAGACTATAGGGAAGTAGGAAAAGTGCCAGGTGGCAAGCAAGAAGGCAGGTATCTGAATGCAAAGTGAAACATGGCTGGGACCATAGAATAGAGTGAGCCATGTAAGGTACCCCCAATCCAGGCACCACTGGTTTTAGGAGTTCCTGAGTTGAAAATGTTGTTAGTCAGTAAATAAGCATTTATTAAGCCAGGTGGCACAGTGGATAGAGTCCTGGGTCTGGAGTCAAGAAGACTCATCTTCCTGAGTTCAAATCCTGCCTCCGACACTTAGTAGCTGTGTGACCCTGGGCAAGTCACTTCATCCTGTTTGCCTCAGTTTCCTCATGTGTAAAATGAACTGGAAATGGCAAACCACTCCGTATCCATGCCAAGAAAACCCCAAATGAGGTCATGAATGGTTGTACGTGACTGAAAAAAATGACGGATCAACAATATATGCCAGACACTGCTAATTTGGGGATGCAAATGAAAACAAAGACAATTCATGCCCCCAAGGAGTTTACAATCTAATGGGGGAAACTACACACAAAAGGAAGCTGAAAAGGACATGGATGAAAAACCTGTAAAGGAAATTTGGAAGAATTGGTCAGATATGTAGGAAGAAATGAAAATCCAGAGAGGAGAGAGTTTCTAAGAAAGGAGTCAATAGTGCCCAGTGCTGCAAGGGAAGTCAGGAAGAGGGAAAGGAAGGTGTGAGGGGGTAGTTCCAAAGCATTGTAGCTATGTGAGGCCCCTCTTTAAGACTGATTAGATGCCCTGGAACTCATGACCTGCCCTCCATTTAAATGGTCCAATCAGAGACACAGAGGACACAATGAGATACTAATTCAATTTTGTAGGAAACTGAGATTTCCCAATAATGGGACTTCCTGGGGAAGGAAGGCTTTGATAGAAAGTGCCAAAGAAGTCTGAAAAACAGTGGTGCTGGTGGGAAATTGAAGTGGGTAGCATCTGGTTTGGAGGGTCATTGTTAAATGTTTGTAGGGAGGGAAAAGAAATATTAGCTCTATCATTAGATAATGATACATTGCTAGCTGCATGACCCTGGGCAAGTCAGGTAATTTTTGCCTCAGTTTCCTTATATGTAAAATAGGGACAATAACAACACCTGCCTCCCAGGGTGGTTATGGGAACCAAACGAGATAATTGTAAAGTGCTTTAGCACAATACCTGGCACATAGTAAGCATTAAATAGATGTTAGCTGTCATCATATCAACAGAGAGCAGACACTAAACTGTGGTGCTGTCTGACTCTAAAACACAGGCTCTTCTTGGGACCATTCACTAGGCTGCCTGAACTCTTCAGAAAAGGTTGCATAATAAATTAACTTGGAGAAACTGAGACCTCTTCACTTTGCCAGAAGGAGGCTTTTTCAGAAGCAAAAATAGAATTTAGGACTCTCCTATTCCAAGTCTTTGAGCTTTTTCTCTCGGGAAGGTGACAATGCCATTTGTTTTATGTTGTCATTGGAACTATGTCAAAATAGTTGTTGCCCTGTGGTTAAAAAGTGACAGTTTCTGTGTTAATGAGTTTCTTTTTTCTTTAACAAAAGATCATAAACTCAGTCCACAGGTCTTTTTAGACCTGCCAGATTATGGTGACCTAAAGTCTCCTTTGTAGGCTCATTAAGATTTTAGGGCTTCACCTAAGCTTTGATCTTGTTGTATATTGAGGCCAAGACAATCTTTGTCCTAACTTGTTTGAGTTTCCTTAGCTGGGAATTTCAAGCTCCCTATCTTTCCTATTCTTACTCCAATATTGTCAACAGCTGCTTGAAGTTAGAAGGTTATTGCTTTGAGGGTCTTAGGCTCTCAGAGACTGGGATAGAAGATGAGGAAGTAGGGGCACTAGGTGGCTCAGTGAATAGAACACCAGCCCTGGAGTCAGGAGGACCTGAGTTCAAATCTGGCCTCAGACACGTGACACACTAGTCATGTGACTTTGGGCAAGTCATTTAACCCCAATTGCCCTCCAAAAAAGCAAAAAAAAAAAAAAAGATGAGGAAGTAGATTGGATTCAACCCACTTTGTTAGCAGCAGAGATGTCCCAGAAGATGAAAATGTACCTGGATTTAAGTATGTTTTCCTTCTCGAATGGTACACCAAGGCTGGGTTTTCCATGCCTCTTTTAAGATCCCTTGTGTCCTCCTTCCCACGTTCTCTAAATAAATTACTTGGAAACATCGGTGAATACTAGTAAAATCCAGATATGTGAAGTTTTTAGAGAGTATGAGAAGTTGCTTCACATTGCATAAACAAAAGAAGTTACTATAATTACTTCTAAAAGTAATTAGGTTAATATAACCCTTATTGTGCAGAACTGAACATTTTTAAATTTGAGCCATCACTAAACTGAAGATTTCTGGCTTTGAAAACATAAAAGGACAATTCTAGAGAACTTTAAAGTTAGATGCTACAGGTGTTTGAATTCCTCAAACTGAAGGGGAGAAAAGGAAGTGTAGGCCAGATATATTTTGTGGTTCTCACCAAGAAAGAATGAATAGGTAGTCAAATAGATGTTTTGGCTTAGATCAGTCATTTGACGTAGCAGAAGAATTTTATTTAGACGGTAAGCACCACTGAGCTAAGAAAATAGATAACAAGAGCTAGTTACTCTATTACAAAACATGTATTAAGCCTATATGCAGAATGCTATGAGAGACACAAAGCTTAGCTGGTAGTCCCTGCCCTTAACTATAATATACTTACTATATTATGTATAGTATATATGTATATATATATTATATTATATATAGTATATATGTTATAGTATATATCATATACAACCATATCATCTATAACTACTAGCTATATAATATACCACTAACTATATTATATACAGTATATATTATGTATAATTATATTTTGCATACACATATCTATATATAATTATATAATATACTACTAACTATAATGTTAGTAGACAGGCTCAAATGAGATAATTCTGCCTAGCAAGATGATCAGTAGTTAAGTAGCATTTCAGAATGTTTTCTTGAGGACATTTGTGTTTTCTGAACTTTTTCCTCCCAATTTACAGAAATATGGTTGTCGTTTTTTTTTAATAGAAGTAGATGTTTTAAAGATTTTAGCCTATCTGAGTCTCTTGAGATTTTGAAGGAATAAGTAGTGATGAATTCAGGAAAGGAGCTTGGGCTGGGATGAAAAGTAAATGACATTGAAAGAAAATCCTAAAAAGCCTAAGCCTACTTTTATTATTTTCTTACAGAAAAGCAGTTTCATTTCTAATCCTTATTGCTATTATTTGCTACCTTCAGCTTTTAGTTTATATATTCTTTAGCTATATTCAAAACAATTGGGGTCTAGGAAGAATGAAGACTCTTTAGGGCTGGTCAAAGGAGTGGGTGCTGTACATGGAGGGTTATTTTGGGAGTTGCAATGAACTGAGAATCAGAAGATCAGGGTATATGGATATTGGCTTCCTCAGTCTCCCCAGAACTCAGTTGCTCTCTCTTTTAAATGAGGAAGGCAGACTTAGGGTATCTTAAGGACCAATGGCTGGGAGGTGAGGGGTTCAGATTAAGGGGTGTTGGTTCAGGTTAAGGAGGGATTTTCTAATAATTAGGTATGTTCAAACATAAAAAAGATTTGATTTATGAGGTAATTAGTTCCTTGTCAATGTACAAACAGAAAGAGGTGTATACCTCCTTATCAGGGACACAGTAGCCGGCATTACTGAATTGGGTGAAAATTCAGGTGCAGTGACTTCTAAGGCCATCTCCCTTACCCCCAGATGGAAGAACATGTAAATTCAACAGGGGTTGGGTCAGTGATTCTAAAACTTTTTTTTTCCTTTAAATTTACAGCAGCACAGTGCTATTATTATTCCTTACCATCAGGATCATCAGGAGATGGGTTTCATACAATTCTTGGGAGATATATGAATGCATTTGTGGTTCCAGGGCACATCTAGCTGCTGTACACCCTTTAAGAATCACTGGGTTAGACCCAATGGCAGCCTGCTTGTGGCCACGTGTATTCCATGTATTCCATAAAACAATGCTGGTAAAATATTTATATTGAAGACGTAGGTCTTTGTTTTCATGGGAAGCTGAGTCTAGTAAAAATACTTTGAAATTTTTTGAAAGCTCTCTTGTCCTGACTCTTCTCCTTTTCAACCCTAGGTCCAGCTCATTGTCCATTTGTGTGGCCTGTCCAATAGAGATGCACGCTCAATACAAGTTGAGATCTTTGCCATCTTACAACTCACTGAAAGATGTAGAGAGCATAATAACCCATTGTGCTTTTTTGTGGATTGTGGATGGTGAACAAGGATTACACTTGGTAGAGCAAAACTCTGCCTTATTTCTTCTTTTGGATAGTAGCGTTTTCCAGCTGGATAAATGTGAAAATCATTACGGGTTCCTTAGAACAGAAGTGTCAAACTTGTAACCTTGATCACAAGGCCTGATTGGTAAATATTTAATAAAATAGAGAAAAATACAATGCAATGTAGACAGGGTTAATTTGTACTTTTCTGAGAATTTACGGCTGACTGGGCTGTATTTCTGCTTGTTTGACATCATTGCTTTAGAAGATATAACAACAGAAGTAAATCTGTTTAATGGTCCTCTGATAGTAAACATTAAGTTAGGCATAAAACAGGGAGATGTATGTTTACCAAAGGTACTGACTAGCAGCTGCGATGGAGGAAATCCAAAATAGCCTAGGTTCTTTATCTGATCTTTGTCTTTTCTCTTTCCATATTTCCCTGTGCCTCACTCTAAACCTATTCTTCATTCTTATGATGACTTCCATCCTAATAGACATCAAGTTCCAAATTATTGTTTGCAATCATTGTAAAGGTCAGATTAAATCTTTTGGAAGTTTTCTGTAGTTATTTTAAACAGAATTATTTATTTCTTTTAAAAAATTTTAGTGATATCTTTTATTTTAAAATAATTTATTTCCAAATGTAGCATATCCCAAATGTCTTCACTAAGTTTTTGGGACAGCCTGTATGTCCTTCCCCTCTCCTCTCCACAGATTCCCTTCCTTGTAACAAAGAATAAAAAATTAAGAGGGGAAGAAAAAACAGTTCAGCAAAACTGATCAAGATATTAACTAAACTTGATAATTTATACAGTGTTCCACACACATAGCCTCGCATTTTTGCAAATAGGTAGGGGCATTTTTTTATTCCTCTACATCAAGGTTGCTCATTATTCTTGTATAGCATTCAATTTATTCATTTTTTGGCTGCTGTTCTCTCCATCTCCATTGTCATAATCACTGCGTATATTATTTTCCTGTTATTCTTATCTCCAGCATTTAGCACAGTGCCTGACACAATATTTAATAAATGTTTTTTGACTATTTCTGCTCACTCTACTTTGCATCAATTCATATAACTTTAACCATGTTTCTCTGTGGTCATCATAGTATTGTTTCTTATAGCATAGTAATTTTTCCATAACTTGTTTAGCCATTTCCAAATTGATGGGCACCTACTTTGTTTCCAGTTCCTTGTTACTATAAAAGTGTTGCTATAATTTTTTTTTTGCTTTTTGGAGGGCAAATGGGGTTAAGCGACTTGCCCAAAGTCACACAGCTAGTAATTGTGTCAAGTGTCTGAGGCCGGATTTGAACTCAGGTCCATCCTGACTCCAGGGCTGGTGCTCTATTCACTGTGCCACTTAGCCACCCCTACTATAAATATTTTGATAGAGAATTATTCATTTAGAAATACTGACTTGCAAAAAAAAAAAAAAGAAATATTGACTTGCATCTGTCAAATGAGGGTTTAGGACTAGGCGATCCCTAAGGTAAAAAGACCTTACTGGCTCCTCTTTGATTTTAAATGTAGCTGTATATGCATGGTTTTGCATGCAGATCTTAGAGAAGAGTCAGGACCAGAATTTATCTGGATGAATGTTAATTGCACATGCACACTAGGTGGTGAGACACTTCAAAGATAGGTGTGAGTCTAGAAAGGAGAATTGCAGGTTTTGTCAGCTCTTCATATAAAACTCTCTTGGTAAACTCAGAGATAAGGAGTGGGTCCTACAGGAAATATAACTTCTGAGCACTTCAAAAAATAATTTCTTTCAACAGAAGGATGTATATGATTATGATTATGGATAGGCAAATATATATACACATATATTATGTGTGTATGCATATATATGTGAAATTATTTCCTCATTATAGTAATATGTTAGTTCTGATTTCTTTTTTTCCTTTTATTTATTTTTAGTTTTTAATAATCACTTTTGTAACATTTTGAATTCTAAATTTTTATCCCTTTCCTCTCCTCCCCCTTCTCCAAGATGGCATGCAGTCTGATAGAGGCTATACATATATGATCGTATTAAACATATTTCCATATTAGTCGTGTTTTGAAAGAAGAATCAGAACAAAAGAGAAAAAGCCACGAGAAAGGGAAAAAAGAGAGAAAATACACAGTATGCTTTGATCTGCATTCAGACTTCATAATTCTTTCTTTGGATGTGGACAGCATTTTCCATCTTGAGTCTTTTAGAATTGTCTTAGATCATTGCATTGCTGAGAAGAGGTAAGCCTATCCAAGTTGGTCATCGAACAATGTTGCTGTTACTGTGTACAGTGTTCTCCTGGTTCTGCTCACTTTCACTTAGCATCAGTTCATGCAAGTCTTTCCAGGCTTTTCTGAAATCTGCCTGCTCACTATTACTTATGGAACAATAGTATTCCATTTCATTCATATATTACAACTTGTTTAGCCATTCCCCAATTGATGGACATTCCCTCAGTTTCAAATTCTTTGCCACCACAAAAAGAGCTGCTATAAATATTTTGGTACATGTGGGTCTTTTTCCCATTTTTGTGATCTCTTTGGAATACGGACCTAGGAGTGGTATTGCTAGATCAAAGGGTATGCACAATTTTATAGCCCTTTGGGCGTAGTTCTAATTGCTTTCCAGAATGGTTGGATCTGTTCACAACTGGCTCTGATTTAAAATGAAGTATAGGAAGGTTAGCAATCACCAGTGGGTATTACCAGTAAATACATTATTCTGACCAGTCCAGCTACTCATCTTTGAAACTGTGCACTTCACATCAGGGTATTTGGACAACTTAGAGATGTCTTGGGTGGTTTGGATTTTTCTGGGTTATTGTATAAATCAAAAGTAAGGTTGTTGGCCCTGAAGAGGAAAAAAAAACAACACTTAGCAAAAACTTCTTAATAGAGTAGAATAATGTAAGATGGTCTTTATAAAATATTTGGTTGTCTCCATTCACCCCCTCTTGCAGGTTTGTTAGCTTCTGGCAAAATGCAGATCTTTTCCTTTAATTAGTCTAGTTTCCACATGCTGTCTTGTGTTGATGCTGTAGAGCCAGCAGGACCTTAGTCTTTTGATTTGTGAGGTAATTAGTGTTAGCTTTTATTCCCTGCATTTCCCAGTTTAGTTTGGTATTGTGGTACCTGTCACTCATAATGAAGTTTTCCAGATCTTTTGTGTGTGTGTGTGTGTGTGTGTGTGTGTGTGTGTGTGTGTGTGTGTGTGTGTGTGTGTGTGTGTAGAGGTGGGGCTTAGCAATTAAGAATCTTATTAAACCTCCTTTGAGAAATCTGGTATACTCAATTTTCAAAGTTCATAAAGAAGGAAAGTAGTCCTCCTAGAGGAGCCCCTAAGAAGCTTATTATCCAAGAGAACCAGCTGGTTGAGGCAGATACTTAATTAAGTGGTTAGACACTGACATTCGTAGACAAACTAACATTGGGCCCCAACAATGGATTAAGTTCCCTCTGAGTGGGTTTTTAGCTTTTAAAGAGTAATCATGATGGCCTCATCTTCTCATTCTTGATCATTTTCTCAGCCAGACTTGGGTGATAGTACCATTGTACATTTCTATGATGCTTTTATGGTTTATGAAGTGCTTTGAGATACTGATTCTTATGGTGACCTTGTTCAATAGGGAGGATAAGTATTATTATTCCAATTTTTACAGATGAAAAAAACTGAAACTCAGCAAGATTAAAACTTGCTCAAGGTCACATAGCTAGTGACAGAATGATGACTTTCCATTTTGAATGACACTACCATCACTGTTTTATTGGCTTTTCATTTATTCAACAAAATTTACTGAGCTATTGCTGTAGACAGAATGCTGTGCTAGGCACTGTGGGGAATACAAAGAAATAATAACATGGTCTCTGCCCTCGAGGAGTTTATAACATAATGCTATACTATTAAATTCTTTTTAAAAAATCTTATTTATTTATTTAGGACCTACTTATTTATGAAGGACCTGTTGGGTCCAGAACACTGTGCTGGGGCACTGGAGGAGACATGAAGTTTATATTTGACCTGGCTTTCAGCTACATAGGTGTTATGGTATATAGTAGAGGGATAAAACATAGAGACAGATGAAGCAAAAAATTATATAAGGGCATTAAAGACTTAGTGGTGAAATGGACAAAGTGTTGGACCTGGAGTCAGGAAGACTTATCTTCCGGAGTTCAAATCTGTCCCCAGGCACTTACTAGCTGTATGACCTTGGGCAAGTCACTTAATCCTGTTTTCCTCAGTTTCCTCATCTGTAAAAGGAAATGTCAAACTACTCCAGTATCTTTTCCAAGAAAACTCCAAAATGGGATCATGAAGAGTCAAACATAGTTGAAACAACTGAATAACAACAACAAAAACAATGAAATTAGAGATTTGTAAAACTAATTTCATTGTGAGGAACAAGGTGTTGGGTGAGTGAAGGTTGTCATCAGCAGGGAGAATGAAAGAAGGCTTCACTCCTGGCTATGCTGCTGACCCTCTGGACTTCTCTGCTGTGCCCTAACTGCCTTCCCACGCTAGAAGCCCTGGTCTGCTGATGGAGGAAGAGAACTCTGTCCCTGCAGCTCCTTTCTCCCTTTGGCAAATTCCTGGAACCTCCATCTTGAGGAATTGCACAGACCAGCCATACTTACTCCTTCACTCCTTTCCCAGTTATGTTGCTGACTGTCCAGACTTCTGAACCCTCTCTTCTCCCTCCCATTTTTTAGTTCTCCTTTAGTTCCTCATTAGAATGTAAGGTCCTTGAGGATTGGATTAACTTTCTTTTTGCTTGTATTTGCTTATATACTTGTATTACTAGTACTTACATATAGTAGGCATTTAATAAATGCTTGTTGACGTGACTTATTGGAAGAATTGACTTTTGAGTCAGGCTGTAGTGGGCAGCTAGGTGATATAGTGGATAGAGTGCCAGGTCTGAAGTCAGGAAGACTCACCTTCCTAAGTTCAAATCTGGCCACAGACACATAGTAGCTGTGTGACCCTGGGCAAGTCAATTGCCTCAGTTTTCTCATCTGTAAAAGGAGCTGGAAAAGGAAATGGCAAACTACTCCAGTATCTTTGCCAAGAAAACCTGATGAAGAGTAGGACATGACTGAAATGACTGAAAATAATAAGAAAATCAACAAGGAGAAGGATGACATTTCAGACACAAAGTATAGGAATGGAAGTAGGAAGGTGTGGGATATGTCTGGAGAGCAGAGAGCTGTCTAGTTTAGCTGAAGAATTACATGGATAAAGAGCAAAGCTAAAAAGGTAGTGTGGCACCAGATTGTTTAGGGCCTTGAATACCCAACAAAGGAGTTTAAACTTTATTTGGCAGGCCATGGGGATCTACTGAAGATTTTTGAGCAGATGCATGAGATGACCAGATTTATTCATAAGGAGAATTATTCTGGAAAAAGTATATGGATGGATTGGAGATAGGAGAGAACAGAGACAGAGAAACCTCTAATGTGTATGGGCCAAGTAGGTGGTAATAAGGGTTTTTACCAGGGTTAT
This sequence comes from Gymnobelideus leadbeateri, assembly GCA_011680675.1. Classification (NCBI taxonomy): domain Eukaryota; kingdom Metazoa; phylum Chordata; class Mammalia; order Diprotodontia; family Petauridae; genus Gymnobelideus; species Gymnobelideus leadbeateri. The sequence continues at coordinate 259,285 of WOXC01009015.1, read as the reverse complement.
GACAATGGGAATAGGGAGTAGGGGATGAATGCAACAGATACTGAGGAGGTAAAAGTCAACAGGATTGGTAAGTGATTACATGTGAGATGTAATGTGGCCATGATGGAGAACTGGGGACTAAATGTTGTTTCCAATTGGTGGGTTCAGAGTTACCTGAATGAATAGACCCAAAGAGTAATAACCAGGTCAACCTGGAAGTAAGTCTCCCGTGGAGTCCTAGGGACATGTGTTTCACTCTTTTGTTTGAATGAATGAGTGAGTGAACAAGTATTAGATTAAATGCTTGCAATGTATGTGCCAAGCCTGTACTAAGTGCTGGGGGTACAAGCATTTATATCAGCGATTTGGATAGATGTAGATGGCAATCTTGTCAAATTTCCAGCTGACAGCAAACAGGGGAGGGATACTTAAGAAGGCTTAAATCTCTGTGTTCTCAAACGAAGGTCCTTTCTGACTCTAACATTCTTTGATTACTACCATTTCTAGAGCCATGGATAAAATCCAGATGGAAGGGTTGGTACCCTGGCAATTTTTCAGCGGGTCCTTAACTACCAGAGTTTTCTTCCTGATATAATCAGAAATGCCAGTACTCAAGGAATTGAGACTGAGCAAAGAACCTCAGATGGATTAGGCTTTATGTATTCTAACCTTCCTTTTCCTTCATTCTTTTCCTGGAGATCAAACAAGCTTTATAAAAGTGATTTCATGGATTTGCTTAGGTAGCTAGGTGGTACAGTAGATAGACCACTGGACTTGGAGTCACAAAGACCCGAGTTCAAATTCAGCCTCAGACACTAAGTGTGTGAACCCGTGCAAGTCACTTAACTTCTCTTTGCCTCAGTTTTCTCAGCTATAAAATGGGTATAATAATAGCACGTACATCCCAGAGCTGTTGTGAGGATCAAATGAAGTGCTATTTATAAAATGCTTAGCATAAAGCCTGGCATATAAACATTTATTTCCTCCCTCCCTCGCCTTACAAATTTGTAAGCACAAATAAGTGGAAGGCATACTTTCTACATTATATAGGTGGGAGAATTGAGCTTAATGAGATGACATGCTTTGTAGCCTTCACCACAACCACCTCCTCTTCCACCCTTCTATCCCATTATTTCTCAAATAGAGATAATAACAAAAGGCATAGTTATGTAGGAGGGGAAAAAAGAGCTTGGCAAAAAGGTGGAAAAGAAACTCAATGGGAAAAACTTGTAAGAGATGCAGAAATTTTATGCTGCAAGAAGAGTTAAAGGACAAATGCTGTCCATTCAGGAATTGAAACTGAGCAAGGTGCCACAGAAGGATTCTTTCCCTAGAGAGCAAATGAATTTTATAAAAGTTAGTTCATGGATTTGCTCAGGCAGCTAGTCACCTAGTTTGGGGAAGAAAAGGGATCATTAAAGTAGAATCTATGCAATCTGGGAAGGGGATGATCCAAACATTACTCTGTTAATGCTTCTGTATATAGTGGCTAATGTTGGGTGGATTTGGATTGGATGTATGGTCACTTTGCTTTTACTAGTACAAGAGTTGCTGTTGGAATGTAATTGTAACTAATTGGGTAATAGAAGGTAGAAGTTCTCCACCAAGGAAGAGATGTCCAGTGAAAGAGAATCTTGACATGTTTTTCAAAGTTTTCTTGAGGTTTTCTTGGCAGAGATCTTTGAGTGGTTTGCCATTTCCTTCTCCAGCTCATTTTACAGATGAGGAAACTGAGGCAAACAGGATTAAGTGAGCTTGGGTTACACAGCTAGTAAGTGTCTGAGGCCTGAGTGGAACTCAAGGAAGATGAGAACCTCACCATCTGTAAAATGAGCTGGAGAAGGAAATGGCAAACCATTCCCATATCTTTGCCAAGAAAACCCCAAATGGGGTCACAAAGAGCTGGACACCACTGAAAAACAACTGAACACCACCTCATCATTAGGAAATGACAGTTAATGGAATTTGTATAACAGATGGGATTGAACAAAGCAACACACTGACTATTTAGCTTATGCAAAGTTTGGAAGCTTAATACTGTGGAAAAGGTTAATATTAGGAAAGGGACACATCAGAAGGCCACTGACTTAGAATAAGTGATGTAGGAATCAGTGGGGCCCGTATTGCAATTTATCATTCCTGATCTTTGTACTGAAATCTGAGGCTGTTTTTCACGTTTCTTTGTATCTCCAGTACCTAACACAATACCTGGAACATTAAAGGTACTTATTAAATGCCTGTTAACTCGACTTGACTTGTATAAGATTAAAAAAATAATTGATACAGGATTGACTTGGTGTGAAGTATGAAATCATCTGCTCAATTGGCTTCCATACTATTTGAAAGTGAGAGACTGAAGTATTTTTCTTTTCATTTAAAAAATCAAGGTAGGGGCGGCTAGGTGGTGTAGTGAGTAGAGCGTCGGCCCTGGAGTCAGAAGGACCTGAGTTCGGATCTGGCCTCAGACACTTACTGTACACACAAACAAAAAACCTAGCTGTGTGACCTTGGGCAAGTTAACCCCAATTGCCCTATAAAGAGCAAAAAAAAAAAAAGGTAATGTGTTCCATTTTTAGGACAATGTATGACTGCTTCAGGTGTTATTTTTGACCTTCAGTGTGAGAAGACAGTGAAAATATTAGCAGGTATCCTAGTTAGCCAATATTGATTAGTTATTCAATCCATCAGTCAACCAACCACCATTTCTTAAGTGCCTACTGTGTGCCAAGCATATGATAAATGCAGATGATAGAAATACAATAAATGAAACAATCTCCATCCTCAAGGAGATTATAATGGGAAAGAATAGAAGGATATAGAGATGTATACAGATTATGCATATTTATGTGTATATATATGTATATATAATTTACTTTTTTTTTTTTGGAGGGGGGAGGGTAGGGCAATTGGGTTTACGTGACTTGCCCAAGGTCACATGGCTAGTTTTTGTTAAGTATCTGAAGCTGGATTTGAACTCAGGTCCTCCTGACTCCAAGGTGGGTACTCTATTCACTTTGACACCTAATCGCCCCTGTATATATAATTTAAATGAATACATAGCAGTTAATTCAGAGTAATTTGAGTTGGAGCACACTCCAGATTGAGGGAATCAGGAAAGACTTTGTGTAGAAGCTAGTGCCTGACCTGCATTTTGAGAGAAGAGAAGGATTTATGTGAGGTGGAGGTAAGGAGGGAGTGCATTCCAGGCACAATGGACAACCAATACAAAAACATAGAAATGAGATGGAGTATTGTACATGGGCAACAGAGAGAAGACAGATTTGGCTTAGATTGCAGAGTTTGGGAAAGAAAGGATCATCTAATGAGGCTGGGTAGATAGGTTGGGGCCATGGCATAGAGGACGTGGAAAGCCAAACAGAAGAACTGGATGAAACAGGTCATTCTTATCTCACCCAAATTGTTCTTTGATTATTTATCTTCCACATTTTTGCCAGGTGTGGAAACAATATCTTAGTAGTTGTTGGTTTCTCAGGACCATACTACAGGATGGCTTTGTTAGGCATAAGGTCTTTTGTTCCTTCTCTTTTTTCTTCTCTTTCCTTTTTCCCTCTGGGTGTTAAGTCTAAAAAGAACAAGTTTTCAGTAAATAGAGATTCTCTGGAATTAGTTTCTTATGAATCCTCTAGCTGTCATTCCTACCATACTAGCCCCATGGGCCTTAGTTTTAGGTTTATTAGTTTAGTTTCTTTGGTAAGAAAAACCTGTTAAAAAAAAAAAAAAAGGAGGCAGCTGGGCCTGGAGTCAGGAAGACCGATTTTCCTGAGTTCAGATCTGACCTCAGACACTTAGAAGCTGTGTGACCCTGGGAAAGTCACTTAACCCTGTTTGCTTCAGTTTTCCTCATCTGTAAAATGAACTGGAAAAGGGAATAGCAGACCACCCCAGTACCTCTGCCAAGAAAACCCCAAATGGGGTCATGAAGAGTCGAATATGAATGAAACCACAACAAAAAGTGGAGATTGCACTCTCAGCATCTACTTCACTGGGACATTAGGAAGAAATTGCTTTGTAAAGTACTACATACTTGTGAGAGAAGGTGACGGTTGTTTTAGTTACCATCAGCTCCCAATCACTTATGCTCTTTGCTTAGTAGATTTTCCTAAAGTCAAATTTACAAGGGGGTTAGTGATAGGGATTAGTAGCCACTGTTAATGGTGAGTGAGGGAGTATGTGTGTGCACAGAATTGTACACACACGTATTAAATGTATTTCAATATATGCTTCTTAAACTCAATGCCAAAGTCAATTTAAAAAAAAAATGATGTATTGTATTTTATTACCCACAATTTTCATTCGTTTCATTAGCATGCATAATCAAGAATGGATTGGATAAAAATGTCATTACCCTTTTCTAACATTCTCTTCAATCTCCCTCCCCCAAACTCCCCCACAGCCGAATAAATACATCAGAGGGGGAAGAAAAAAGAATCAGACAAAAAATGCATTCTGGGCAGAAATGTCTGTGCCACGTGCAGTCTCCTCAGTGCACGTGGCTGTGTTTGCCTGAGACTCACACAGCAATCCCCACCCCACCCCCAACCCCCCAGTAGAGCCCATATGGGAGATTTGTTTATACCCATGATGCATCTCTCTTAAAATCCTGGGGCCCAGGTTTACAGCCATTTGGGTATGTAGTTCTTTCTGACTTAATGTGCACAGCTGTTCACATCAAGGGCACCAAGGCAGGCTGCCTTTCCTCCCTCTCAGCTCACGTGCACTACATGGTTTTGTCTTGGTGGTTCTAAACAGTCTTTTCATGCTTATATAAATTGGCTTACAGCTGGCATGCAATGGGTTGCTTTCCCCAGGCTGCATTTGCAGAATTAGTTCTGTCCAGAGTGCAGTCTCTTACTCTGTGATGAGGGATTTAATAAGGACAGTTGACATCTGTTTATTCTTTTCCATCTCCTTTCCCCACCCCCAGTCCTCTTACTGTCAGGTATGCTGGCTTTATGCAGTCCTGGGGGAAATCAGGGGAGCTATGCAGATATATATCCCCAGGTAGAATTTGACTATTAACATATTTACTTATTTTCAACGAATTCATCCATTTCATTAATTCATCAAAAATTTATTGAATGCCTACTGTGTGCAAGACACTATGAAGGGTTACAAAGAGGAAATGGATATAGTCCAACCATAAAAATAGTTTAAAAGGCTGTACTGTGGGAATGTGATGAATTATTCCAAATACACACACCATTTCATTCCATTAATGACGAGCTTTGTAGCTTTGGGAAATGCATGTGTCAAACAATAAATATCTTCTCCCCAAAAGACTGAAAAGTTGAACAAATGCTAAATATCTTTTTCTCTTTTTTTCTCTGCTAGCTTTGAGTACATTTAAAAATCCTAAAATAGCAACCTGATGGGTGTTAGGGAAAAAGGGAATGTGACTGTTTGGTTTTTCTTATTTTGGTCTTCAGATATTTCCTGGATAAAAATGTAAGGATATATTGCACACACCCCATTTTTCCATATAGGATTGACTAATGGTAGCAATGTTGGCAGCTAAGTGGCACAGTGGATAGAGTGCCAGGCTTGAAGTCAGGAAGACTCATCTTCCTGAGTTCAAATCTGGCCTCAAATACTTACTAGCTGTGTGACTCTGGGCAAGTCACTTAAACCTGTTTGCCTTAGTCTCCTCATGTGTAAAATGAGCTGGAGAAGAAAATGGGAGACCATTGGACAAGAAAATCCTAAACGGGGTCACAAAGTATCAGACACAACTGAAATGATTGAATAGTAACAAATAGTAGCAATGGAAAGGAATAGGTGGTGGTAGTGTGGTGTATACCCCCTGGTATGTTGTCCAGTGGAGTGCCTTTAGTTCTGTTACTATGACCCTCTTTCTCCTCCCACAGACTTGGGGAGTCTGGAAGCATGGATATGTATTCGTATTTCAGTATAACGCCGATGTGTTGCTTTAGAATCAGCCCTTGATCTTATGAAATCAAGTCTTTGAGCCAACTTCCTCACTTTGTTCAAACCCAAGGCTTACCTTGGGCACTGAAAGAAAAGTCACAGATTATAGGAAGTAAAAAAAAAAATCATCTGATGATGCCCCCAACTTTTTGTTCACCATGTCCTTATAATTAGCTCTGTGGCACACATTCATTTGATTATACTTGCCCCCTGAACAGCTAAAGTGGAAATGACCAAACACCAGCCTTCTCTCTTAGAAGAAAAGCTGTTCTGGTTGGTTGAGGGAACCCTCACAGAGGGAGAGCTTTGTATAATAGAAAGAATGAATGAAAAAAATATATTAAATACTTATTTCCCTATGTGCTTTACAGATAAAAATGCAAATATAGTATTTGCACTCAAGAAACTTATATTTTATTGAGGGAGTAATGCATACAGAGGAGTGGGGGCCAGGAAAGAGTATTTTGGTTTGTAAAATTATAGGGATGGTGAGTTGGATCTAGGGAGTAGATTGACACACCCTTTCCAGGAGCAATGAGAGCTGCTTTGATTATGGTGCCAGAACTGGAGTGGAGGACAGTTGGTATGGGGACAGTTCCCAGGCCATGGAAAGGTGACTGACTGGAGAATAAAGTGAAATATGGTAACATTTTGTGACTGAAAAAACCTTTCACATCTTACAAAAATGCATGATTAGCTGCCTGATTTTCTTCATTTAATATCTCTCTTGTTTTCCAGTGTTAGTGGGTATTTGGTGGGAGTAACCACAAGTCATTTAAGGAAGTATTATGTGAGTACACACAATCATATTTTCAGTTTTAGCTTAAAAGTTTGTTTTTGTTTCAAGTCTGATTACTTTTTTTGGAGGGGGAAGGCAAGTCAGTAGGGGTTATGTGACTTGCCCAAGGTCACACAGTTAAGCATCAAGTGTCCAGGCTGAATTTGAACTTAGGTCTCTCTGACTCCAGGGCTGGTGTTCTATTGCACCACCTAGCCTTGCCCCTAAGTCTGATTTCTTTAAGGCCCACCCTAACTTCTTTTAGACCCTGGGTCTATTCTGGTTCATATCATTGCTTTTGAGCCATCATTCTGGTTAAGTCATTCACTTGTTCATATTCATTCTCTCTCTCTCTCTCTCTCTCTCTCTCTCTCTCTCTCTCTCTCTCTCTCTCTCTGGCATTTGTGATAGGGGCTAAATTAGACATAGTCCCTGCTGCCTGATGGAAACTTGGCAAATCATCAGACTACTTAATCACTAAATCACAAGATTCCTTTGCATCTCCTTGGACTGGAAGGTAGAAGGGACCTTACTGATAACAATATTATTGATCTAGAGCCAGTAGGAACTTCAGAGGCTATGTGTTCCAATTCTCTCAATTGGCAGATGAGAAAAGTGTTTCATGGAGGCTGAGCTACTTGTTGAAATTAACACAGATTGAAAGTAGCAGAAACAGTATTTCAACCCATGTTTTCCGGATCCTACTGCAGGGCTTTTTCTATTGCATTATGCTGAATATACTTGTACCTCTTTGCATGTGCTATGAGGTTTGTTTAAAAACAAAACCAAAAAAACCTTGGCTGAGTAGGTCTACTTAATGTAACAGATCATTTTAAAGGCTCACTTAAAAAAAAATTGGTTCCTTTTTTTCTGTTATCCTTGCTGCATCCCAAGAGAACATTCTTCCCTTTATCTTCCAGGGAGGAGATACATTCCAGGGGCATTCCAGTAGAATGACTGGTATTTTGGAAGGTAGCCAGCAAGGTGGCTTGTGTGCATGTGTAGGCACAGACATTTGTGCTTGGTGGTGTGGGGGCTTGGCTTCTGACAAAACCTGGCCTGATGTGTACCCTTCTGAATTTTAGGTGCTGCTGCTGTCATTAAAACATTACAGGTTTTGTATGTCATTTCAGGACATGCTGCAGGCACCTGAGGTTTGTTTTCTCTGTGGGCTGCCCTGGACAGGCTGTCCCACCTGGCAGTTGGGAAAGATGCAGCTTTGCCAAAGCACAGATACCGCCCTGCCAGCTGAAGAGCCAAAGAGCTTTCCAGGGCCTGAGTCTATCTTTGTAGCAGCCAGATTCAGAGGAAGCTAAGGGGAGGAGGGAGAAAGCAGATCTTAACCCTGCCAGGGTTGAGTAAGTAGCTGGGTGCAGCCATCTTTCATGAGCCGACCTGCCTATGACTGGTTCTCTCTGCATTTCATTATCCTACATCACATAAAGTAAAACATAGAACACTAAGTTATTATTGCAAAGCCATCACAGTTCTGACACTTACACTACCCTTTCAGACCAACCTGGAAAATAATTGCAATTAAATTCAAACATCAAGTAAGCACCTACTGTTTGGAAGATCTTAACACCAAAAGTACGCAATAATTTTGGAAGGATTTTGAGACTCCACTTCCTTAGGAAGACAGATTTTCTCTCTTATTTTCTCCCAGGACAAGATTCATTAGTTGTTTTCAGTTTGTGGTAGATGATAAGGCTATTAAGGGAAAGTGCCATTTATCTTTATTCACCAACTGCAATTAAATAATTAATCAAAGAATCATAGTACCAGATTGGGACTCCAGGGGATTGAATCCTATGCTTTGCCTCCACATAGGACTACATTCAAACCAGCCCAGGCAAATCACCAGTTACTCTGTTCATGGAGATCTCTGGAGAAGACCAGGGCGTAGCTGTGCTTGCTATTAGAAACACTAATTCAACTATTTGCCATTCACTACAATCAGGCAGTATTTCCTAATGTCTAACTTAAGTTGAACTTGACTTTTTTTATAGAAATTTCTATTTCTTTTTTCCTAGATGGAACAGACCTATAGCATCATCTGTAGGTTGGATAATTTGGGTATTCTTAGCATTTTTACCATTAAGGCACATATCCTATGTTTTAAAATTCTTATTGGGAGTCAGGAGATTTGGGTTCCAGACCTGGTTCTGTCATGAACTATATGACCCAAGACAATTCACTTCGTCTCCCAGGGTCTCAGTTTCCTTACCTATAAAATGATGTAGTTGAATTTAGATTATCTGAGGACTCATCTAGCACAATGATTCTTTCTTTCCTTCTCTTTTTCTCTTCTTTCTCTTTATTTCCTCTTCCTTTTTTTCTCTCTCTTCTCTCTTCCCTTTCTCTTTCTTCTTTCCTTCCTTTTTCTTGCCTTTTCTTCTGCCCTTTTTCTCTCTTGCTTTTCCTTCCTTCTTTCTTTTTTTCTTTCCTTCCTTCCTTCCTTCCTTCCTTCCTTCCTTCCTTCCTTCCTTCCTTCCTTCCTTCCTTCCTTCCTTCCTTTCTTCCTTCCTTTCTCTTTCTCTTTCTCTCTCTCTCTCTTTTTTTTTTTTAGCACAAGCTAAATGGCCTTTGATATCAAGATTTATTTCTGAGCACTTGTAAGCCTCCTCAGAAGCTATATGCTGCTACCTTGGCACTTATTCTTCCTGTTGGGAAGAGACAGAGTATACATGTGTTTGTGTTCATAGAACCACCCTTAACATAATTTGGAGAATGAAGCTCAGCAGACAGCCTTTGTGCTCCTTCCTTTCCATTGCTTAATGTCCTTCTTTAAGCCACAGGATAGTGCACTGGAGTCTGAAACTGATATTGGGGAAATCACTTTGATAGTTCTCCAGTCTTGACCTCCCAGGAGCTATTGATGTTGGCCCTAAATGCTACACACCATGATTTTATCTAGCTCAGATGTGGAGTAGCCAGGAGATCAAGGAGAGGATGGAATCTGGCCTAGGAGGCCAAGGAGTATAGATTTTCCTGGTTTTCTGTAATGACAAGCATCTTTTGAAAACTGGCAGGGTTCAGTAGGTTGGAAGGCATTTGATGTTATTCAAAGAATTCAATGAGGTAATTTGAATTGGTTTCACTTCTGAGTGGCATGGTCTCTTCCTCTCACACTTGACCAAAGAGAAAATATGTTGGACATGAATTCCTCAGTTGGTACTACTAAGCCCTGATGTGATCTGAAAGAAATTAATAATGCTTGTTTGAAACTTGTAGGAACCAACCAATAAGTATGATTGTACAACAGTATATATTTGGGTAGCCTCAATCACCCTGCTAGACTGTAAACCTGTGAGAGGAAAGGTTATTCATTTCAATAAACGATTAAAAAATTTTTTTGGTCTTTATTAATTCATTTATTTACTTTTAGTTTACAAGATTCAGTTCCACAGTTCCCTGAGTTTCAAATTTTCTCTCCCTCCCTCCCCTCCCCCCACCATGGCAGTATACAATCAAGTATAGAATCTGCAAATTCTTACACATTAGACATTAGTCAGGTTATAAAGAAGGACTGTATCAGATGGAATGAACAATGGGAAAGAGGAAACAAAACCAAGCAAGAAAAAGAAAAAGAGCAGGTAGTTTGCTTCAATCTGGATTCAAACTCAGTTCTTTTTCTGGATGTAGACATCTCTCTCCATCATGAGTCTTTTGGGGTTGACTTATAACCCTGCATTGATGAGAAGAGTCCAGTCTATCAAAATTGGTCATCATACATACGTTGTGTCTGTAATTGTGTACAGATTTCTCCTGGTTCTACTCTTCTCACTCAGCATCAGTTTGTATAAGCCTCTCCAGGTAAATATGAGGTACTACATCTCACCAGTCAGGTTGGCTAAGTTGACAAAACAGGAAAATGACAAATGCTGGAGAGGATGTGGACAAATTGGAACACTAATGTATTGCTGGTGTAGTTGTGAATTGATCCAACCATTCTGGAGAGCAATCTGGAATTATGCCCAAAGGACTATAAATAATTTCATACCCATTGACCCAGCAATACCATTTCTAGGGTTGTATCCCAAAGAGATCATAGAAGTGGGAGGAAGACCCATATGTACAAAAATATTTATAGCAGCTCTTTTTGTGGTGGCAAAGAATTAGAAATTAAGGGGATGCCCATCAATTGGGGAATGGCTGGACAAGTTGTGGTATATGCATGTAATGGAATACTATTATGCTAGAAGAAACGAGGAGCAGATGGACTTCAAAAAACAATTATTAAGATCTTACTATGTACAAGGCATTGTGCTAGGCAATGGACAGATAAAGACAATAAACAAATCAGTCTCTGGCCTCAAGTAACTTCCATTCTGCTTGGAAGGGCATATATAGTACACAGATGACTTTATGTTTACAAAGTAATTTGAGGAAAGAGAAAGCATGAATTCTTTGGGGGTGGGGAAGGCTTGGTAGCAAAGGTACTTGAACTGAGCCTTGAAAGAAGATAAGGAATCTGAGAAGCAAAGATAAGGAAGAAGTTTGTTCCAGGCAGAGGGGATGGCTAGTGCCAGTGGAATGCCAAGTATGGGTAACAAGTATTGCAGTTTGGTTCCAATGTAGAGAATGTGAAGGGAAATAAAAGAAGTTTAGAAAGGTAGGTAAGGGCTAGATAATAGATTACTTTTAATACCAAGCTGAGCAGTTCGTATAAGAAACCATTGAAAATCTCCTACCAGGGGAATGATATAGTTTAGACCTGTGCCTTGTGAATATTATTTTGGCAGACACATTTTAATTATTTTTCGTTTCTTTCCCAGACATAACCTGGTAACATATATTTTACCTGCTTAAGATAAATGATTATCAAATGATTTGATGAATGGATTCTTTTTTTTTTTTTTTTTTGCTTTTTGGAGGGCAGTTGGGGTTAAGTAACTTGCCCAAGGTCACAGGGCTAGGTTTTTGTTTGTATGTGTTAAGTGTCTGAGGTCAGATCCGAACTCAGGTCCTTCGACTCCAGGGCCGGCGCTCTACTCACTGCGCCACCTAGCCGCCCCTGATGAATGGATTGTGATGCGGAGCTTTGGGCAAACTAGTTGATTATCTATAGGACATATCTATCTATATCTATTTATATCTAGTACAACCTTAGGCTAGATAAAAGAGCTTACTGATGCTTCTCTTTGTATGTCTCCATCATTATTCAATGATGGGGCAGTTAGGTGATGCAGTGAATAAAGTGCTAGGCCTGGAGTCAGGACTCATCTTTGTGAATTCAAATCTGGTCTCAGACACTTACTAGCTCTATGACCCTGGGCAAGTCACTTAACCCTGTTTGCCTTAGTTTTCTCATCTGCAAAATTAGTTAGAGAAGGAAATGGCAAGCCACTTTAATATCTGTGCCAAGAAAACCCCAAATGGAGTTGTGAAAAATTGGACGTGACTAAAAAATGACTCAAAATAAAAAATCATTATTCAATCAGATGTCCATGTCAGAGCACAGCTGGGATACGTGTAAGAGAGCTTGGCTCCTTTATGACCTCTTAGGCCACCATCTTAGCCAGAAGTCCACACATAATTTTCAGCAAAGGTACATGGGCATGAGTAAGTAATTTCTGTCACTAAATATAAAGAGCTTGAATTTCATAGGTATGTGCAAATTTTGGACTTTTATTAATGGTACCCAGACTTGCTCACTTTTTAAAAACTATGTTCCTTACATGTTGTTACCCTGAGATATTCAAAGCACCAGAGGAAGGCTTTTTAACAGAATTAGGTCCTCTATGGAGGCTTAGTGAGAAAAAAAAAATCTATATGTAGGAGAAGCTTCTGTGTGGTGGTAGGAATGTTCACATCAATGAAATCATAGACCCATCAAATTATCAGTCCCTTGTAATTGAGACACAGGCTTTTTTTTTTTAACTGATTCTAACTAATTATCATCCTTCATGATATATAAGCAACCATGAAAGAAGTCAGAAGACTTTGACTTTAGCCCAGAATCCTGATACTACCTATTTATGTGACACAGGCAAGTTACTTAACCTGTCAGACCCTTATTTTCCCATCTACAAAAAATGAGGACAATCATTCCTGTCTTGAGGATGCAACAGGATTTTATACACACATACACACACACACACACACATATACACACACACATTCACACAGATATACACACTCCACTTTGTAAGTCACAAATGTAAGATAACATAATTAAAGATAGTACTTTATTAATGAGCATGCTAATCAATTCTCTGTGGCCATGTTTGAGTGGTAGTCTTTTTTTTTTGCTTTTTGGAGGGCAGTTGGGGTTAAGTGACTTGCCCAAAGTCACACAGCTAGTTAAGTGTGTCAAGTGTCTGAGGCCAGATTTGAACTCAGGTCCTCCTGACTCCAGAGTTGGTACTCTATTCACTGTGCCACCTTGCCTCCCCAGAGTGGTAGTCTTAGTAGAGTAAATTCCATTATCCAGAAAATTCCATTCTCTCTCATGCTGGGGGAATTTGATATTTTGGTTAATAAAATATTCCATTTTTTTTCTTTCTCTGTCCCTGCCATGCTGGATCACTGTCCTTGACAAATTAGAATAAGGTATGAGGACCTCATAATTTAATCGTTCTATGATGAATCAGAGGGGATTTAAGAATGTTGCAGTGACTGAGAGTCATCATGAGAACTGTAAAGATTCACTGTATTCGTCAAGTCTGGGAAGCAGTTTCACTAGACTGCTCACTAACAAAGGGTTTACAGTATGTGAAGTCCAAACTACTTTCGACTCCTACTAAGACTGTTTAACAAACTAGGAAAAATGAGCACTTTTTTTTTTCTTTTGGCCTAGTTTGAAATTTCATATATCTTCCGTCAGGGGCTTAAGGCAAGAGCCTTCCTGTTCCTTTCCCTTTCATTTTATTTTTTATTTTTTTTGCTTTTTGGAGGGCAATTGGGGTTAAGTAACTTGCCCAAGGTCACACGGCTAGGTTTCTGTTTGTGTGTGTTAAGTGTCTGAGGCTGGATCCGAAGTCAGGTCCTTCTGACTCCAGGGCTGGCACTCTACTCACTGCACCACCTAGCTGCCCCTTCCTTTCCCTTTTAAATCCCAATGTAGGATTTGCATGGATGATAGTGGCTTTGACACAGAAATTCACACATTGCCTCACCAAAATCTGGGAATAGGTGTTTATTTGCATTGTGAGAACAAATTTGTTGTCTCTAAGTTTTTAATTCTTATAAATATCTGAAATAAGAGGTAGTGTGGGAGAGTGGAAAGATCATGAAATTTGGAGATAGAAAGCTGGAGTCTATGGTTGAGGCTGGGTCACTTGCTTGCTATAAGACACATCAATCAGGGGTGGCTAGGTGGCACAGTGATTAGAGCATTGGCCCTGGAGTCGGGAGGACCTGAGTTCAAATGCAACCTCAGACACTTAACACTTTCTAGCTGTGTGACCTTGGCCAAGTCACTTAATTGCCCTGCCTTCCCCGCTCCAAAAAAAAAAAAAAGCAAAAACAGCAACAAAAAGACACATCAATTCTCTTTGAGCCTCAATTTTCTTATCTGTTAAATGGGGTTGATCATATTATCTACCTTCAGTGTTGGGAGAAAACCTCAAGTTGGAAGAAATCTAAAGCACTATTAAAATGCATTATTGCCATCACCTTCATGATTGTCTTTAAGATGGAGAGCATTATCCTTACATTACATTCTTCCCAGGCTTTTGTGAAGAATGTGAAAACTAGGGGTATAAACCATAAGAGCTACATAAATATAAGTGATATTAGTGGCTTTCTAGATATAAATTGATATTGTAAGCTTGCATAAGGAATTTGAATTTTACAAAGACGAGAATTGCAGTAGGTAATAGCCTACCTACATAATCTTGGACCCATTGCTCTACCTTTCTAGTCCCCAGTTTCCTCAAACAGTCAACAGGCATTTACTAAGCAAGTACTTATATATAGCTCAGGTGCTGTGCTGGGTACTGTGGATCCAAAGACAAAAGTAAAAATTCTTACCCTCCTGGGACTTACTTCTATTGAGGGGAGACAACATTTACATATTAGGAGAATGTACAATATATACAAAATGTGATGGATAAGAGATAGAATCACCCGAGGAAACAAAGGTTTGATCTTCAGAGCATATCGATTTTTTTTTTTAAGCAATGTATTCAAATTGCCTAACAAATTGGGACCAGACCTCCTCAGCTTAGGCCTGGACTCTGCATGAGGATGCACACAGACTTTTATACATTAAAGACAATGAATCAAATAAGACCTGTTAGTTAAAAGGAAACAATACAACATCAGGTAATCTGATTTCTAATTGGATGAAAAATAAGGGACTTTGCAAGTTGGGAGGGGGAGATCAAACAGTTCCCTGAATTCAGAAAAAGAGGTATTCCACACCCCCCAAGTGCCTGTAAATTGAAGAAGTATGGAAACAATAACTGACGATCAGTACAGGGCCAGACATATGAGTTGCTTGAGGTGTACAAATGTGATTTGACTAGGTTTCTGGTCAGCATAACCTTAATCCTTGGTTTACGGTCTCCAAGCAGCAGGGAGAGATGGGCCATCCTGTTTCCCAGTCAAGCAGGGCTAGTTCCAAACAATATAATATGGTTTTCTCCCAGTTTCCACAATCAAATAAACTTTTCTCACAAGGCAGAATTTGGACTATTCCCATAACTAAATAGAAATGGAACTGAGATAGCTCCAGAATTGAGTCACAGGATGGAGTCTCCCACAATTCCTGAAATGAACAACTTGCTGTCCTAATCCCCTTGATTCCCACAAAAGTAAATATAAGATTTCAGAAAGTAGAAGGGAATGATGAAAAATTAGAGGGTAGGACTAGATGGTGACTGAGGTCCTATCCAGCTGCAACATTCTATAAATTTGAAACACATTTTCTGAGTCCCAAAGGCAAACAAACTGTTATTTGATTTGTCAAATCCTAAAACTCATGTACCCTCTTATTATTTAGTACATTACAGTAATGCAGTGCATACACATAGTTCATTTTGCTTGTAATTTAGGAGCTTAGACCCCCCACCCCCTGTATCCCCTTCTTCCCATTATCAGGGCCCCAGGGAAACTTAGACTGTCCCTGTTTTCGATAAATGTAATTATTAATCTTTTTAAAAGTTTATAGTTATCGGAAGGAGACACAGTCTTTTGAGGGCCCCTATAATCAGTTCATACTCTTAATATTATGTTGGTTATTTGGATTTGGGATTGACATAGCACGTTAAACCAAAGGGCTCAAAAGTATCATTTTAGCATCCATCCTCATCACATTGGGATTTGGAAAGCTTAGATAAGCCTCTGGAAATGTGGCTCCATTAGGTGAACACTCTCCTTCCACTTAGGGAGTCTATTTCACTTACCTTACTCCATCACAGGACCTGGCCCAATAATGATTGTTTGCATTAACAGAGTCACTTTTTTCAGAGAGTTCAGAGCACTTTCCAGACATTATAATCACATGCTTGATCCTTACAAGCAAGCAATCACCCTCCCCCACTTTATAGACCTTGGGGCTACTTAAAGCTTTCTTGGATGTAGTAAATATGGCTCAGTATTCTTTATTGCAACAGTTATATCCTTCCGATTGCTGCCATTTTCTGGGAGGGACTGCATCTAGATTGAATGGGTGATATGTTGAAGAAAGGATAACCTTCATGTATAACCTATATCATATTGCTTACCATCTCAACAAGGAGAGTGAAGAAGGAGGGAGGGATAGGCTTTGGAACTCAAAACTCAAAACATAACCCCCAATGTTAAAAATTATTTTT
The DNA here is from genome assembly GCA_011680675.1 of Gymnobelideus leadbeateri. Classification (NCBI taxonomy): domain Eukaryota; kingdom Metazoa; phylum Chordata; class Mammalia; order Diprotodontia; family Petauridae; genus Gymnobelideus; species Gymnobelideus leadbeateri. Next base: position 242,818 of record WOXC01009015.1, on the reverse strand, counting down.
ACATGTAATTGGGAAAAAGAAAATATTACTAAAAAAAAAAAGAAAGGATGCCCTTCTCCCTCCCTGTGGCCTAAGGCAAACATGTTCCTGCTGAGAGACCTTCAAGGATAGCTAAGAAAAGAAAAATTGGGGCAGCTAGGTGGCACAGTGAATAGAGCACTGGCCCTGGAGTCATGAGGACCTGAGTCAAAATCCAGCCTCAGGCAGTTGACATACTTACTAGCTGTGTGACTTTGGGAAAGTCACTTAACCCCAATTGCCCTCCAAAAAGGAAAAAAAAAATAAAAATAAAAATAGGATACCACCATAGTACTAATAAAGGTAATTGACAGGAGATAGAGTTACTAAAAGAAAACAGCTTTTGGGGGGCTGACCAATACCTTAGATGAGGGGAATACAAGTAATGGGGTGAAGGAGGCTTATAAATGTCAAAGAAGGAAGAGTCTGTTCTGGGTAATTAGCCATATTCTGTTAAGGAAGTGATGGTGGCACAGCTATGGCGATGTATTTAGGTCACCTGAAATATTTCATGTTGTGTATTATAGTAAGGGTCAGAGTCTGGCTGATGTGAAGAGCAGGCATCCAGGACCTCATTCACCTCTGAACTTGAACCTAAAAGCACTATCTACCATGGCCATGTGGGGACTGGAGCACTAAGGGTATGCAATGATCTTCCTCCCCACTGATGAACACTTTATGCCTGTGAGTTAGGCCTAGGCAGTGGTGATCATGAGTTTATAATCTGACCAGTTTTATAAAATACATAATATAAAAACAAAGAAACTGTTACAATTTGAGGCAGCCTACCATGAATGCTAGGTGAGTTGTAGAGACTAAAAATCTTTTAGGAGGTTATTTCCTTCCCTTTGAAAATTTTTTATCACCTCTACTGGGCACTAGTAATGGATGGGCTGGCTTCCGAGAATGATGCCCAGCAAAGAGCCCATCTCTGGAGTATAGTAAGGGTTGGGTCTCTATTCTCAGTACTTGACTCCCCAGAAAAAGGCCTCCTTTTGAGAATTGATGGAAGAAGGTGGAAAGGACTTTTTTGAACCTCTGCCCCCAAATTCTCTTTTTCTTCCCCTTGTCCCTTATTTCCTCCTGTCCACAACTAAAGGCATATTAGTAGCATCTCTTTAAATAATACTCTTCAGCTGTCATCCAACTCGTTCATTCCTCATGAATGATTCAAACCTTTATTTTTTTCTTTTGTGTAGGGAGTATGCTTACATGGCTCCCCCAGCCTTCCAAGGTTTACCTCTTTGGCTAGCAGGTTGAGGTTCTCACTCCCTGCCGTGTGATGTGATTTAAAGAAAAAAAAAGGATATGAAATCAAGGAGGGAAAAAAGGTGATTCCAGCTTTCATTAATTCAGCCCTAAATTGGACCTTCCTACATAATCCTGGGATTTTAGTTTTGTTAGATGAAATGTGCTTAGAAGAATTGGGAAGGAAAAGGAATTGTATTTCTGGGTCATTGACTCCTTGCTGAATTTCTAGGAATTGCATTTGAAAGCCTGTACTCCTACCTACAATTAAATTGCTGTGCTTCCAGGGAATCATCATGACTTAATGCTGACTTAAGGCTGTGAGAAATCTCCCGCCTAGAGAAGGAAAACAACATCCCTCCTTCCCCCAACTAATCCAGTTAAATCAAATTAAAAAACACCCAAGTTTCACAGGCTTGTTGAGCAAAAAACATGGTAATCAGTTTTTAAAGTGAAAAAAAAATGTGGCCTTTTTATAATCAGGCAATACAATTCTCCTGTAGTGGTGATAAACTAGAGACGTTCATGTCATGGAATCTTGAAAAATATTAGAGTTAGAAAAGGAACATTAGAAATCATCTTTTCCAATTCTTTTACTTAGAAGAAATTATTATGAATTAGAAAAACATTAGCACACATTACATTTCTATATGCAAAAAAGGCCAGGAAAAGATGATTGCATATGAAACAATAAATCTATTATATATTGCTTATTTTAAAAAATACATATGTATATATACAAATACATATACACATAAATATGTGTGTGTATATATACACACTTTAATTTGGTAATACCAACAGGGCCTTTTTTGTTGTTCACTTCTGAATCTTTTCTGTGCATTTCTTAAAATATTTCAATGATATTCTTTTTTTTATATCACTATCCTCACCATCCTCCTAACTATCTTGCACTCCCCGCTCAAAAAGAAGCAAATAAGTAGCACTGAGCAAAACAAAATTGTATAGGTTGTGTTTGAAAATTTATGTCACCTTAAATATAGTCTGTCACTTCTCCACTGAGAAGTGAGAGGAACAGTTCATCCATTGTCTGCCAGAGTAGGAATTAGTCACTGCATTGATTAGTGTTCTTAAGTCTCTCAAAGTTATTTCTCTTTCCAGTATTGTAGTCCCTGTAGAAATAGTTCTACCATCTGTCTCTCTGGAAAGTGGGGCCATGAACTCCAAACTTTTATTTAAGGAGAGAGATCAGTTCAGACATTTCCTCCTTGCTCACCTGGCTGCACTCTCTTGGGACTTCTCACTGGCTTCACTGTGCCCCAGAAAACTCATTATGGGGATAACCTCATTATCCTCTAAGACCCCATCAGTCTTGACACTCCATTTTTTTTGTCTCTTTGATTGGGGAGGTGTGACCATGACCTCATTTAAGGAGAGACCTCAGCTGAGACATCTGCTTGCTCACTTACTCTGGGATTTCTTTCACTGCCTTCTCCACCTTCCCTCCAGCATTCCCTCCCCCCGTTTCAGCTTCTTTTTGTGTTTTATCTTCCCCCATTAGATTTTAAGCTCCATGAGGGCAGGGATAGTCTTTTTTTTTTTAAATGTATTTTTATTGCCCAGCACTTAGCACAGTGCCTTAGCACATAGTAGGTGATTAAAATAAATGTTGATAGATGGATGCCAGTCCCATTCTTTTTCCATTTTATCAAATTTACTGTCACTAAGGAGGATTCCCAGTTTCCCATACCCTGAACACATGTTCTTCTGAAGAATTGCTGCTATACAGCTAAAAGTATCATATGTTAAATGTGTGTGTGTCACATGTGTAGGTATATAAGTGTACTCCACTCATATGTCTTGTGGGAAGATAAAATTATATGAGGCAGAATTGGAGGAACATCTAAGGATGCAGGAAGCAGCTATTCCTACAGTATGTCAGGCAGTATCTTAAAGTAGGATAGCCCCTTTGGAGTTAGATTAAATGAAACAAGACCTTTGACAATTTATTGCCTAGCACTCTTTAATCATCTCTTTTGCCTGCTCTTGTTAATTATTTTATATCTGCTACATGATGTATAGGTAGTTACCCGAGATACTGGGATATGATAATAATGGGTGGGAGGCCAATGCCATTCTTCTGTGGCACTGAACCTTTGTACAGAGAGGTCAAGTGACTTGGCCAAAGTCATTTAATCTGCTAATGCAGCCCTACACATAAATACAAAGAAAATTGTCTCCCATCTGAATTGTTCTTACTAGCTTTCTTTCCTCAATAGCAGTTTCCTTACCCTAACAATAAAGAAGCAAAATTCTTACTCACCTAATATAAATTCTTACTCACTCTGGGCAAGTGGTAGGTGGTTATTATCAAAGCTATATTAATAGTAGAGTAGGTTTAGAATCCTCCCTCAGCCCTAGAGTTTCAAGTCTATATATAAATTTACTGAGCTACATGGAACTTAAAGGTTTAATTATAAGCAGTGGATAGCATTTGAAAGAAAATGCCAACTCTCCATTGGTTTCTTTTTTAATGGAAGGATTCTAAGTACAGATGCCATATAGCCCTCCGGGTTGAGAAGATCTTCATAAAGCTGGTCTGACTCCCATCATTCTGGTTCCTGAGAGAGTTGGCAACAATTCTTTATAATCAGCAAGTATTTGTTGAGTAGTGGGCAAGGCCCTCTGGGGGGTGCTGAGACACTGATTTGCTACTGATAATCAACTATATCAGTGGGAAAGTAAGGAAAGTGAAGATTACCCCTAAAGTCACCAAGCTTTGACTTTGCCACCTGGTGTGGTCTGACTGGGTACATTGGGAATGGAATTGAAAAGAGAGATGTGTCTATTTCATGTGAAGATAAATGCTAATTATTCACAGCCAGAGCCCCTATTTGCAGACCTTGATGCTGTTTTCAGCATTGTCTCATTGCCCTGAAGGGTAGTACTTTGGCACTGAATGAGCCACCCTGTCTTCAAGTTATAGGCCACTAAGAGTTATTTGCTATAAGTGTAGTTTGCTTTGTGTTGTTTTTGCTTTTTGGAGGGCAGTTGGGGCTAAGTGACTTGCCCAAGGTTACATGGCTAGGAAGTGGTAAGTGTCTGGGGCTGGATTTGAACTCGGTCTTCCTAACTCCAGGGTCGGTACTCTATTCACTGTGCCACCTAGCCGCCCCATTATTTGGCAGTTTGACCTGAAGGGAGGGAAGAGAGGAAGTGTAGACACATTCTTCTCCCAGGAGAACATCTGATTCACTGTGTACTGAATGTCAGACTTTAGAAAATGCCATTCTTTTTTAGATTACTCTTATAGTAAGAAAATTCTTGGGTTTTCCCACTTCCTTTAAAAATGTATCTCAGGGGTGGCTAGGTGGCACAGTGAACAGAGCACCGCCCCTGGAGTCAGAAGGATCTAAGTTCAAATCTGACCTCAGATACTTAACATGTACTAGCTGTGTGATCTTGGGCAAGTCACTTAACCCCAACTGCCCTGCCTTACCCCCTCCAAAAAGCAAAAAAACCCCAACAAAATAAAAATATATTCCTTGCTCTGAATCTGTTGGCTAACTTGGAATCACAAAGTGTGAGCAAGTGACTCTTCTAATCTATTAAGACTTAGCTCCATTAGGAACTTCATTCTCTCTACAAGTTTTAGCTGAGTCCTGTACTGGGTTAACAAGAAAAGAATGCCTATATAAATGTTTATTTTCTTCTTTCTCCTATTCCTATCAGTGTAGGGAATGTTCAACTAATAGACAACTTGGTAAAGATGAATAATAATAGTAGCTACCATTTATAGAGTGCCTACTGTGTGCACGTTACCCATGTGATAATTTACAAATATCCTCTTTTTTGATCCTCACAACAACCTGGGGAGGTAGGCACTGTTATTGTTCCCATTTTACAGGTGAGGAAATAGAAGCAAAAAAAAAAAAAGGTTAAATGACTTGTCCTAGATCACCCAGCTAGTAACCATCTGTAACTGGATTTGGATTGAGGTCTACCTGGCTCCAGGCCTAGTACTCTACCCACTGTGCCAGCTAGGTGATTGAATTTAGTCAACAAATATATTTTTGTGTTTGAATATGACTCACTTAAAGAGATTTATAGATGGTAAGATGTAGTGAGCTGGAATAGAACTTAAAAATTAGGTACTTTTGCTGAGGTTTGGGGTTAGGGGAGCTTGAGACCCCAAAATACAGAGACGCTGGGTCCTGCCAAATGAACTCAACTCAAGCCTTCTCTCAGCCAAAGTAAAGCAAAGTTTATTAAATATTGAGTAAATTCTTAAGGAGCCTAAGTATTGGACAAGCAGGCCAGAACAATCTGACCCAGACTGAGTCTGCTCTAGATTGAATTCAGTGGAACAACATTACTCAATCTTACTTCCCCACAACGAAGTCCTATCTGCCCACCCCTAGCTTCAGTGCTGCTGCTCTCTCTTGGCTCCCCTCCTACCTGTATGGGGACTGCTCCTTCATGATTGAATCTCAGCCCCTTCATGGAGGCAAGATGGATTTACTTACAGAAAGACTGTGGGAGGGATCTAGGGGTGGTTTAGAGGATGGGTTTGGGAAGGGTCTTGAGGAGGAGTCTAAGGAGGACCTTTTTTTTTTTTTTTTGCTTTCTGGAGGGGGAAAGGAAGGGCAATTGGGGTTAAGTGATTTGGCCAAGGTCACACGGCTAGTAAGTGTTATGTGTCTGAGGCTGAATTTGAACTCAGGTCTTCCTGACTTCAGGGCTGGTGCTCTATTCATTTTGCCACCTAGCAGTCCCTCTGAGGAGGATCTTGATGGGACTGAGGTCAGATTCTAGGAATGGGATTAAGGGGGAGAAGTAGCTGAAGTTTACCGGGACTTGAGGGACAATGGAGGGCTAGGCTAGTTTAAGAGTAACAGAGATTCCATCACTGTGATAATGGAAGGCTTATGGCCTCAGGCGAACGCCAGATCCAGTGGGAAGATTCAAGGAGTTCAAGGGGGTTTCCAGAGACTGTGCCCCATCACCTTCTTTTACAGGTGAGGAAACTGAGGTCCAGAATTACTTAAGTCAAGAGACTTGCCCAAAGTTATGCAGATGATGATTAGGAAAGCTAGGATTCCAACCCAATTTTTAAGCTGTCCAGCTGTGGTTTGATTGTGGTTCAAGGATGCATTTGGGGTTAATTTGTTTCCTTGGCCACCCCTCCCCCTGCTTCTTTTAGCGTTCCAGTGAGTGAGTTTATGCATTTTTAAGTGAAGGAAGATAACTGGTGGTGCTTGACCTTCTGTGTGCTTAACACTGCCCTGAAGTGGGTCTTTGCATGGGTGTTTCCCATTAATTTGACTGGGGTTGCTTCTCCTCTCCATCAGCTTGTTTAGATCCAACTAGGTTTGCAAGCACCGGATGAAACTAAATATCAAATTTGCTGTTGGCTGCTACTTGGACTTCATGCCCGAGGTCAGCCTTTTCAGGCTCCCCGCCAAGCTTTGTGACATTTAGTGAAACATCTTGTGACTTTAAAAAAACCACCTTTCATTCCATGCCCTTCCCGCTTCCTAGTGACCTCTAAAAATGAACTTTTCTGCAGAGGTTTGTTCCATTCCACAGATGCTTTTTTAAGCACCTACTATGCGCAAAACTTCGCGGGGGGGGGGGGATATGAAGACAAAGGAGGAGTCCCCATACAGGTAGGAGGAGAGCCAAGAGAGAGCAGCAGCACCGAAGCTAGGGGTGGGCAGACAGGACTTCGTTGTGGGGAAGTAAGATTGAGTAACGTTGTTACCTCCTTCTGATTGAGTCCAGAAGAGCCCTTTAGAACCAGTGGCATTGGCTAGAGATGTGAGCCCTTGGCAATGTGGGAGTTACTGTTGCCCCTTGGAAGCTTCCTGTTGAGAAAGATCCTTGTAGCGGCTGTGAACCTAGGATTGGCTTTCTTCCAGGAAACACAAGCCCCAATGAGCACTGACCAGGAGTCTGGAATTACCTAGGTGATTTATTGATAGCAACTTCTGAAAGAATTAGTCCTATCATGTAAAACTGAGTGCAGATCAGGTTAGAAACTGGACACACGTGACCCCTAAGGAATATATTGTTCCTTGGGACTCCCTTGCCTTCCAAGATCTGTATGCTTCCAGGCAGAAGCAGATAGGAACAGGTGTCCACTTTAGGCTATGTCTCGTAGCTGGGCCCATTTACTTACTACCATGTGTGCCTGTTGTGCTACAGAGTGATAGATGGGGCCTGAGGTCAGTCATTAAGGTCAACCTTGGCAGCACAACAGAGCCTCATCCAGTGGCAGCCCAGAGTTTGCTGTGATTGACAAGCAGGAGGCAGACAGCAGAATTCCTGAAGGCTTCAGCTTGCCCACTCAGGCATGACCCTTAATCCAACCCATAGGGAATGCTTCTCTCTGCATACTGGAAGACTAAATAACATGAATATTCATCAGGAACTGTCACTCTCAGTCCCATGCTGTGTTTCTGAATCACAACTGGAGCAGTAACCACACCTCAGCCCAAAAGAGTGTAAAGAATCCAGTCAGCAAACCAGTGAGGGGTGAGAAGTTTCAGCTTATCTGAATGTGTGGCTGTTTGCATATGTATAGGGCTACCAAGTCTCATCCTGAGGATGTTACTGTAAGGAGGGTTCTATAAGGAGGTGAGTCTTGAAGGACCAGAAGATGCCAGGGTAGGACTGGGGGATATGATGGGAAGGCATGTGTTATCACTGTTAATTATGAATAATAACATAAACATGAATTGCTATTAACATTATAAAGATTAATTATTATTAATATAAGAACAATTAATAATCATATAGTGCTCTAAGGTTTACAAAGTACTTTGAACGTGTTATTTCATTTGCCTTCCCAATATCCTTAATTAACTCCTTCTGTTTACCTCTTTCCTTTTCTCTAAGTGTGTCCTTTTCAGCGTGTAAGGTATTCACTTTGTGTATCGGTAGGGGTGCAGTGCAAGGAGGGAAAGAATGATGCCTCACTCTATTTACCCTTTGTCTTACAATACTGAGGAAGTTGAGGGTCATAGTGGAGACCAGATGCTTCCAGTGGTACTCTGATCCTCTGTATTCCCCAGATAATTCTTTCTCTTTAGTCTTTATTTATTTATTTTTTAAAGCAATTGGGGTTAAGTAACTTGCTCAGGGTTACACGGCTAGTCATTATTTATGTGTGGGTGCTCATTTTCTGAGGCCAGATCTGATCTGGGGTCATCCCAACTCCGAGGCCGGTGCTCTTACTCACTGCCCCACCTAGCCGCCCCTTTTTTAGGGCAATTGGGGTTAAGTAATTTGCCCAAGGTTACACGGCTAGGTTTTTGTTTGTGTGGATTAAGTGTCGGAGGCTGGCTCCGACCTCAGGTCCTTCTGACTCCAGGGCCGGCACTCTATTCACTGCGCCACCTACCGCCCCTTCTCTTTAGTCTTTAAAAGAGAGTATGCTCATAGTCACAGAGTATTACTGTCGTGCCTCATTTTCCTTGGTATAAGTTTGGTTTAAAAAAAAAAAAGAATAGAAGATAACCTCCCTTTCCTGTTGCCTCTCCATGTGAGGAGCCAAATGAGAGAATTAAGTATGAACTTAATCTCTTTTCCTGAGATTCTCTAAGTGCTTTATAGGCCTCAGCATACCCAGTGTGGGAAATGAAGAACAGAAACTCTAAATTTACAATATCCAACATCTTATTTAAGGGATCAAGAAACTGAGCCATGGAGAAATTAATCCATCTCTGAAGGATTATCTAACAAAGTTTATTGGCCAATAATGATACGTTTATATGGTTATGGTTGGTTTTTGTTGTTGTTGTTGTTGTTCAGACCTGTGATTTCATCAGTGTGGGTAACTTTCAGTGTGGTAACTCCATGTCCCCGTTGTTGTTGAGTTGTGTGTTGTTGTTGAGTTGTTTCAGTTGTGCCTGACTCTTCACAACTCCATTTGGGATTTTCTTGGCAGAGAGAATGGAGTGGTTTGCCATTTCCTTCTCCAGCTCATTTTACAGATGAGGAAACTGAGGCAACAGGGTTCAGTGACTTGTTCAAGGTCATGCAAATAAGTGTCTGAGACTGGGTTTGAACTCAGGTTTTCCCGGAATCCAGGCCTGGCACTCTGTCTACTGTGCCATCTAGTTGCCCCTAGTGTCCACTGATACAGATTTGCGGTTCTTAAACTTATCATCTTAAAGAGTTGGCCAAAGGCTGAGAGGTTATAAATCATGTGGGGTCACATAATTAGCAACTCTTCGAAGCAGAACCTGAGTCAGATCTTCATGGTACCAAGACCTGGCATCTCTGTTGTTTGAGTTAGTCTGCTCTCTCCACGTTCTGGTTATAAAGTGCTTTAAAATACACAATCACTCTTGATCCTAACTCACAAAAGTCCTGTGAGCTCTGTTACAAAAGTCCTATTATCTCCATTTTGCAAGGAGGGAACCACAGCTCTAAGAAGTTAAGCAGCTTTTTCAATGTCAGAAAGCTAGGATGTAGGAAAGCAAAAACCTAAATGCAGATCTCCTGACACAAGCCTCGAGGCTTTCCACTCTGGCAGATCCCAATGCATTTTCTGTAACTTCTCAGAAAGGACAAAGAGGGGTATACACAGTCAACTAAATGATTTCCTGTGCATAAAGTTCGAGAGATGTAAGATGGGGGGGTGGGAATCTCTCAAGCACCTCTGAACAAGAGGATGGGGAAAAATAAGCAAAGCTAAGAGTAGGGAAGGAGTAGTGGCCTTGAGTTCTTATCCTGACTTGAATACTTACTAGCTGTATGACTCTTCTTCACTTGCCCTCAGTTTCTTCATCCATAAAATGGAGATAATAATATTTGCACTATTTCACAAGGACTTTGTGGGGAAAATGCTTTATAAAGCACTATATAAATAGGAAATATGCACATGGATTATATTGATACCTCTTTTGGATTATCATAGCAGTGGCTACTATGTAGGAGTAGAAAGTAAGTGGTTCTGTTATAATGAGTGCAAACACAATAATAGCAACTTTAGACTTGGACTGAGGTATCTCTACAGTGTAGTGATCTACAGGGTGTCTGGGACACATAGGAAATCTCATTAACTGTGCAAATTTTCAAGAAATGAAATGAATGAAATTTTCAACAATATTTTATTTAATTCATAGGAAGACATAGGAGACATGCAAGAAATCTCATTAATTAATGAAATTAAATTAATTTAATTAATATGGAAAATAGTCCCCAATAGCTAATGAAAGCTTTTATTCCATATGAAATTGTCGTGGCTAAAATTTATGCTAATTTAGTAAAATGTTGTTGAAAATTTTATTCACTCCTTGAAAATATGCATAGTTAATGAGATTTCCTATGTGTCCAGACTTTAGGGACACCCTGTAGAGAACCCTGCTCTCTGTCTGATATATATATAGTATGCGTGGATTCTATGTCTCTCTGCTTTAACCTATGCCACTATCTCTGCCTATGCTATTACCTCAAACAAGTAATTTTGCCAGACAGACCTTTAGTTTTCCTGAATGTCAGGTGCTGAGGAAGGAGAGCATATACAGCATTTGACCCTTTGTAGGGATGTCTCACAGGAGATGGGGGTCCTAGACCTGGCTCTGTCACGAACAAAACTGGGGAATTTCCCAAAGGCCTGGTGGAGAAAGAATATATGGCACATCACTTAACATCATTTATTAAATGAGGATAATAAGCATCTAGGTGGAACAGTACATAAAGCACCAGGCCAGGAGTCAGGGAGACCCACTTTAAATCCTGTCTCAGACACTTACTAGCTATGTGACTCTGGGTGAGTCATTTAACCTTGTTTGTCTCCATTTCCTCCTAGAGAAAAGTGAGGCTGGTGACTTTGCTCAACTCTCCCTCACTTAAATCCAATTCACTTGCATGTAATGGAATCACCTCCTTGATGTCATGGTCCTCTTTGAGAATGAAGGACAAATTGCAACAACAACATCTGTAAAATGAGCTGGAGAAGGAAATGGCAAACCACGCCAGTATCTTTGCCAAAGAAAACCCCAGACGGGATCAGGAAGAGTCAGACAGGACTGAAATGACTGGACAACAACAATAATATTTGCTCTGACTTATTTTGGCCATTCTTGAAAGGTCTGATACAATAATAACCATCATAATATTAAAGCTGATGTTTATGTAGAACTTGTAAGGTTTGCAAAATGCTTTACATATGTTACCTTACTTGAGGTAATAGTTCATAAAATCATAGATTAAGAACTGAAAAGACCTTAGAAACCTGATCCATCCTCCTTGCCTTTGAAAAGCTCACTGAAAAAATTTAAAGAGCTCTTCAAAAAATAAGGATTATAATAACTATATATAACAGAGCTATAATAAAAGTTACTAACAACTCAGCTATTAACTTCTTCCAACTGACTCATACCTTAGTTTTGCTTGAGGCAAGTCGCTTAACCTTTCTTAGGCCTCAGTTCCTTGTTGAAAAGAGGGGGATAGACTTGGTACTCTCTAAGGCCGCTTCAGCTCTAAATGATTCTATAAATAACCTTAAGCCTCATACCTCACTGTCTCCATGCATAAAATCTAGTTCCCACCTGTTCTCCAATTGCATAGGATCAGTTTTGACTATTGCTGGAATCTATTCTCTCTTCTAGAAAGAAGGAATCCTCTCTTCCTCTTAGAATATTTGTATACCAACTCTCTTAACATTTTTGTCTATTGTCATCCCCCGCCCCTCTTCAAATGGCAATCCCTCTACTGAGTTGGCATACAAGAGTGCCCTTGTGTAAGAAATAGCCTTGACAACTTAGATATCGCTTGTGATAATAGATTATAAAGAAAAATGGACACCAACTCCAGGAACCATTCCCTTTGCGAATGACAAAAGCCTCTATAGGATGTGGGGAGAGACTTATTACATCATTGTATTGCTCTTTGATGTAATCTTTGTGGCGTTTCGATAGGTATAAGTGACTTAGAACAATTTCCTTAGAGTAGGACATAGCAAGAACAAAGGGTCATAGCATTTTAGAGCTGGAAGGAACTTTGCAGGTTATCTAATACCTTCTTTTAAAATAATCTTGTCATGGTTTTATCTTTCTATTTAAAATATTTTATTTTTCGGGGCAGCTAGGTGGCACAGTGAATAGACCAGTGGCCCTGGAGTTAGGAGGACCTAAGTTCAAATCTGGTCTCAGACACTTGACACACTTACTTTGAGCAAGCCTCAGTTTCTTTTATCAGTAAACTGAAGGTGCAAGACTAGATGTTCTCTGAGGTTCTCAAATTCTGTAAAGAAGATTCTACATGTGAGTAAACGCAATGTGGTCAGGAGATTGCCACTGAATGACCTCAAGGAGAGTAAGCCAAGGGATCTTTTCATGGAATTGTTAAGTGACTTGTGTGTGTACGATTTGTTAAGTGACTTGCTAGTAAGTGTTAAGTGTCTGAGGCTGGATTTGAACTCAGGTCCTCCTGACTCCAGGGCTGGTGCTCTATTCACTGCACACCCTAACTGCTCCTTAACAATCTCTTTTAAGCACTATTTGTAGACTGATTCTGTCACAGACATATATTAAGTTATTAAAGTGTCCAGGTACGTGAATGTTTTTTATGATGATTTTGTACTTTTCTTCCTGGTCTCTGGTTAGAGGTGTGGCTGCTTGGCAGATGTGTTGTGGCCTCTGTCATGTGACAGTGCTGCCATGGTTACAGAGAATTGTGTGGCCAAGAAAACATCTTGCATTCCTTTGAAGTGATAGCACAGTGGAAGTGGGCTTTGTGCTCATCTTTGTTAGGCAGCTAGTTGTGCTTCCCTGTAGAGATCCCTATCCAGCTCATAATGGGTGTGAGAAGCCTACTGAGTTACATGTGCATGCATCCTCATCATCCCTTCAGAGCAGCTTAGGCTGAAGTTGACCCACAGCTAGTTTTTTTGGAATGGACCACCTAGAAGCAGTACTGCAATTACCATTTGGATCTTCTACCTGCCCCATTGCCAGCTAGGTTGTGCAGTGCATAGACCATTAGGATTGGAATCAGCAAGATTCTTCTTCATGTGTTCAATTCCAGCCTAAGGCACTTACTAGCTGTGTGACCCTGGGCAAGTCACTTAACCCTGTTTACTTCAGTTTCCTTATCTGTACAATGAACTGGAGAAGGAAATTGCAAATCACTCCAGTATCCTTGCTAAAAAAAACCCCAAAAGGGGTCATAAAGAGTCAGACACGAATGAAAACCACTACACAACAATATTGCAATGACTCTCCCCATTAAGAAGAATGCTTACCCATTATACCTTCCTCTGACTCTCATTGCTGGAACACTTCACTCTGTAATTCTACAAGCATTTATTGAGTTCCTATTTACTATACCCAACACAATGCTAAATAAGGGAAGTCTTAAAACATGGTCCCTGCCTTTGTGAAGCTTATAGCCAGTTGGGGGAAAAAGACTAATGATTATTGGACTTCAGAGAAGGGATATATAGAGAGGCAATGTATTACTATGGAAAGAACACTGATTGATCCATAAGGATGCAACCTTCTTGTGAGCATGGGCTGTTTTTCTTCTTTTGGATGTGTATGCTGTCTCTACAGCCTAGCACAATATCTGACACATAGTATGTATTAATGAATGCATGAATGAATGAATTTGGAGCTAGAGGATTTATGCTCAGAACTTGCCTCTGGACTTCAGTTTCCTTATCTGTAAAATTTTGCGGGGAGGAGTTGCACAAGATTTTCCTCTGGTGCTAGATCCATTGATCCTATACTATTGGTGTAACCATGTGAGAAGAAAGCATGACTAAGGTCAAACTTGAGCTGGGTCTTGAAGGACAGTTAGGCTGTTATTCTCAGAATGACCATTAATCAATCTAACTTGATTTCTCCCTTCCCTAGGGCTTTCTTAATCATCTCACTCAGTAAACAGCATCCTTGTTATGGAGTTGGTCCATGGGAAAGGCTTCAATTCTTTCTGAAGTTTAGGTCAGCCCATCCTAAGATGCTCACGCCTTCAATATATAGTTGTGCGATATTTACTTGGAGGTATTAGAGAGGTCTGGTGAGTAGACAAGCTATATTGAAATGATAACAAAGTAGAAATAGGGTTAAAAGGTATGCATGTGTGTATATATGTACATATAAATATATACACATGTATACATATGTACATACCTACCTTGTGAGTACCTACCTTTCTACTACATCTACCTGTAGTGGAAAGTACTATACTTGGCTTCAGGAGAGATCAGGATTCTAATCCTAACTCTGACATTTATTGGTTGTGTGACTATGGGCAATGATGACTTAACCTCTCTGAAGCTCAGTTAAGGAGAGGGTGATATGTGATGCTGTTAAGAATTGAGCTGGTTGATTTTAGAAAAACATGGGAAAACTTGCATGAAATAATGAAGAGTGAAATGAGTAGAACCAAGGGAATGTTGTATACAGTAACAGCAACATTGTTCAAAGAATAATTGTGAACAACTAAGTTATTCTGAGTATCACACTTAAATCGACTTCAAAGGACCTATGCTATTCTGGTTTTACATATATACATGTCTGTGTCAGATGGTGGCCTTCTCTAGTGCAGAGTGGGGAGTCAAGGGAGGGAGACAGTTCAAAACTTAAAATGTAACCAAAAAATAAAGTTAAATAAAAGAGATTAATATTTGCAATTCTTTCCTCAGAGAATTATTGTTAGAAAAGAACTTTACAGACTTTAAAGCACTATAAAAATTTCTTCCTCTTCTTTTTTTCTCCTCCTCATCTTCTTCATTATTACTACTACTACTACTACTACTGTCTAACACACAATCAATCCATGTTTCATTTCCCTGGTTAGTTTTTAATTCCAACCCCGTATGGTTATTAACATAGAGAAATAAGTCTAGAAAACTTAGTTATTAGGTCTTAGTCCTATTTGTAATGGTGCCCTTTGTCCATATTTTTGTGGAAAGGGGAAAAACACCCTCACTCAAGGGTTTGGTATAAATTTGGAAGAAATAATTATGGTAGCATTTTTTTTTAAATAGGAGGAAGTCTAAGGCCCTACTGTGTCTATTGTGTTTCTTTTTTTTTGACAATTTCCAAAGTACTTTTACATGGTTATTTCACAGCTCATTGATTTAGAGCTAGAAGGGACTTTCATGATCATTTAGTCTGATTTCTTAATTTTATAGGTGAGGAAATTGAGGCCTAGAAAAGTTCAATTATTCGTTGTTAGCCTAACGTCACACAGGCAGGTAGTGATAGAGCTGGGCTTTGAATAAAAAAATCTTCTGGCCCCAAACTGAGCATTCTTTTTTTTTTAATGAACAAGAGAATCCATCATTTTGTATTATCATACTATTTCTTCCTGCAGTAATGAACAGTCAAGTAAAGAGCTCATAAAATGAACTTTAGCTGACAATGCAACATAGAAGATGTTCACTTATTAAGTATCTCCTATGTGCAGAGCACTATGCTAGGTACAGGGAAAGATATAAAGTTTTGCTATATAGTCTCCACCCTCGTGGAGTTTGCAATCTTGTAGGGGGAGAAGATGGCAACAGAAATAACAACAATACATATTTCCTTTTGATTTCTTTTCCTTGATTACCTTCTCAAGCATCTCTTGCTTCTTGTATCTGAATGTCAGATTTTCTATTCAACTATGGTTTTTTCCTCAAGAATGCTTGAAAGTCCTCTATTCCACTGAATAACCATATTTTCCCCTGAAACAAGATACTGAGTTTTGCTGGGTAGGTGACCCTTGGCTTCAATCCCAGATCTTTTGCCCTCTGGAATATCATATTCCATGCCCTTCGATCCCTCAGTGTAGAAGCTGCCAGGTCCTGGGCTATTCTGATTGTGTTTCCACAGTATTGAAATTGTTTATTCCTGGCAGCTTGTAGTATTTTCTCCTTGATCTGGGGATTCTGAAACCTAGCTATAATATTCCTGGGAGTTTTCTTTTTGGGATCTTTTTCAGGAGGCGATTGGTGAATTCTTTCCACCTCTATTTCCCCCTCTGGGTCTAACACATCAGGGCAATTTTCCTTGAGAATTTCTTGAAGGATGATTTCTAGGTTCTTTCTTTGATCATGGCTTTCAGGTAGTCCAATAATTTTTAAATTATCTCTCCTGTATCTATTTTCCAGGTCAGTGGTTTTTCCCATGAGATATTTCACATTGCCTTCTATTCTTTCATTTGTTTGGATCTGTTTAACAGCATCTTGGTTTCTCATAAAGTCACTAGCTTCCATTTGCTCCAGTCTAACTCTGAGGGAATGAATCTCCTCATTGAGCTTTTGAGATTCTTTTTCCATCTGGCAAATTCAGCTTTTTAAGGCATTCTTCTCCTCATTGCCTTTCTGAGCCTCTTTTGCCATTTGAGTTAGTCTATTTTTTAAGGTGTTATTTTCCTCAGTCAGGCTGATGACTGTCATTTCATACTTTTCTTGCATCTTTCTCATTTCTCTTCCCAATTTTCCCCCACTTCTCTTATCTGCTTCTTAAGGTCCTCTATGGCCTGTAACCAGCTTGTATTTTCATTTAGGGCTTTTGGTGCAGGAGTTCTGACCTCACAGTCCTCCTCCATGCTTTGATCCTCTTTGCCCCTAAAATAGGAGTCCAATGTTGAATTTTTCTGTTTATTTTGTTTCTTTTGCCTAGGCATGTTGCCACTTAATTACTTGATTTTGGGGCTTGTTGCCACAGTAGGACTCTGCCACCAGACCAGGAGAGCTTCCGTCCCAAATGTGGGGTCTTCACAACTTCCGCCAGTTGGGTGGCCTCTGTAAAGCCTCCACCCAGTCTGGCAAATTGGATACCCACCCCAAACCTCCCCCCCAGACCACAATCCAGATCCAGGCAGTTTAAAGCAAGAGCGATTAACCCCCAGACTGATTGCTGGATCTCCCTACAGTTTGCAGACCAGGAGCTAGAGCCACCAGAGATGCTGCAAAATGGCTTCTGTGCCACGTTTCTTCAGCAGCTTTTTGCCCCCAGGGGAGGAAGCTGATGCGTTCCCCAAATACTGGTCCCAAAGTCCATAGGGCACTAACCTCTCACTTTGGCCTAGGCATACCTGTGCTGATAATTCTGGAATCACCACAGCTGCTGGTGTTCTGGGGTCCCTCCAGCCGGCTGCTGGCCTGGCCGCCCTAGGGCTAAAACCGCGGCTCATGAGGGCCTGGGCTAGGCTCCCAGAGTGCTGTGCTGTTGATTTGCAGCCCCCAGCGCACTGTGCTGCATGCTCTCAGAGCTCTGTGCTCGCTGCTCCCTGCAGGGTTGCTGGGTTCTCCTCAGCGGGAGGTTAGTTTCTCTGTGTAGTTCTGTGGGTGCTGGGACATTATTTCCAAACTGAGCATTCTTTTCAATGCATAATGATACTCGAAACAATCCTGGATGTTTGAGAGTCAAACTATTTTTATCCCTGTTTTATGAATGGTGAGACAGAGATATTAAATGACTTACCTTTAAAGACCAGGCACTTTTTGAGTGTCAAGGCTTCAACTGGAAGCACTGTTTTTCTGATTCCAAGGCCATTGCCTTCCCTGTTACACTGTGACAATTTGGACACTTTAATTGGCCGCAGTGTTCTATTAACCAGGAAGTATGAATTTGCACTGATGCTGTAGGGGGCCAGAGAAGTGTATTATCCTACATGGATGCTACATCCCAGATGGAACAAAAGAGAAATATCCCAGTGTAAAAATCCTTAATGGACATTTTTTTTTCTTATCAGCCTAGCATCAGCTGCATTTCAGATGTGTTCTTTAGTCATTTTCAATCGTGTCTGACTCTTTATAAACCCCTTTTGGGGTTTTCTTGGCAAAGATACTAGAGCAGTTTGCCATTTCCTTATCTAGCTCATTTTACAGATGAGGAAATGAGGCAAACAGGGTTAAGTGACTTGTCCAGGTTCATACAGCATTTCTGATACTGTCTTTCAAAAATGAACTTGTACTCTTGTGAGAGACTTGGGCTCTGGGTTCAAAATTAAAGCTGACCACAGTCAATTTTTTCTTTTTTCTTTCTTTCTTTTTTAGTTTTTAACATTTACTTTTATAAGATTTTGAGTTCTAAATTTTTTCCTCCTCCCTCCCTCCCCTCTCTTCTCCCCAAAATGGCAAGCAATCTGATATAGGCAATACACGTACTATCATATTAAACATATTTCCACATTAGTTATGTTGTGAAAGAAGAATCAGAAAAAAAGGGGAAGACCACAAGAAAGAAGAAAACAAAAAAAAATTAAAAATAGTATGCTTTCATCTACATTCAGACTCTACAGTTCTTTCTCTGACTGTGGATAGAATTTTTAATCATGAGTCTTAGAATCATCTTAGATCATTTTATTTCTGAGAAGAGTCAAGTCTATTAAAGTTGATCATCGCACAATGTTACTGTTAGTGTGTACAGTGTTCTCCCGGTTCTGCTCACTTCACTCAGCATCAGTTCATATAAATTTTTACAATTTTTCAGAAATCTGCCTGCTCATCATTTCTTGTGGAACAATAGTATTCCATTACATTCATATGCCAGAACTTGTCCAGCTATTCCCCAACCAATGGGCATCCTCTCAAATTCCAATTCTTGCCCGCCATAAAAAGAGCTGCTATAAATATTTTTGTACGCACAGGTCCTTAAGCAATTCAGTATTAAACATAAAGACATTTTGTTACATGTTCAATTGCTACAAACAGAATCCTCAGAGATTGCGTTGGAATTATTTGAAAATTTGGTCATTACTTTGAGGGTTTAAGATTCTTAACTTGGCCTATATGTAGGTTTTTTAAATGACTTTTTTTTTTTAGTTTTCAACATTCACTTCTGAATTTGGAAAGACATTCACCTCCGTATTTAGAAAGACAGAGTGTTTTGAATCATCTAACTCCTTCTAACATGGTTGGCCAAATGTAGTCAGTCTGCTCCATTTTGAATTTAGGAAGGATTCTCTGAATGTGGCATCTGATCATTTGCTGTTCTTTGCATCAGACACTCCTATCTCCAGGCTTTCTCGTTGACTGTCCCTCATGCTTGGAATCCTGTCCCTCCTTATTTCCATACCCTGGCTTCCCTTGCTTCTTTCAAGTCCCAGCTAAAGCCTTACTCTCTACAAGAAGGGTTTCCTGATCTCTCTTAATTCCAGTACCTTCCCTATGAGCTTATCTCCAATCCATCCTGCATATATTGTTCGTACATAGCTGTTTATGTTCTGTCTCCTCATTAGCCTGGGAACTTTTTAAGAGAAGGGACTTTTTTTTTGGTGTTTGTTTGTATGCTTAGTACAATGCTTGGCCCAAAGTAGTTACTTGGTAAATGCCTGTTGTCCTTTCATTTTATTTTCAGCTGATATTTACAATACTTCCATTTTTATGGAAAAATAAACTGAAATACAAAATGGGACTTGCCCAGGGCCTGCAGTGAAATGAAAAGTCTGTCAGTCAACAAACATGATTCCCTTATTTCACTGGAGCAAAAATAAGAACAAGGCCAGCAGTTAAATAGCATTTGGTGTGCATCTGCTATATATAGAATCATATTTATTAAGCATTGTGGAAGGGTGCAACAGAAACAGAAGAAATGGTCTCTTTCTTTAAGAAGGGGAGGTAGACACCATTTTAAAATAATTACTAAAATACAGTTACAAAGCAACATATCAGATATGTCAATTAACAGAATATAGATGGATACTGTGAGTGCTGAGGGAGGGGTGGCATTGTAGAGAAGTAATGAAGCTGTAATAGCTATATCTAAGGCCCCTTCTCTCCAGCACTAATTTCTTTTTTAGGTGATAAATAAGGCTTCTGGCTAGAGGTTTGAGATTGGTTTTGAAAGAGGTAAAAGACATGGATTGGTAGAAAAAATATCTTGACATTCAAAGTTCTCTAGAGAAGAAAGGGTTATTAAGAGAGCTCTGATGGTTCCAGACAAGGTTTGGGGGTTGGGATTTGAGCCAGAGGATGTATAGTAGGAGCTCCCTGGGCTTTCAGGGAGGTAGATACCCTTGTAGTGACTTCTCCCATAGAAACTGAGTAGCCATTAGGCTAGAGGAGAATGGGAAGAGGGGCGATCCAGGATAAGAGAATGAACAGAGGGGCCAGGAGTGGGCTTCTGAGGACATTGACTCTCTCAGGAGTAGTGTTGGGTTCTGTAGCTCTGTCTCTATCAGGAATAGGGTGGAGAAACATGTATGGGAGGAGTAATATCCATTTGGATATATGGGTCCCTCATTAGTAGGCACAGTAGAGAGTGCTGGCCTTGGAGTCAGAAAGACTTATCTTTCTGATTTCAAATCTGGGCTCAGACACTTAGCTCTATGACCCTGGGCAAGTCACTTAACACTTTGACTCAGTTTCATCATCTGTAAAATGACCTAGAGAAGAAAATGTCAAACTACTCCAGTACCTTTGCTAAGAAAACCCCAAATGGGGTCATGAAGAGCTGGACATGACTGAAACAACTGAACAACAGAAGCCTTTCATTAGGCAAGGGTTTATCTATCAGAGGCAGCCTGTATTGTTATTTTTGTAGCATAAAATCTTAGGGTTGGAAAGAAATAATTTACTCTTCACTCCCTCATTTGACAGATGAGGAAACAGGCCTAGAAAGATGAAATAAATGATTTGTCCATGGTCCCATAGCTACTTAGTAATAGAATAAGGATTTAAACCCAGGTCTTATGAAACCCAGTGCAATATGTTTTCCATTGCCTCATTTTGCCTTTCTTGTTAGAAGCCTACATTTGGAATGGCTTTCTTAAATTCTTTTGTTAAGTTCCTTAAATGTCACAATATGTTATGTGCTAGTATTATAAATAACATTCAGAAGTCATGAATTATGCCAGTTCCTTTTGTGACTTCTCCCTCAAGGTTGCCTCTGATGTTCTTTTAAATCTTTATCTCAACTATGTAAAAATGCTGAGGGGGAGGAGAAGGACCTGCTCAGTAAGATTCAGTCTCTGGTCCTATTGTTTGTTATGTATGGTCTTACCTGATATCGCTTGAAATGGATCTCCAGGGTGCAGAGGCAGCCGTGCCATGATCCTGCAGTGTTTGACTACTGACCAACACTTTTTTCTTATCCTTTCTCCTGAAGCTGGAAGTCTGTGTTGTTTATTAAACAGGCCTCCTCACAGGAATGTTTAGTTCAGGTGTGGTGAGAGGGAAGTAATGCTCCACACTGCAAATCCCAAAGTGAGAGACCAGGATCATCAGGACCATGTAATTAAAGATCCAAGATGAGCTTCTGTTTACATTGTATATCTTGTGTGTACACAGTTATTTGCATGTTGCTTTCCCATTAGAAAGTGAGCTACTTGAAGACAGAGGCCATGATTTTGCTGGCACATAGTAAGCACTTCGTAAAATACCTATTGACCTGATTTGATTTTATTGTATGTCCTGATGGTCATCAAACAGTCTAGCATTGCATCTGGATGAGCATTACTGATCTAACTTTTTTCAGGGTCTAGATCTGTGATTTCATTGCCATAGGGAACTCAAGGTGGGGAAAACCTTTCATTCATGCAGAATGACACCTTCTGTATATTCTAGTTTCAGAGAATTGATTAATATACTGAGATTAAGTGACTTACCCAGGGTCACACAGCTAGTATGTGTCAGAAGTGGGACCTCAACCTAGATTTTCTTGACTCTGAGGCCAGTTCTTCATCTAGCATACCACACTGTTTCTTCTCTCTCCACTCTCTCCCTCCCTCTCTCTCCTCCTTATTCCTTCTTCTCCTTCTCTCTCTCCCTTCCTCTCTTCTCCTCTCCTTTTCTCTCTCCCTGCTCCCTCTTCCTCTATCCTATAGTATATATGGATATAGACATAGATTAGTACACATACAAACACACGTATACAGTCAATGTGATACACATACACATATATAATGTATATACAGGGGTGTATAAGGTGTTCAGGGAGGACCAGCAACTCTGATGTGAGGATTTGCTGAGCCCTTTTCAGGGATATTAATCTACCTTTGGTGTTCACCTGCTACCCAACTCTCACTTGTGACTCCAAGAAGCTATTGAATGTGTAGTGGCCAAACCTTGATAAAACCATCTCAGCAGATGGGCTGAACCAATTTGAGGGTAACCTGAAGGCCTCAAACTGGTCAGTGAGTTAGGGGGATGTCTACCCTAAGCATGTGAAGACCTCTTCCAGTGTAATGGGTGAGTGAGAATAATTTGTTCCAGTGGCCATGAAGATAGCTGAAGGCTTTATTTATAATCATTAATATGATATATAATTCTATCAATACATTATAGTATTTATATCACATGTAATATAATATTTTATGTATTATTTCATATACATTAATAATTATAGTTCTATCAATACATAATATAGAAATATATTCTTATTTGATCTTGAGAGACTTTATACCTCATCAACACTATTATTTTCCACACTTTTTGTTTAATATATACAAATGACTACAATGAAAAGAAAAACACTTAAACTAAAATCACATTCTAGTGCCTAATTGTGATAAAGAGGTAACCATGAGCTCATTTATTTATTTATTTTGGAGGGGGGAGGCCAGGGAAATTGGGGTTAAGTGACTTGCCCAAGGTCACACGGCTAGTAAGTGTTAAGTGTCTGAGGCTGGATTTGAACTCAGGTCCTCCTGACTTCAGGACTGGTACTCTATTCACTGCACCACCTAGCCACCCCCATGAGCTCTTTTATGCTATGCCAACAGACTGTAAGCCATGGAAGTCCCTTCCAAGCTGGAAGAACTTTTTTTATAAGTCTGGTGACAGATTATATTCCTGTCCAGCTAAATCTGGAGAGACTCATCTCTAGACTGACCACAGGTGATCCATTTTTCATCCACTTTGCCTCTTGAAGACCCTCTGTTGAGTTTGTTAGAGGTTATGGGCTATGGTGGTAGAGGCAATATCTACATTAATAAATCTGCCAATCCTTGATGTATAGAAGTATATCAAGATAAGGACTGGAACTATGATTTCATTGGTGTAAGGAACTCCAAGGTGAGGAGATGCTCTTTTCAAATGTAAATTGTCATCTTCTTTGAAACTTGTAGTCTTAGAGAACTGCCCATATCACTGAGAGGTGAAGGTACTTGCCCAGGGTCATGCAGCCAGTGTGTGTGACAGAGGCTGTCCTAATGGGTTCTCATTATAACATGCAAGTCCTTATAACTGGAGGGAGGATGCCAAGGACCTCCTATAACCTTCTTAAGTACATCAGTATAATGCATTTCTCAGATTAGCTCATTGTAATCTTAGGATCAAAAAAAAAAAAAAGAGAGATCTTATGTGCAGACTACCCCATAATATTATGGATTTAGATAAGATGTGATATAGAAGGACACTGTGATAGGAGGGAACAGGGCTATTGAAAAGGAAAGAAGACCAAAAAGAAGAGGCCCACGTGGATACTGTATTGGGGACTTTAAGCTTGGAACACTGGGGTGTAGATTTGGAGAGCTTAAGAACTCTAAGTCTGAGCTCTTGTTGATTTATTCATGCAGTATAAGATGAGTTAACACACAGGTTATTCATTCAACTTAGTTAAAACACCATATGAAAAGTCCATATGTGGGTCAGGGCCCTCTTGAAGTAGGTGTGGGGGAACCTTCAGAGGAGAGAGGAGTCCAAAGGCCCACTGAGAGCTCTCCTTGGTACTGCTGCAGACCTCAGAGCTCAGGTCTAGCCTCTTCTGCTAGTCCTGTCCACATCTATTTTCAACCAGCCTGTCTTTTTTTTTTTTTAAACCAATCCTGCTTTGATATCTGTTGGTGACCACACTCCTTCCCTCTCATTTGAGGCAGGGTAGTGAATCAGACCTAGTTTATGTGTCTAATGACACCTATATTTTTTGAAATGGAAAAGATGATTCCCATTCATTGGAATAATGTAATATTCCCCAAAGTAAGGTTTCCAAACTGTTCTGTCCAGCACTTGTTTTATTTTTAAATTTTTGATAAACTAGCATTTTTTACTTTATCTTACAAACTCCCAACTTAATAACTATTGAATCCCACTGAGTGTGCAATACGGGGCGAAAAACCTTATAATCTTGTTCCTGTTCTTTGGATAGGTATATATTTATAGCAAGAGGTTAAAGCCAAGGTTGTGGCATGGTGCTTCAGTGACTTCCTTTTTTCCTCCTTGAATTTCGCTGGCAGCACTTAGAAAGAAAATTCTTTGTATTTGAACAAATTCACATATAAATCTGTCTCTGCCACCCAGTGCATTTCATCTAATCAAGGCAACAAGCTGCAGGCTCCCTTTTGTTGTGATCTCTTATATGGCTTCTGAAATGCAGTATACAGCATAAGACGTTCAAGCTTGCAGTAATGGCCAAATTTGTATGCCGTGTGACTCTGTGGGAGAGATCTCTGCTGCTCCTTTCTATTAAATGTATCTTAGATTCTGGTACTGTTTGTGCATTTCTTCTCAGCAGTGTTCAGATTATTTATCTCAGGAATCAACATCCTAATTCTAGGGAGGTAGGGAGAAATTATGGTTTCTCTTTAGAGCATTTCTTTCAGGAAAAACAGAAATACCATCTAACAAAAAAGAAATAGACAATGGTTTCCCCTTAAGGTATTTCTTACCTGTCCTTGGATATTTCCCTAAAAATGAAAAAAAAAAAAAGAAACAGGCTATATAATGACTATATTTTAGACTATATTGCTTTGCCTTTGGCTTGGAAAATAGTAATATCTTGTTTTTAGAAATAATTATAATTTTCTAGGTATTCTGATGGGCAAAATGATATTTGCCTTGAAGACTTTTAGAAAAAAAGAGATCTAATCTAATTGCAGAGGGCTATTATTATTGTCATTATAGGAGGCCATATGGTCATATACAATTAGCTGAATGGTAAGTCTCAGTTCTTTAGATCCAAATTGGATTGTATATTTCCTTCAGAATTTAAATATATGTGTGTATGTATATAAATATATGTATATATTTTATCTTTTCCCCAGTAATTCTATTTCTTAAATAGAAAGTCCTATTCATATACATGAATATATTTATAGTTATACATACACATATATACATATATACATAGATGGAGAGAGCATGATGATGATGAATGGATAAAACTGGGAGATTGCCCTCTGATGTCGTTTGCGAAATTCTGAATACTTTTCTCTTTCATCCATTCAACTCTGAGGAGGCTGGATACTGACCTCCGACTATTTACCTTGTTTGAGATCTCTCTTTTTCAAGCATATGCAGTCTTTTTGGTATTGAACTATGTGAATTTCAGTTTCAAGACATGGTATTTTGAAAATTTCACTATAATCCCTATTTTTTATATGAAGTGTATAAAGATAGAATTATATTTTAGAAGGCAATGGGAAATATTAGTGGCACTGTTTTTTTTAACATAAAATTTGATAAAATAGGTTATGTTTTAAATTCAGATATTTTCCAATATGCTGCTGGCAGGATTTATTTTTGTAGACTACGTCACTTGCAAATGACACTTTTCATATTTAGGAGGCCTATTGTCTGCAATTATTTCGCATTCTTTGCTTTCCTAGAAGCTTTTCACATCAAACCATGAATTCAATAATGTGGAAATTTAAAAAAGTAGAACTTCATAATGGCAAAAATAGGCATGAGAGGCATAAAAAGAACATTCAGAGATGATAGACAAACCTAAAAAAGACTGCATAAAGTGTGGAAGAAAATGGAATAAGGTATCTATCCGAAAGGAATATGACTTTGTTCCTAGTTAAGAAATAGAAGGTATTACTAAGGAAAAGATAAATGTTCTTGAATCCATGAAAATAAAATATTTTATACAAGAAAAATAAGAAAATAAAATATTTAAGGCAAATATTTCAAATACACATATACTATTTAAAATCTACAATCTTAGTTTCTAATGGATACTCAGTGTTTATGAACAGTTTACCAAAAAAGAAACATAAAACATAAACATAAACGAAACATAAATTAATATTCACTTGAAGACTTCTCATCCTCCTTACTAAGCAAGACATTCAGATTAAACTCATTCTGAGGCACCATACTAGAACCTACCAAATTGACAAGAATAATTAAAAAGCACTGTCACTGAATGTCAATGTTATGGAGAAGCAGGCAAACTCATTCATTGTTGATAGAACTCCAAACTGGGCGGTTATTTTTAGAAAGTGAGCCAGCACTAACACAGCTAAAATTTTAAAATGATGGTACTGTTTTATCCCATAATTCCATTTCTGGTGCTATAGTATGAACTTATTATTATTTTTTTTATTTTAACACATGCTTTATTAACTTCTGGTTTACATCATTCATTTCAGCCAGATTTTGAGTTACAATTTTTTTCCCCATTTTTCCCCTACCCACCATCCCAGAATAGCAGTCTCACAAGATATCTCCTCATCCAATCTGCTCTCTCCCATATATTCTTCCATACCCCCTTCAACTTACCATTGGGGCAAGGTGAATCTCTGTACCCCAATGCCTGCACATCTTATCTCCCAATTACATGCAAAATAGTATTAATAATAGTATTTATATACATTTGAAATATTTAATTTTAAGACTTCGAATTTCAGATCCATTCCCTTCCTCCCTTGTCACCCACTCCCTCTGGGAAGATAAGCAATTCAGTATGTGTTGTGCATGTATAGCTATGCAAAACATTACCATAGTAGATATATTGTAAAAGACTGCTTATATTTCCCTCCCACCCATCCCACCCCCCACCTGGTCCATTTCCTACTTTGATCCTGTCCCTCTTCTATAGTGGGTACTTCCAACCTCCCCTCCCCCCCCAGAATGCCCTCCCCTCCATCATCCCCTCTCTCGTCCCCCTTCCCCCTACTCTCCTGCAGGGTGAGATATCCCATTTAGTATGTATGTCATTCTCTTCCCTGAGCCAAATTCAATGAGAATTTTGCCTTCCTGTTCTTCCCCTCCCCTGCAACTACTTCCCCTTGCCTCTTCTGCATGAGATAGTTTACCCTACCCTGTCTCTCCCCATCTCCTCCTGCCACTTTCCTCTCTCACCTCTTAACCTCACTGCTTAAGTATCATCCCTTCCCACCAAATTCAACCTGTGCCCTCTATCCATGTATACCTGTAAACATATACACACACATTCACATATGTATTCATATGCCCATATACCCTTCTTCAATTATTTTCATAATGAGGAAAGTTTCATCACTCACAGTTATTGTTTTTCCATGTAGGGATATAAATATGAACTTACTATTTTTTTACAAAAGCTATTCAGACAGTTATTTTTAAAAATAGCACCACTTATCTGGCCTCAGACACTTGCCACTTGCCAGCTGTGTGACTTTGGGCAAGACACTTAACCCCAATTGCCTTGCCTTCCCCCTCCAAAAAATAGCACCCCCTATTTGTGATTGCAAAATAAAGGCAAAAACATATCTGAAAACAGTCCTAATGTCCAACAACAGGAGAATGGTTAAACAAGTTGTGGTACATTAATGTAGTGGCATAGAATGCAGCTAGATCCTGTTTAGTGTGAACAGAAGTGATTTCATTTTTCAAATTCTCATTGTATATTTCTGGTGACCATATTTTACATAATTATAATTTTGAATAGCATGAGCCTGAATACATTTGACCATTTCTTAAGATTCATCATTCACACTAATTGACATCTGGCTGCAATTAAGATGAACTAAAAAGGTGGGGAGGGGAGGAGGTAGGGGAAAGAACAGCCATTTGTTATTAAGCACCTACTATGTGCCAGGTACTTTGCTAAGTGCATTACAAATATTATCTTATTTTATTCTCTTGACAACCCTGGGATATAGATGCTATTACAGTTGAGGAAACTAAAGCAGACAGGTTAAGTGAATTACCCAGGG
Organism: Gymnobelideus leadbeateri; assembly: GCA_011680675.1. Classification (NCBI taxonomy): domain Eukaryota; kingdom Metazoa; phylum Chordata; class Mammalia; order Diprotodontia; family Petauridae; genus Gymnobelideus; species Gymnobelideus leadbeateri. The sequence goes on along the minus strand of WOXC01009015.1, from coordinate 214,780 downwards.
TCAAACAATTAAGTGTCTGAGGCTAGATTTGAACTTAGGTCTTCCTAACTCTAATCCCTAGTTCTATCCACTATTCCTGCTAGCTGCCTCTATATGAAAAAAAAAAGGAATTTCTGTGAAATAATTAAAATTGAAAAAAAATCAGAGTCAGAAGAACAGAACACAGAATTACAATTGTATAAAAGGGAAGAGTAAATGGGAAATGAATAGGTGAAGAAACCTGATACTTAGAGGGAATGACTGAAAAGTTAAGACATCACACACACTGATTCATTTATTTAAATTAGATCATGGTAGAAATGGTTTGAGCAAGTATAGATATTTAATATTCAGTTTATAAAATATCCCTAAAAAGAGCATCCACTGTGTAGTCACTATATGTAACCTTGTAGAATCAGAATTTAGAAAAGGAGGAAGGAGAATCATTTAGTCCAGCACTTGACTTTTTATAGGTGAAGAAAAAGAGCCCCAAGGCCAGTGAATGAGTTCCCAGGTCATGGATCCTGTTAGTGGTGCAGATCTTCTGTACCCTTTTACTCCCTCCCCAAGTCCAGTGCTTTTTTTAGGAGCTTTCCATAAGCAGGTAATTTGGTATACACCAGTTCGTTTGGTTCCTGACAAAATGAGTTCTGCATAAAAGAAATAGCATATCTCTTGGTTTGCTGGTGATCTGAGCTGAGGCTGCTACTTATCGTCTCAGGGAATGTGTTTACTTTGGTGCAATAATATTTATTCAGTTCTTTGACGCATCTTTGATTTTGCTCTTGGGGATGCTGTCTCCAGCTGTGTAGACAGTAAGCCATGGAGGCCTCCTCTTCCTCTTGTATGTATGCTAGGTAGGTGGGTATCAGGGTATGGAGTGCTGAGCTTGGAGTCAATAAGACTTGAGTTCAAATCTAGCCACAGACCTCTGTCTGCCCTGGTTTCCTCATCTGTAAAATGAAGATGATAATAGCCCCTACCAACCAGGGTTGTGAGTTTTTAGATGAGATAATATTTGTGAAGTTTGGGGCTGCTAGGTGGTGCAGTGAATAGAGCACTGGCCCTGGAGTCAGGAGGACCTGAGTTCAAATCTGGCCTCAGACACTTAACACTTTTAGCTGTGTGACCTTGGGCAAGTCACTTAACCCCAATTGCCCTCCAAAAAGCAAAATATAAATATAAATTATATATACATGTAAAGCTCTTAGCACAGTGTCCAGGATATAGTAGGTGCTTAATAAATGCTTATCTCCTTCCTTCCCTGATCCTGCCATCCTACTACTTCTCTATTCTTCCTAATTTAGAGAGGTATTCCTGTACATCTTTTGTTATTCCTCTGGTACCAGTGCCAGATTATCCCCTTGTCATTCCCTGCTTTAACTATATTATTGTCCCATGTCCTTTGCTGGTCACACACTTCCTCAATGATATCCCAATGCTCACAGATTATTGTGGGTAGTAGGATATAGTTTACTTATGTTCATTATAAATTTCTTGCCCTTTGGGACTTCTCCATGTGATTTGGTTCTTTGGGGATTGCGTTTATGCTTTTAGCTACGTTGGTATGCCAGAAGAGTATGGGTGTTTTTGAAAAATGGGAGCTGTTTGGGATTGTTGAAAACAGTTCTCAAAATAGAATTTTGTCCTCCTTCCTCACTTCAGTTCAGTTCTTTGCCCTAGTCATTGACTGGTGAGCTGACCAATACTACTTATTGTTAATAAATATTGAGGCCCCACTGTGCATACACCGATCATAGGGATAGAAGCTTGGGAGTGAGGGAGAAATGGTTTCATTTTTAAAAAAATATATATAATATATAATATTTATCTGCTTATCATTTAAACCTATAACTAAAGTCCACTTTTGACACCTCATTATAGTATACCAGAAAGATAATACAAAATGGAAAGCTTCAACTATAGGCTTAATGGTGGATTTGGTGTCCGATTTGGTGTCTAAGTGAACCAATGCCCACTACACACACACACACACACACACACACACACACACACACACACACACACACATAGCATAACTCATAACAGTTTGTAAGTAACATCTGGTAAAGTGTGGTGGAGTTTAGATACTAAAGGGACCTCAAACTTCCTTATTTTACAGATAAGGAAACTGAGGCCTAGAGAGGCTAATTGACTTGTTCATGGTCACATGTAAGTGACAAAGTGAGGATTCAAATCTAAATCCTCTGACTCCAGGTCCCACTCTGTTTCCATCCTTGTATTTCACTGCCAGTTGTAATCTATATTGGTGTAAGTTTTATCCATGCTGATGAAATTACAGATTTTTTTTTTGAAATATGATCTAAATTTATTCACATAGATATGGGCTGTCTGCATGGTATAAAAGGGAGTGGATTGTTGGCAAATAACAGTGAATTTGAACCTTTATAGATGAAGCAATCTGGCCAAGGCCAGACCATCTTATTTTCATTCAGTGTGTGTCTGAATTATTCAGATAATTGCACGAGCTCTCCAATTAACTTGTGGAGAGAGAGCTATGGAGAAGAGCAGTAACTAAAGGTGTAATAGCAGGACAGAGATACACTGAAGGAATGCAAAAATTTGGCAAATATAATGCATTAAAAATTATATCAATATTTAATGCTTTAGTAATGAGGGGAACTAATGATGTTCGTATAATAATCCAATTACTGTTTACATTGAAAGCTATTCCTTGCTTTAATAGAAAACATATCTAGTGTTGATTTCAGCAAACATTTGTTAGCAAGATTGCTGCCAGGAGACCAAACCAGTCTTGGAATAAAAGGGAGCCTTGTCTGTGGATTTTTCTAGGAAAGTGTAGAATGCTCCTCTTGTGTCAGAGGTAAGGTCTACACTGAGAGGAACAATATCAGTTAACCTGTTAAAAGTCTTGTGTATTTAGCAGTCTGAATTAACCTCTATCTCGGTGAGCATATAATAGTAATAATAATGGCTAACACTTACATATGCTCTAGGCCTTCTTTTAGGCCTTTGGGTATGTGGGTACTAGGAGAACATAAGAGAGGACTATCCCTCTTTTATCATGTGTTCTTACCACATTACCAGCCTACTTCCTTTTCTAATCACATCTCCTGAATAGTGTCTTTTTTTTTTTTTTAAGCAATTGGGGTTAAGTAACTTGCTCAAGGTTACACGGCTAGTCATTATTTATGCGTGGGTGCTCATTTTCTGAGGCCGGATCTGATCTCGGGTCATCCCAAGTCCGAGGCCGACGCTCTTACTCACTGCTCCACCTAGCCGCCCCTTTCGGGCAATTGGGGTTAAGTAACTTGCCCAAGGTTACACGGCTAGGTTTTTTTGTTTGTGCGGATTAAGTGTCGAAGGCCGGCTCCGAACTCAGGTCCTTCTGATTCCAGGGCCGGCGCTCTATTCACTGCGCCACCTAGCCGCCCCCTGAATAGTGTCTTTTATGCCATTATAGAGCTGTATAAATGTGGTTTCTCTTTCTTCTTTTCTTCTAGATCCCTTTATCACCTTTCCTTCCTCCTTTCCCCTTCCTCTTCCTTCTTATAGTACAATTATTATTCCTTTCACATCATGGGAGTTAGGCACATGGTGCCCCCGATCTGGAAAATCTGTGTAAAAATTTTTGACCCTTTCTTTATACTAGAGAAGAAATCTGAATTATTATGGTACTAAAAGATAAAATGTGTGGGGGTGCTTATGTGGTTCAGTGAATAGAGTACCGGTCTTGGAGTCAGAAGGACTAGAGTTCAAATCTAGCCTCAGACACTAAACATTTCAGTAGCCATGTGACCTTGGGCAAGTCACTTAACCCCAACTCCAAAAGAAAAAAAAGATAAAATGTGTTGCTGCTATACAATATTATACTTTTTAATGCATTTTTTCTGCTTGCCTTCACATGTCTGTAGGTTATACAAAACTCCTCCAAAATTCCCATTTAATTTCTTATGCCGATGTGAGACATATCATAACCGAGCTGGGGAAAGTTGCAATGTGGAAGGGATAACTGTAGTTAGGCACACTAGAATGAGCAAAGAAGGTGAGTATCAGAGGTGATGATGATGATGGCAGTGACATTCCCTTTGTGATACAATGATCCATATAACAGGTTTCTCTCATCATGGAAAGGTGTCATTTAGGTGTTATCCTTGATCTTCAAAATTAGCATTATGACAGTATTAAGTCAGGCAGCATAGTAAAACCAGTAAAACCAATAAGTGTTGATTAAGTGCCTGCTAGGGAGGAAGGGAAGGGAGGAAACAAGGATTTATTAAGTATTTACTATGGGCTACTGTGCTAAGCACTTTACAAATATTATCTCCTTTGATCTGCACAACAACCCTGGAAAGTAGGCACTATTATTATCTCCATATTATAGTTGAGGAAACTGAGGCAGAGAGAAGTTATCCTTTACCTCAGGTCATACAGCCAAAGTGTCTGAGAATGCAATTGAACTCAGCTTTTCCTGACTCTGGCGAGTATGCTCTGTGTCTGTCTGTCTGTTTGTCTCTACACACACACACACACACACACACACACACACACACACACACACACACAAATGTATACATATACATATATGTATATATGTTGAGGAGATCACAATAAAAATGAAAGAGACCCTGCTTATGTTTTACTTAAAAGAATACTATAAAGTATATTGACCTGGGGATTGGGAGGCTTGGGTTCTAGACCTGGCTATGGTACTAGTACATCATTTCCCCTCTATAGGCCTCAGTTTCCTCATCTATAAAATGAGGGAGGAAGGTTTGGACTTGATCTCTTGATTACTCCAACATTTTAATTTCATGATATTCTAATCCTTATTAGAGTTGTTTTTTTTGGGGGGGGGGGTCTAGACCCATAGCCCCTGCAGCTCAGTAACTTTGGAGAGCTCTGTATTTAAATGAAAAGATGAGAGAGTGAGTGGCATGTATTCAGGCGTGAGAGCTTCTAGTGGCTTATTTGTCTCCAGTGTTGTCATGTGTATTCCTCAGTATGCCTAATGTTCTTTTTTTTTTTGCTTTTTGGAGGGCAATTTGCGGTTAAGTGACTTGCCCAAGGTCACATAGCTAGTTTTGTGTGTGTGTGTGTGTGTGTGTGTGTGTATGTGTGTGTGTGTGTGTGTGTGTGTGTGTGTGTGTGTGTGTGTGTGAAGTGTCTGAGGCTGGATTTGAACTCAGGTCCTCCTGACTCCAGGGCCTGTACTCTATTCCCTGTGACACCTAGCTGCCCCTTCAGTATGCCTGTTACTGTGAATTTGTACCTTGTCCTGAGAATAGATACAGTCTCTTTTCAGTTCTTTAGATGGTGATTATCTATATCTGTTAGGTCCCATGAGGACTGATTGGGAATGTATATCCTAGAGGAGAGAATGCTTGGTGGTGGTGGGGCATTATGGCTGCTTTGAGTATTGTACTAGAATATGGAAGGATTAGATTTATTCCTGTTCCCCCCCAGAGGGCAGGACCCAAAGTAGTGGATAAAAGTTTCGGGGAGATAGATTCCCCCATTCAGTACAGTGAAGAACTTCCCAGTGTACAAAAATGAGACAGAGAGGCTCATGAGGTAGTGAACTTCCTGTCACTGGAAGTGTTGAAAGGTTTGATGACCACATAATTTGTGCATCAGGAAGAGTATTGGACTAGATGGCTTCTAAGGTCCTTTCCAACCCTGACCTTCCATGATTATATAAGAGACTCAGATGTCTAGAGCTGCCCATTTTCCTCTTTTGCCCCTTGACTTTGGGACCTTTTGATGGCCCTGTAAGCTTTCTTGCAAACCGATGGCAATGGAAATCCGGAGGTAAAACTCCACCTAGTCCATTTTCTTGTTCGCAGCTCTGGTAAGGGATTTGGTGGGAGAGGATCTAGAAGCTATTGGTTAAAAAGTAGTACCTATGAATTTCAGTTATTTGCATGTGTACTTCTAATCACTTATCATTGCAGATTAAGTAGATGCAATTTTATGTGATCATTATTTTTAAAAATAAACTAATACATAAATACATTCCTTATTTTATTGTGTATCCCAAAGTGACATTTTTGTAGAATAGGGTACATAGCTTTTTGGGCAATAAAAATGCCTTCACGGTAGAGACTGTGAGCTTCTTCAGAGAAGACATTGTCTTTTACCTTTGTTTGTGCCTTAAGACACAATAAGACAATAAATTTTTATTAAAGTACACAGTAGGCACTTAATAAATGGCAATCAAGTGTCCTTTAAGCAGGGTATGAGTACATGAGAGTGTTTACCTCCCTAACTGCACCTAAACCTTTAGATTTACTTCAAGGAGGTTGGCAAGATAGGTCCTGGGTGGATGCTAACTGCTGACTATTGATGCATATCCATGCGCTGGTTCACCTTGGAGCTCTGGGGGCTTCTGAAAACACTTAATTCTCTGCTTAGTTTTATATTTGACTGTTGATCATAGTATTCTTCCACTTAATCATTGAATTCTAGGAGTTCAGCCATGAATCAGTCAGCTAGGTGTTATGGGAGATGCAGGAAAAGTTTAAGATTAATGACCCTCTAACAGCTTATAATTTGCTTTGGGAGACATGAAAAACTGTTAGAGGGTGTGACAAAAAGGGATAATCATGGACTAGATTGTATGATAGTCAGATGATCTTCTGTGAGTTGAACAAATTCAATTAAAATGCATTTTTTAAAAATTCAGAGGAGTGAAGATGATTTCTGTTCCACAGAAGTGATGGAATAAGTCCAGAATGAGACATGTATATTTGGACATGGCCAATATAGGAATTTGTTTTGTTAGATTCTGCACATTTATTGTGAAGGTTTAAAAAATTATTCTATTGAGGTGCAGTGAGAGGGGGAGAGAAAGGGAGGGAGGGAGAGAGAATAAACACTTAAAAAATATATAAAGGCTTTATGCAGGATGTGAATTTGAGTAAGACTTTGAAGACTGGGAAGGATTTAGAAAGGTGGAGAGTAGAACAGACAATCTAGGTGAGGGTAAACAAAATTATGGATGTAAGAATGAACATCATGCTTGGGAAGAGGGGAGGGAAGGGAGAACAGTAAAGTGAATGTCCTGATTAGATTAGCCATGCCATAACATCTTCCTTAGCCTTTCCATCTTTGAATAACTAACTTGACTAGGGATATGGTTTAGTAACATTTTAAGTTATGTCTTTTCTTGGGGTCTCAATTTCTTTATCTGTAAAATGAAGGCAGGGGGACTTGATAGTCCCTAAGACCTAGCCACAACCAGTTAATGAAAATCACATTGATTCTTGACTATTTAGGAATGATTCCTTCTAAAAAGATAGTAGTCCCTTCAGGGCAGGGACTGTTTCATTATTAGTATCTCCAAAATGGATCACGGTGCCTTGTGTATTACAGGTATGTCAAATTGATTTTTGTTGAATTGAATTAAAAGGATCTAGTGGCGAAATACAGGTAATCTTGATTTATTTTGATTTTTTTCTTAAGAGCTCATTTTACTCAGTTAATGTATTTTATTATACAATAATTGAAACTATCCATTTTCATCTCAAGTCCCTTGGTTTGTGAGTACTTTTAACCATTGAAAGGGTGGATAACTCCCCATGGAGATGATTTCACTCCTCTTGTTTCCTGAGTGAGACAGTTACATACCTGTAACTTATGTGTTATGACACATTACTGCTCAGGGAATACTTTGTGGCCATCTGGTGTGGTATGAGGTCCAGGTCAGGACCAAGTCCCCTCTGAATAAAGGAACTCTTCCTTTGCCAGAGGAGTGGAGCGTGACCACAGCTGGGGAGGGAACAGCCATCACCTCAGTGTCTACATTTGGGTTGGAGAGAGGCGATTTTTCATGGAATGTATCATTACGTGCAGCAGGATGTGCACAGTAAACTGGCTTCTGTCAAGCACCATGTTTTGAAGGCAGGGGAAGGGTATAAGGATTTCTAGGAAAGAAACTCAAGTAAAGCCTTTTAGCTGACACAAAGTCATATTCTGTGGCAACATGGGGAGAGTATGGTAAACTATCATTAAATAGTTATATTAAGGTGCTGTGACTTATTGGTTCAGGATTTTTCCCTGTGGTTGATGAAGGGATTGTTTTTGAAGTATGACTCAAATGCTGAATTATAACCTCAAATGTCTATAGATATGCCTAGGTCACAGAAAAGGGCATGTAAGGGAGACACAGGGAATGAATGTGTCCTTCAGTAATAAGAAGGCTATGTCCTTCCCCTCCACCCTCTGCCCTATATTTACCTGTAGAGTTGAGACCCTTTGTCAGATTGATTAAGCCTATGAATCCTTTTCAGAATAATATTTGTAAATGCACAAGATAAAATACATAGGATTATAAAGGAAACCAATTATGTTGAAAAAGTTATCACAAATTCATATATATATATATATAAAATTATATGAACATGGAAATATATGTGTATATATGCACATAAATATATAATAAATATAACACTGTGAATGTATATGTATATATTCATATTTATTTATTAATATATTTATTTTTGGTAGGTTTTTTAATGTATATATGTGAATATGTATACATATACATATATGCATATATACAGCTAGGAGGTACAGTGGATAGAGTACTGGTCTTTGAGTCAGTAATACTCATCTTCCTGGGTTCAAATCTGACCTCAAACGCTTACTAGCTGTTTGACCCTGGGCAAGTCACTTAACCCCAGTTTGCCTCAATTTCCTCATCTGTGAAATGAGCTGGAGAAGGAAAGGGCAAACTAAAGTTAGTATCTTTGCCAAGAAAGCACCAAATGGGACCACAAAGAGACATGACTGAAAAATGACTAAACAACAAATACATAACACACACACACACACATACATACACATATACATCCATATAAATATGTAGAAAAATTAATATGTACATACATGCATACAGATATACACACATACACATGCATGTGCATATACATATACACATACACACACATAAAGTTCATAAACCCCAGTTTAGTACTCTTGACCCAGATACAGGAGCAGAGGGAGAACGATGATAGCCAACACTTATATAACACTTTATATATATTATCTCCCTGAATCCTCCCAACAGCCCTGTGAGGCTGATATTATTATTGTTATTATTATTGTTGTTGCTATTATTATTATTATTTTATCTTCCTTTGTTGTTAGTTATTGTTGTCCAACCATGGCTAACTCTTCATGTCCCCATTTCCAGATAAGAAAACCAATCCTATGAGAGATTTTTACTTACCCAGAGCTTACCCAGGGTCACTATAGCTTGGAAGTGTTTGAGGCAAGATTCAAACACAGGTCTTCCTAAGTCCAATGCTGTGCCTCTAATAATCAAGTCTCTTCCTGAAGATGGGATGCAGCTTTGAGGGAAAATGTGTGTAAAGTTGTACATAAATGATAATAGAGTGTGTAGGGGGGGACGGTACAGTGGTATGTTTTCCCATGAACCCACTGAAAAATATTGCCTGGGAGCAACATTCCAGGGAGATCCCATCCTTCTGCTGTGAGCAGCAATGGGATGGTTGCCACTGGTACTGAGCGCTTTGTATCCCTTACATGCTGCTGTGTTTGTACTGGGCTGATGTGTATGTATAGTTCAGTATTCTTTTGCTGCTGCTAATTCCCATGGAAGAGAAAGCTAACCTGCAGGACCCCTAGGAGCATCATGACTGCAGTGCTGGAGGACAGGGTAATGAGGAAGGTGGGCTTATTCCCTGTTTTTCTTCTGCATGAGACAGATCATTCCCATCCTTTTTTTTCTTTATTCCCTTTGAAGAAAAACACTTAGTTCAAATGGAATAAAAGTGACACAATCCTGGAGAATCATGATACTGTGGAAAGAGTACTGGACCCAAATCAGAAGACCTGGGATTCTTTTCTTGGCTTTGTAGCTCACTAGTTGAGAAATGTCACCAAGTCAGAAATGGGGAAAGAATCTAGAGACAGAGCCTGGGACCAGGGCTGGCATGGAGCTACAATGGTAGGTAAATAACTCAGTAAAGCCCACCAGGATTTCTTCAAGGACTCAATGGTATGGCCCTGTAGCCCCTGTGACTCAAGCAACATCAGTGGACATCAGTGAGTAGGAGAGTTATTGGTCACTTGTGACTGACTATTCATGACCCCATGGGCCACAGCATGCCAATATTGTCCATGCGGTTTCCTTGGCAAAAATACTGGAGGAGTTTGCCATTTCCTTCTCCAGTGGGTTAAGTTAAACATAGGTTAAATGACCTGCCCAAGCTAGTAAATATTTGAGGCGAGTTTTGAACTTTCTGACTCCAGGCCCAGAGTTCTATCCACTGAACCACCTAGCTACCTCCTAGGAGAAAGGTTAATTAACCAGTCTAAGTTTTGATTTCCTCATCTATAAAATGAAATTATTTCTAAGGTCATAGGTTATAGAGCTGGGAGAAACCTTGGAGATAAGTCAGTTCTACTCCCTTCATTTCATAGAAAGGCAGATGAAACAGAGAGAGGATCATAGACCGGTTCCAACTGACCTGAGACCTGGTATCTAAGACCAAGAGTTTAAGTAACTTGCTCAAGTTTTCACAGATACTAAGTAACAGAATTGTGATTCAAACCCAGCTCTTTTGACTTGGGATGTAGTAGTAGTAATGGTGGTAGTAGTAGTAGTAGTAGTAGTAGTAGTAGTAGTAGTGGAGTAGTAGGAATAATGGAGGAGTAGGAGTAACAACATTCATATAGGGGCAGCTAGGTGGTGCAGTACATAGAGTGCCAGGCCTGGGAGTCAGGAAGACTCATCTTCCTGAGTTCAAATCCATCCTCAAACACTTAATAGCTTTGTGATTCTGGGCAAATCATTTAATCCTGTTTGCCTCAGTTTCCTCATCTGTAAAATGAGCTGAAGGAGAAAATGGCAAACCATGCCATGAAAACTTCAGATGGGTTCAGGAAGAGTTGAACACAACTGAAAAACAACTGAACAGCAACATTCATGTGCATTTTAAAGTTTGCAAAGTACTTTATGTATATTATCTCATTTGATCTTCACACCAGCTTTGTCAGGTACATGGTATTTTAATTCTCATTTTACAGATGAGGAAACTGAGGTGGGGAGAGGTCAAGTGATTTGCCCCTAGGGAATACGCAGCTGCTAAGGCAGTTTTTAAACCTAGATCTTCCTGATTTTTAAGGTCAGTACTCTATATATCCGTGGAGCCTTCCTCTCTCATCTCTTAATGTCGAGACCTAGGTTTATATGAAACCCTATCTTAGTGAATCTAGAAAACCACATCCTATTTATGGTGATGAATTGGGTTAGTGATCTGTTCATGGGAACTTCAGCCTATCTTGCTCTTTTTGCCTGTCTTCCTGGTGTGAACTGGATTAAAAGTTTGCCCTCCCAAATCTAGCTTCAGTGGAAAATAGAGATTACACCGATGTGACTTTCTCACTCACCCTCTTAATAAACACATAGACACTTGAAGCTCAGAAACCAAAAAGAAACCTTGAGCAGACATAGCTAGCTCCTACTCTTCCTTCTAGGAGGTAGCTAGGTGGTTCAGTGGATAGAGCTCTGGGCCTGAAGTCAGAAAGACCTGAGTTCAGAACTGGTCTCAAATATTTACTGACTTGGGCAGGTCATCTAACCTTTGTTTAACTTAACCCACTGGAGAAGGAAATGGCAAACTCCTCCAGTATTTTTGCCAAGGAAACCGCATGGACAATATTGGCATGCTGTGGCCCATGGGGTCATGAATAGTCAGTCACAAGTGACCAATATCTCTCCTACTCACTGATGTCCACTGATGTAGCTTGAGTCACAGGGGCTACAGGGCTATACCATTGAGTCCTTGAAGAAATCCTGGTGGGCTTTACTGAGTTATTTACCTGCCATTGTAGCTCCATGCCAGCCCTGGTCCCAGGCTCTGTCTCTAAATTCTTTCCCCCTTTCTGACTTGGTGACATTTCTCTGGATCTAGGAGTAGTGTATTAGAAAATTCTGCCTATGTTTACCCCTAATAGCTAGGGTTCTGGCTTTCAGTGGCCAGACTGTTCAAACATAGATTTTACTTGAGGAGGAAAAAGTGTGACATCATGGATAAGTTCTTGGCCTTGGAGTCTGAAAGACCTAGAATCAAATCCTATCTCATAGTCTTACTATGTGTATGACCCTGGGCAAGTCACTTAACCTGTGTTTGGTTCAGTTTCCTCCCCTGTAAAATGGAGATAATATTATCACTTAACCTCACAGAATGGTGAGGACTAAATGAGATGCTATTTATAAAGCACCTAGCACAGTGCCTGGCACACAGTAAGCACTATATAAATGCTGGGTTGTTTTGTTCTTGTTTTTTTGTCTTTTGGAGGAGAAAAGGCAGGACAGTTGGGGTTAAGTGACTTGCCCAAGGTCACATAGCTACTAAGTCTTAATTAAGTGTTTGAGGCCGGATTTGAACTCAGGTCCTCCCGACTCCATGGCTGGTGCTCTATTCACTGCACCACTTAGCTGCCCAAGCACTATATAAATGTTAGCTCGTATTATTAAATATTCCTAGGTGTGTGATCCTGGGCAAACTGATTAACCTTTTTTGGGGGGGGGGGTTGGGTTTTTTGGGAGTTAAACAAATTTGACAAAACACCTATGTTTTTTTTTTTTTGTTTTGTTTTGTTTTTTGCTTTTTGGCAGGGGGAAGGCAGGGCAATTGGGGTTAAGTGACTTGCCCAAGGTCACACAGCTAGTAAGTATTAAGTGTCTGAGGCAGGATTTGAATTCAGGTCCTCCTGACTTCAGGGCCTATTCACTGTGCCACCTCACCACCCCTAAATAAACATTTAGTAAACACCCACTATATATAGTTACACACAGTACGTATATCTTCATATAAACATATTTATCTTCATGTGTAACAGGTAGAGGCTGGACCTGATGACCCTAAGGGTGCTTTCTAATTTTCATTCTGTGATCCTCTTATAGAGCAAATGGTCTGTCTGTCACAGAAGTCCTGATGAGTTTATTAAACACCTAGATTTTTCAGCACATAGGTACGTCATGTCTTATCAATAAAATGAACATTTTGGGTGTTACAAAACCAGTGAGGCTGACCAAATTGCTTGCTGCCATAAGCCTTTCTGACACCATGGTCTAGTTCTTCCTTCCAGGGCTGGGGGTGGGGAACCTGCGACTTCAAGGCCACTTGTGGCCTTCTAGGGCCTCAGGTGTGACCTTTTCACCGAGTCCAAGTTTTACAGAACAAATGCTTTTATTAAGGGGATTTGTTCTGTGAAGTTTGGATTCAGTCAAAGGGCTGCACTTGAGGACCTAGAGGGCCACATGTGACCTCGAGGCCGCAGGTTCCCCAACCCTATTAGGCAGTGTGGGACAAAACTCTTAAAATGATGATGAAAACTCAGTACATGGAGAAGAACCCTCTGACTGGGCTCCAGAAGTGTCAAGCCAAACTTGACTTAGCCAGTCTGGCTTTCCAAATCTAAGCTTTTCCACTTCAGCAGTAATGGACACACACTTGGTTCTTACCTGAGCAGTGCCAGGAAAAGTCAGATGTGGGATGAAGCCTCCTGTTTTCTCACTGTCAGAGAGAAGAGTGTGATTCATTGGCTGCACAGTGAAAGCTGTGAAATCCTCCTAAAGTTTCTCCAGAAATCAAGCCACTGACATCTATGAAAGTGGAGCAGACTGGAAGTGCATGCTGGGTACATACAAATGAGCAAGTTAATTAGTGCTGTCCTCTGGCCATCTCACATTGGACCCAGTGGCTTTTTCAGACAATGCTATTCCCCTCCACACAAGGATAGCTCTGTGGCTTCCCTGTAGGCAATCACGAGAGGCTTCTACTCATGAGCTGTGGTGGCTTCATTGCCTCAGCCCCCTATGGCAGGTGCTCTGGGTTTCTTCTGCTCCACTGGCTTGCTGGGTCATGAATTGGCCTGTGTTTTCCCCTAGGCTCTTCTTGAATGCCACCAGTCACTCATCAGTGCCTTTGTGCTGTAATTTAGTTTATCTGATGGATGAAGGAGCTCATCCATCATACTTTTGGCCTCATACCTTTGCATGGGGAACATTTAAACACTCAAATGATTCTGTGCTCTCACTGATGTAGCTTCTCCCTTCAGGGATGAAGCTCATAACCTCTATGCCTACTCATTTCACACTAGTCTTATTCATGTTCTCCCATAAGTTTGCCATAGAGTGTCCACCCATTGTGATGGAGGTTTTCCTTTTTCTCCTTTAATCTCACAAGAATCCTTAGAGAACACATGGTTGTTCTTTAGTCATGTTTTAGTCATGTCTAACTCCTTGTGACCCCATTTGGGGTTTTCTTGGCCAAGATACTGGATAGTTTGCCATGTCCTTCTCCAGCTCATTTTACAGATGAGAAACTGAGGCAGAGAGTGTTAAGTGGCTTGCCCAGGGTCACACAGTTACTAAGTGTCTGAGACCAGTTTTGAGCTCAGGAAGATGAGTTTTACTCCAGGCTTGGTGCTCTATCTACTACACCACCTAGCTGCCTAAGAACACATGGGCTATCCAACAAATCCTGGACATTTTAATCCCTTGCTCTTGCCATAGGAGGATTTCACAGTTTGTTACTTATTCTTTTCTTTCCCTGTATTACTCACCCTAACTGGGAGACTAGAAGGATGCTGGTGCCTTTGACAGAAATAGGGAAGTTTGGAAATGTGGAGGTATTTGGTGTGGTTTTTTTTTTTTTGAAAGATGAAGAATTTTGGACATGTTGTCTGGGACATCTTGTCTGAAATGTCCAGTGGGTGATACCTGAGGGAGAGATGGGCTGGAAATTGAGATCTTTGCTGTTACCCTGCTGTACCTCTCTTGGGGTAATCACAAGGAATGATTTCGGTTTGCTACTAGAATATGGAGACTGGAAAGTGTGAGAATGAGCTAGGAAAGAGGAGATAATTGAAGATTATATTCACTTCAGCACCCCTAAAAGGTGCCTTTGTTGCAGAGGGAGTGTCTCTCTTCTCAGTGAAGCTTTTCTGTGCTTTTTTGGGGGAGGGATGGCAAGGGAATTGGGGTTAAGTGACTTGCCCAGGGTCACACAGCTAGTAAATGTTGTGTCTGAGGCTCTATTTGAACTCAGATTCTCCTGACCCCTGTGGTCTCTAAGAGTCCAGAGCTGCCCCTAGGTGTACTTTTTAAAGAGCCTGCCTGTGGGCTTTATTTTAGGTTTTTCACTATGTTTAAAAGCAGTCTGCTTTCTTCAGTTGGTCCTTGAAATGCTATGTACTATGCACACTGGTAATGTAAAGTCAGGCATCTTGGGGATCAGAGACTGATAAGTGACCTGAAAATGAAGCCTGTATTTCCACTGATGGTTGCAGTTTCTTTTCTCTTGTCTCTCCCACATCCTCCCCCACCTTCCTCTCTTGTTTCCAGTTTCCTTCACAAGGTAGTGACTAGTGTCATTTTGGGGTGAGTAATGCTCACACTCATCTTGGACTCCAGTATGAAGCTGCTAAGTGTGGAAATAATTACTGAGAAGCCACAGATTTCTAGGGAGGCTGAAAATGACGGAGATTTGGAGGGGGGAGGGAATGGTGTCAATTTCTAATGGAGAACTCCTCAAATGGGAAGGATCCTTGGAGGCCAGCTGGCCTACTCTGATGGTTGCAATTCTTTTTAAAACCTCTTTTCAAATTCTTGCCTGGACATTCCTATCCAATCTACGACCTGTCATTATCATTTTGTGTTTAAGTATTTATGTAGTGCTTGTTACTCTTATGCCCAGGCCACCTTGACATATTAGAGGAAATCTGAAAAGGGAGGAATTAATTGAAAATATTGATTATTCACTAAGCAAAATAATTGCATGATTTAAAAAAAAAAAGATAAAGATATTCACCTGTGACAAAGGACTAAGCTTTCTTAAAAAAAAGAAATAAATTTTATTTTTTAAAATAACTAGAAATTTATTTTCTCCCCATCCTGCTACTTCATCTCACTGAGAAAAAGAAAAAAATGTAATAAATATGTGTAGTCATACACAACAATTTACTTCATTGATCATGTTTAAATATGTGTATTCAAATAAATTTATATATAAATGCATGCATGCATACATGTGCTTATGTGACTCTGGAGTCACAGGATTTGGGTTTAAATCTTTCTTCTGATGCTTATATAAATGTGACCTTGAGTGAGTCATCTAGTTTTGTCTGGGTCTGTTTCTTCATCTGTCAAATGAGCAGGTTGGGTTCATTTTTATTAAGGGGATTTGTTCTGTGAAGTTTGGATTCAGTCAAAGGGCCACACTTGAAGACCTAGAGGGCCACATGTGGCCTCGAGGCCATGGGTTCCCCACTCCTGGTCTAGGCTATCAGCAAAACAATAAATCAAGTCCTGGTTTGTAGCATCTGCCAATTTCTGAGTTGTAAATGCTCGAAGTGGAAATTTGACACTAGGCACTTTGAACCTTTGGAGCTGGCTTCAGAGCACCCCTGAATGTAACAGATAGGATCAAAGGGATCTCAGTGACTTTCTAGCCCCACCTGCTTATTTTACAGATGATGGAACTGAGGACCAGGGAAACTACATAATTTGCTGAAGGCCACACTTATAGCATGCATCAGGAGAAAGATTTGAACCCAAGCCCTCTGACTCCAGAGCCAGCACTATTTCCACCTTAACAGGATATTCAGATCAGACTGCAGTAGGGTGCTCTCCCACAGTAGCTAAAGTCAGTTACACTTCCAAGTGTCATTCACCCTTTGAGGCACCAGAGTCCCAATCCATCATATTCCTAATGTCAAGACCTTCATGTTGCATTAAATGTTCTTGATGTGGTGTATTATATATTTTTATAATATAATCTCTATTGTTTGTTCTAACTGATATATCTAAGGTACATGGGTTTGCTCATGCTAGTATACATCAGTTAATCACCAAATGTTTGTGTCAGGCATGTGCAAAGTCCCAGAGATACAGAGATTAAAAATGAAAGAGGCCCTGCCCTCAGAGAGCTTACATTCTTTTGGGGGATATGAGATCTTGCATGTATAAATGCATGCACATAAGTACAAGATTATTTTGGGGGGGATTAGGAAAGTTTGCTACTTTTGTTCAGTTGTGTTTAACTCTTTGTGACCCCATTTGGGGTTTTCGTGGAAAACATACTGGAATGGTTTGCCATTTCTTTCTCCAGCTCATTTTACAGAAGAGGAACATGAGGCTAACTCAAGGTCACACAACTAGTAAGTGTCTAAAGTCAGATTTGAACTTAGGTCTTCTTGACTCTAGACCTGGTGCTCTATTCACTGCAGCAAATGTCTGGCATTTGAGCTGACTTTTGAAGGAAACTAGGAATTCTAAGAGGCAGAGGTGAGGAGGAAGTACATTCCAGGCATGGGGGCCAGTTGGTATGCAAGTATTGATATGGAAGATGGAGTGCTGTGGGTGAGGGCCAGAAAGATGGCAAATCTAAGTGAACTGTACAGTATCAGGAAGATTTTAGGCAGAATTTCCCAATGAAATCTTCTAAACACATATTCATTCAATATATCCCCCATCTTGAAGAGTGCCAGAGCTTCCAAGTAGCCTTAAAGGGCCAGGGACTTAGAATTCAAGAATTTTAGAGCTAGGAAACACCCCAGAGAGCATCTATTCTAGGCCTACCCCTTTCCCTTGTTTTACAGATGAAGGAACTAAGGTTCAGAGAGTTAAGTGACCCTCTAGTTAAGAATCAGAGCCAGGACTATATACCTGGCCTGTAATAAACATTGGGTTTTTTTTGTTTTTGTTTTTTGGAGGGGGAAGGCAGGGCAACTGGGGTTAAGTGACTTGCCCAAGGTCACATGGCTGAGGCTAGATTTGAACTCAGGTCCTCCTGACTCCAGGGCTGTTGCTCTATTCACTGCACCACCTAGCCACCCCCACACTTATTTAAAAAAAAATTACTATCTCTCCCCCCACCAACTTTACACAAAGCATTTATCACAGAGTTACTTTGAATCTACTTTCTCCTTAGGTCACTGTATCAAAGGAGGTGATCAGTGTGAAAGTTTTCTTCGTAGAGTTACAAGTGTTAGAGAAATGTAAAGCCTCTTTGTTATTACTAGTATTAGTGAACGTAAAAAGAGCTTTTAAAATCCATAGGATTGTAGGATGAAAGTTGGAAGGGATCTCAGTGGTCCCATCCTCTTAGTTTACAAATGAGGAAATTGAGACCCAAAGATGCAGTCCAGGCAGTGACGGGCAAAGCTGGGTTTTATAGAAATTTAAAGGGTTTAACTCACTTTGGTTCTTTCTTCTTTAAATCAGTCGGGTATCTGTGGAAAACCAGGTAGACCAGGGATCTCTCAGCCATGGACTACGTTCCTCTTGTTTGGTTTGGCCCAGTGGACAGAAAGAGACCCAAGGTTTTTCATCCCACTTGGACACTCTCTGGTTTCGTCTGACTTATTGATTGATATATGGATTGACCCAGGGTTTTTGTTTACAAATCCCCAGGTGAATTGTCTTCTGGGGGAAGCATTCATTCTCTGCTCTCCATGTTCCTGTTGTGCCTGTCTGTGCAAACAACTCTACCCATTACAGCCGCCTTCCTGCTGCCACCGGCTGGTCCTTCACTCAGTTTCATGTGGAGCAGAAGCCAGACAGCAGGGGCTCTGAAGGGGGCAGGAAACAGAGTTGGGCTTCTTTGGATCTGCTACTGCCGACCGACCAGTCTGTGCTGCAGTTGTTTGGAGGAGTGAATTTGGTGCTATTTGGAAGGGAGTGTACTTCTGTGTTCCGTGCAGCGAGGAGCTTTTCACTTCAATTCATTTCTCATGACCTGCCCTCTGACCCAGATAACACAATAAGTGACCCGTGGGATCAGTCCAAGGCCTGGGATGCTGAGCAGGGCAAAGTAATGTTCCTGTGGTTTCCTGCATTCGTTTCTTCTCTTGCAAAGCCAAATCAGCCTGTGCTCTCCCCTCTTGTGTTCAGCATTCTTGCTCGATACATGGAGCAGGATTTTTTATTGGACAATTGTTACCCCATGAAAACAAGCTGGGTTCATTGTGTGAGGAAGGAGGCAGAATGAGGCTGTTTGTTTGCTTTACTTAATTTCTCCCAATGAGTGGGTGCCCCTCAGCTTTGTGGCCCCATTTCCTGCCAATTTTATCTCAAGGGTGTGTAAGGAGGAGGAGGAAGCTGAGGTATGGTGGTCCCTGCTCGTGTTAGCAGCTATAAAACACATAGAAGCAAGAGTGCTCAGGCTCTATCTCATTCTTCCTTCTGAAGGAATAGGAAATGTATATTTTAATTTTGTTTTAGAGTGACCAACCCAGAGAGAAATGGTCAATGATTCTGTTAGCATTCTAGTGAGCTTTTGCTAACTAATGGAATAAAAGAGTCAAGGCAGAAAATAATGGTTGTCTGATGTAAACTGTTGAAGGTGGGAACTAGGTTTTTTTTTTTCTGTTTTGCTTTGTTTCTGTTTTTGTAGCAGCTATGATGATTTGCACATACTAACCGCCTAATTGTTGCTTGAATTCCCAGGAGAGGTTGGGAGATTTCAGCTTTTTCAATCATTCAATGAGGACCTCTGACCCAGAATTCCACATTTTTAGATCAGTTCTTCAGCCAGATTCTACCTTTTTGAAGTATTGTCAACTTTTGTTTGTTTCTAGGCCAGGAATTGGGACCTTACGGATAGATCTATGGTATGTGCTACATTTAGTGTAAGACCAAACTTTTCATCTATAAAAGCAGTTTAGTAAAAGCCAACATTTTTGAGCTAAAAAGGGATTTTCTCTGGCTGACTTACAAAGCTCTATATATTCTCCTTTGTAAAAAGAAGCCTTAGGGAAAGGATGATATTCATGTTCCTATGTTTGGAATGATTTTATGGAAGTGGGAATAGACAGTATACTTGGACACAGAGGGAACAAGGACAGATGGGTGCAAGTTACAAGTAGATCCTCCATATGTAATGAAGAACTTTGGAACAGTTAGAATAGTGTCTTTTCCAATCACTGGAAGTGTTCAAGGTGAGGCTAGATTACTGTTGAACAGGAATATCACAAGGGAGATTCTGCTTTGGGTGGGAGACTGGTACTTTCCAACTGAGATTCTAAGGAAAAGTTGCCTGCCTGTCTCAAGAATATGCCATATGCCTTTAGGGATGAATTGCAGTTGCTCTCTCTCTAAAAGCTGACCTAAATTAAGTGCCAATTGGGACTTTGTGATTATTCTTAATACTCTTATTATTCATATCCCAGGAGTAGAGTTTCTCCCTAGGAGACTAGATGATATGTTTACTAATGAAA
Source organism: Gymnobelideus leadbeateri (assembly GCA_011680675.1). NCBI lineage: Eukaryota > Metazoa > Chordata > Mammalia > Diprotodontia > Petauridae > Gymnobelideus > Gymnobelideus leadbeateri. The sequence goes on along the minus strand of WOXC01009015.1, from coordinate 194,563 downwards.
TTATCAGAGAGAGTAGAATATGGAAAGTGGAACAGTTCTTCTAGGGCTGTGTTTTACCTTCCCTTTTATTTTTAGAAATAGTCAATTAAACCAAGATAGCTCTTGAAGGCATAAACTTTTTCACTTATGGGTATGCACCCTCAGGATCTATAATAGTGCCTGCTACATAGTAGGCACATAATAAATGCTTGTTTATCAGTTTTAAAGTAATTGGTGTCCCAGTGGATAGAGTATTGGACCTGGGGTCAAGAAGGCCCAAGTTCAAATATAGCTTGATCAATAAGCTAGCTATGTAATTCTGTTACCTATCTTTTCTCTGTTTCAGTTTTCTCATCTGTAAAACAGGGATAAAATAGCATCAACTTCTCAGGATTGTTGTAAGAATCAAATGAGATATTTGTAAAGTATTCTGAAAACTGAAAATGCCATATGATCAACCAATGAACATTTATTAAGTGCCCACTGTATGCCAGGGATTGTGCTGAGTATTGGGTTTTATGCTAAGCATATATTATTATTATATTAATATACTATTATTATTAATTGGGAAGGCAGATAAGGGACTAAAAGGAGGTAAAATAACTTATCTTGTACAGTCTCCATAATTTATTTGGATTAAATAACCATTGATTGCCAGTGTAGACTGATACAGTCCCAGAACCATACTTTTCCTTGGAGAAAATTCCTCCTAATGTACTATGGAGGAGTCCAATTCCTGAAGCTTTCAGGGAAGCATATATCTATATCTGATCTATGTGTATACACTGTCTTCCCTGACACTGGAGCCTGGCATGCCTGACTGCCTTCCCTAACTACCTTTGCATTCAAGTATATGGTACTTACTTGTATGAATTTTCTTTATATTTATACTCTTTAAACTTATATATGTACTTTTGTTTCCCTCATTTCCTCATTTTGATGAGTGATTGTTTCTTGTTTTGACTTTGTATTTACAATGCCATGCACATAGTATGGCACATAGTAGGCACTCTGTTAATACTTAATTGATTAATTGATCAGTAGGCATTTATCAAATGCTTGTTTATTTACTGTTAAAGCAGAATTCAAAGCAGAATTTCAAAAGGGAGAATCTATTGGGTAGCAATTGGGACATAATTGGTGTGGGTGTGTTCCTTTGTGAAGCATCATTGCCAGCTACTGTTTGACTTCTCTGAGTCTCAGTTTCCTCATCTGTAAAATGAAATGCCCTGATGAGATAGATGTTCTTTATAGTTCCTTAAAATTCTGGAATTCTATGATTTATTTTATTCTCATAGGTTTATTGAGTTTCGAGGTAATACAGTTCACCCATAGTTTCAACCCAGTGGTTCTCTTGACCTTCCAGACCTCAGAATCAAAATTCCTGATGTTTTGTTAATGCCACCAGAACTGAACCTAAGGTCTGAATTAGTTAGAGAAATGTGTATTTTGAAAGAAAGGAATATTTTTGCATTTGTGTCTCTAGAGATGCCTAAAGAAGATTTTTCATATGGTACCTAGGTCAGAGCCAGTCTGTTTTTTGACAGCCTGTTTCTTTCCCCCTTTTTCACTTTATTTTTTCTATAGAAGTTATGACTTACAATTTCTGGTTCTAGCCAGTTTAGGCTTCTCAGTGGGAAGGAAGCAGCTGTTGAAAAATCCAATCCATTATAGGTTTCTATGTCAAATTATACAATTAGCTAAGCAGCCCTGGGGGAAAGTCCATGACTGACCAGCAAAGCAGCCTTGACCCTTTTGAAAAATCTACTTTCTTTCTCTCTCAGAATGTCCTTATGGCAAAATGGCCTGGGAACTCTTCTGAGACTGTCACAAACTCGTTTGGAAGGGTTCTTTAAAGAGCCGTGAGAGAGGTGGGGAGACTGACCATATGAGTTTGATACAGATCATCAGTCATGATGGTCATGGTAAGGGTGCAAGAGTTAATGAAGGATTCCTATAAATACAGGTGTATACACAATCCTCTGTTGAAATCCTAGTGTTTGAATTTTCCTTTGACCCAGAGTTTTGTGTTTGAATGGAAGCTTTAAGCAAAGAGACAAAAAAAAAAACCCAAAAACCTAAACTGAACTGGAGGTGGGGGGGGATGGTTTGGATAGTTTCAGGATTTCAGGATTTTATTGGTATATAGCTGGTTGGATATATAGTATTTTATTGGTATATAGCTTGGCCCATGTTGGATGAAACTGTGGAGCTATCAGGGAAATGAAGATAAAATTATCCTTCTCTCATGGAAGGTTTGTGACTCAGGATCAACCCTTTGTTGAATCATAGTATCCACCTTTTACTGTGGTAAAAAGAAGCCCAGAAAAGAAAAAGAGCCTGAAACACACACACACACATACATACATACATACATACATACATACACACACACACACTCACTCTCTCTCTCTCTCTCTCTCTCTCTCTCTCTCTCTCTCTCTCTCTCTCTCTTACTTCAAGGCGGAACAATCCCCCAGCTCTGACTGTTTTACTTGATTGTCATTTGATGTAAATTGCCAGGCAGAGTATTTCAACAAGAACACTGAAAAATACCTAATAATGTATGCTTTTTTTTTGTTCTTTTGAGTGTGGATGGGGGAGGGTCATGGCAAAATTAGCCCAGTATTCACTGCTACTGCTCCATGGAGGTGTTTGGTGCCTTCCATAGGCCTCTGGAGCCCTCCTTGCTTCATTAAGTCCTTTCTCTTTCCTTTCTTCTGTTTCCCTTTCCCTTCTCTTCCCCTTAAGTAATTCCTTTGACATTCTAGCTGTTTCTAGGGCTTCTTTCCTGAAAGATTGCCAAGAGTACTTGGCTAAACGCTGAACACTCTGGGAGATGAGATGTTAGGCCTTGGGTTAGAGTGAGCTTTAGGCGGCCTTTGTTACCCTCTGGGAGACTGAAGTGAGTTCTGTTGCATCATCAATTTTGTATAGAGACTCAGATTATTTATAAAGTGAGTCCCATGTGTATTTGTTGTGCCCAGAGGGTGTTAAAGAAGCTGGAGAGCCAAACTGGATTCTAGTTTTCAAGTAGAAATTTTGTTGACTCACTCAGTGACTTGAATTCTGGGTACCTTCATATAAAGATAATGTTTTCTCTTTCTACCCCATCTCTGTGTCTCAATCAGAATGTCAAGTCAAGTCAGGAGGCAATTGTGAAATGTTTACTATGTGTCAGATAATGGGAATACACAATACAAGCTGAAAAAAAGCATATACCTGCTGTCAAGGAGCTTACACTCTGATGGGAGAGGCCTATACGTGAAAGGGAGTTGAAAAAGGATGGAGGGGGAGGGACAATAGTAACATATTGTTATTATGTTCACCAGGTTTGATATTAATTTAATTATTAATATTTCTTATCATAGTTAACATTTATGTAGCATTTATAATGTATTAGGCACTGTAGTAAGGTTTTTTTTTTTAAACAATTATTATCTCATTTGATTTCTGGGAAATAGGTGCTATTATTACCCCATTTTACAGATGAAGATACAGAGGCAAATAAAGGTCAAGTGACTTGCTTATGATCACACAGTTAGTAAATATCTGAGGCCAGATTTGAACTGGCCTGGTGCATTATCCACTGTGCCCCCTCGATGCCATACACACTCACGTGTGGCCATGGTGGAGGGAATCCTAGAGAGTCCAGAGTGGAGCCTGGGGAGGAATGATGACTAGACATGACTAGCTTGAGCACTTCCCTTAAAATGGAGGTTTTGGGAGGAACTGACCAGTCAGAGGAAGGGACCACAAGGGGGAGGGGTACTTCCAGGGTGAGGAGGTCACAGGGAAGAAAGAACTTACGGGCTGAAGTCCTACTCAAAGACTTCCTTGGCAATCACCACCCTTACTTTCAGTCAGTGCTTTAAAACTGATTGAATGACCAAATCCCCATAAGAGTCACTAATGCACCTATGTCCTGTTTTCCTAGACTTGGTTAGGGTTAAATGAGATAATGTATATGACCTTATAACTGAAAAGTACTGAATGAATGCTTGATTATTAGCATTCCTTCTCTCAAGACTTACAGACTGTTGACTGAGGATCCTGCCCTCATGGCCACCCTGATAAATCAATAAGGAAGTATTTGGTCACCTACTGTGGACCTAGAATAGTGCCACCTTTAAGACCATGGTCCTTTGTCTTCCTTGTTTCAAGTTTGAAGCTGTAGAAAGTGGACCAAATGAAGTTCTTTTGAATACTCTTACAATAGAAACGCAGTAGAGACTGGAGCTATACAAAGACCAAGGAGATTCAGGGTTTTTGCTTTCCTTAGGCCACAGTGTGGATTGATCACATATCTACCCTCTACTTAAGCAGATTGTCTTTGTTGTTGAGTTGTTTTAGTCCTTTCCGACTCTTTGTGACCCCATTTGGGGTTTTCTTGGCAAAGATATTGGAGTGGTTTGCCATTTCCTTCTCAAGCTCATTTTACAGATGAGGAGACCAAGGCAACCAAGGTTAAGTGACTTGCCCAGGGTCACTCAGCTAATAAGTCTCTGAGGCCAAATTAAACTCAAGAAGATGGATCTTTCTGACTCTAAATTCAGTATTCTATCCACTGGGCCACCTAGCTGCTCTGTTGAGTAGATCAGGGAATTTTAAACACCAGGCTGGGGAGTTTTAAATGCCAGGCACTTGTAAAATACATTGGCAAACTAGTATCTATAGATTGAGGGGTTTGGACTAAATAATTTATTAAACACAATGAGCAGGATGCTTTCAGAAAAACCTGGAAAGATTTACATGAGTTGATGCAAAGTGACATGAACAAAGTAACAGCAATATTGTAATATGATTAGCTGTGAATGACTTGGCTATTCTCAATAATACAATGATCCAAGACAGCTCTGAAGGACTTATGATAATAAATGCTATCCATCTCCAGAAAAATAAGTGATGTTGTCCATACAGACTGAAGCATACTTTTTAAACTTTATTTTTCTTGACAGTTTTTTTTGGGGGGGGTCCTATGTTTTCTTTCACATATGACTAATATGGAAACGTTTTGCTTGACTACACATATATAACCTATATAGAATTGCTTGCTTTCTTAATGAGGGGGAGTGGGGAGGAAGGAAGAGAGAGAATTTGGAACTCAAAAGTTTTAGAAAGAAATGTTAAACATTATTTTTACATGTAACTGGGGAAAAAACAAAATACTAAACACGTTTAAAAATAATTTCTTAAGATTATTTCCAGTTCTGACATCTTATGGGTCTAGGATTCAGCTGTAATTTGTAGTTACAAAGCAGGAAATAACAAGTTTGTCTACTTCCTCCCCGTTGTAAAGAGAGTGGTCTAGGGTAGGTGTTAAGCCTTTTTCACTTATGAAACTTCCAATTCTATTTGTGGCCCATCTTGCCTTTCCTGTGAGATCTTTGGTTATAGACTTATAGATTTGAGGTTGGAGGAACCGCAGAGATCATTTACCCTAACCCCACCTCATTGTACAAATGAGGAAATGAGACCCAAGGAGGTTAACTGACTTATGTGATGTTACCATTTGTTGTTCAGACATGACTATACTGTCCATGGGGTTTTCTTTGCAAAGATACTAGAGTAGATTAAGACAAACAGAGGTTAAGTGACTTGCCCAGGGTCACATAGTTAGTAAGTATCTGAGGTTGGATTTGAACTCTTGTCTTTTTGTCTCCATGCCCACGATTCTATCCACTGAGCCACCTGGCTACCTAATGTGACACAGAAATAATAAGTTATCAGAGTTGGGATTTGAACTAAGTTCTCTGACTCCAGAACTAGTGTTCTTTTTGGTCTAACCTGGTGTCTCTTTTGTACTCACTGTTTCCAGTTGAGAAATAGAAGGACCAGTCCTTCCTATTGACTTCCTTAGGGAGCCTTTGTTATCACCTGAGTAGACAACCTAGCATTAGAGATCTTCCCATCTTAGAGGTAGCCTTGTCATTTATGGTGTAATGGAAGGAATACTGAGTTTAGGAACCCAGGGTTTTACATACAGATGATTATGAGGAAAGCATTGTGGAAAGCTAAGCTATTGATATAAATACAAATTATCTTCTGAGGAAAACTGGGTCCCAGTGACTTGCTTAAGGGCAATGAGTTATTTAGGGGCTGGGCTGAGACTAGAATCTAGGTTTCTTAGAGAGTCTGGATCTTCTACCCTTTTGCCTGTGATTTAGGATTGCATTTCTTTGTAATTAAGTTATATTCTTCAAGTTATATTTAACATGCACAGGGAAACATGAGTATATTGCAGGTGGTCCTATGCCAACATGGACCTAGTGACATTATATTCTAGTTGACTGATGTGTTTAAGGAAATTAGGGAAAGAGTAAATGACAGAAGTGATTGGTAAAGAACAAAAAGTTCATGGAATTTCAGAACTGATAGGGACCATGCCAAGCCTGTAGTGTAACTAACTTACTTATTTTTAGAGGGAAAAGGATCAAAATTAAGTGACCCACCCAAGGCCATATAGCAGTCTGTTACTGGAGCTCTGAAAACATTAAAGACTGGAAGAAAATATCTGCTGAACTGGCAAAGTGGCAAAGGTAGCACCATAGACAGAGGCTAACCAAATTCTCACTTTGCTACACTTTCCATTAAACCTCTTTCATGGGAGCTCTTAAAACTATAGCTGTTTTCCAGAGGCTCCCTGTTAAGCACCTTTAGGAAAATGGCAGTAAATAATAAGGTGCCAGATGTGGTGGCACATGATTATAATTCCTTCTAGTATGGAAACTGAGGCTTGCAAATCTTTTGAGCCTGGAAAAGCCAGTGATCCCATGTCTGAACCAAGCCCAATACTAATGTAATGAGCCCCATCAATTGGAAGGCCACCAGGCTGTCTAAGGATGGGTGAACCAGCCCACATTAGGGAAATAGAGCAGGTTAAAATTTTTATTCTGATCAGCATTGGGATCAGCCTGTGGGAGACTGTTGGCACCTTCTGCCTGAGTAAGATAAGGAGACCCCATCTGTCTGTTTCCTTCTTTCCTCCCTCCTTTCTCTCTCTCTCTCCTTCTCTCCCTTTCTTTCTCTTTGCTTTTTCTTTCTTCTCCTTCCCTCTTTTTTCTCTCGCTCTTTCTTAAATCTGTCTCCCCCATATACACGCACACAATAAATATACACAATACTACATATACATACATATATAGAACCTGAGTGACATAAGGAGACCTATCTATACTCTCTCTCCACCCCTCTCCTTTCTTTCTCTCTCTCTTCACACATGCACACACACACACACACACACACAGAACCTGTATATATACACACTCACATATGGAACATGTATACACCTTATATACTGTGTATATGTAACTGGTGGGGAAGCCATAAAATAGGGGCAAAACCTTGATATCTATAAGGTTCTGAGACTTTAAAAGCACTAGCAGTGGTTTGAAGAAAACCATTGTTAGAATGATGTGGGAGATGATGTACTAGCAAAACTAAGTTGCTTGAACCTCTAAGAGCAAGGCTGAAAGACAATTCCCCCCCGCCCCCCTTAATTTCTGGAGACCTTGCCATTGATTTCCCAATTTGCAGGTCTTTGGGAAAATTGAAATAGCTGTTTTGGGTTTCAGTGTCCTCCTCTAAGAAAAAAAGTCCCTCTGGTATTTGCCAAAAGGTTCTTTGCAGTTTCTTACAGAAAGGCACTTCCATAATAAAACGTATTTAGACTATTATTAATACTATTTTGCATGTAATTGGGAGATAAGACGTGCAAGCATTGGGGCACAGAGATTCAGCTTGCCTTAATGGTAAAGTCGAAGGGGGCATGGGAGAAGATATAGGAGAGAGCAGATTGGATGAGGGGATATCTTATGGGACTGCTATTCTGGGGTGGTGGGTAGGGGAAAAATGGGGAAAAAATTGTAACTCAAAATCTGGCTGAAATGAATGATGTAAACCAGAAGTTAATAAAGCATTTGTTAAAAAAAATAAAAAGTATTTAGTTATATTATTATGATGATTCTAGAGGGCACTATCTCTTAGTAGTTTGATAGTTATATAAGGCAGAATAATAATAACTGATTTTACATATATTGTTAGCTCATTTGATCCTCAAAATAGTTCTGTGAGGTAGAACCATTGTTCTCAGTTTGCATTTGCTCAGAGAGGTTACATGATTTACCCAGAGTCACAGCAATAGGAAATATCACAGGCAGGATTTGAAATCTTCCTGATTCCAAGTCTCAGCCCTCTGTAAATTGTGCCATATTCAGGCTCATTGACCAAAAGGTGAATGTCATCAAGCAAGAGTTGCTATGGTGAGTTCAAATCTGACCTCTGACATTTACTATGTGACTCTGGGCAAGTCACCTAACCCCTGTTTACTTCAGCTTCCTCATCTGTACAATGGGGATAATAATAGCACCTACCTCCCAGGGTTGTTGTGAGGATCAAATGAGGTAATGATTGTAAAGTGCTTAGTGCAGTACCTGGCACATAGTAGGTGGTACATAAATGTTAGATATTATTATTGCTATTAGGATAGAACTTTTAATTTATAGGAAAGCCCTACCTCTGGGATGTGAAAGTATGGCCATTGACACAGGAGCATGTGAGGGCTCTGTTTCCTCTTAGCCATGTTTCTGAGTCTGTCTTCTTCTGTTTAAGTCAGAAGCAGAAATGAATAATGGGTTTTTTTGCATCAGTCCCATTTTGGATGTGATCCTGAATCCCAATGTGGGAGCAAAGGGTGGGAGAATCTTCCTCAAAGTACATTCTTCCATAGGAAATTTGTTGTTCATTTGTTCAGTCATGTCTGACTCTTCATGACCCTATGGACCACAGCAGGTTAGGCCCTTCTATCGTCCACTGTCTCCCAAAGTCAGTCCAAGTTCAAGTTCATTGCTTCTATGACATTATCTATCCATCTTATCTTTTGCTGTCCCCTTCTCCTTTTGCCTTTGGTCTTTGCTAACATCAGGACTTTTTTCAATGAGTCCTGCCTTCTTATTATGTGACCAAAATATTTAAGCTTCAGCTTCATATTTGTCCTTCCAAAGAGTAGTCTGAATTAATTTCCTCCTCCTCCTTCTCCTCCTCCTCCTCCTCCTTCTTCTTTTTGGTGAGGCAATCCGGGTTAAATAAGTGTCAAGTGTCTGAGGTCAGATTTGAACTCAACTCCTCCTGACTCCAAGGCTGGTTCTCCATTCACTGTGCTACCTAGCTGCCCCTGAATTAATTTCTTTAATTATTGACTGATTTGATCTCCTTGCTGTCCAAGAGAGTTTCAAAAAATCTTCACAGAAAAACCCAAAATCATGGATGGAGATGATTCTATCACTTCTAATTTGTGCTGAACCTCCTATTGGGTGGGTAAAGTATTCAACTTATTTGAGAATAAAATAACAATTTTATAAATAGCTAATAAACATTCCAAGAAATTTTCCTGGGGAGTGCACAAGCAATTGGAAGATTCAAGGTGGGTTTTTTGGCACTTGAGCTGAACCTTAAAGGAAGCTCAGGATTCCAGGAGGCAGAGGTGAGGAAGGAGCACATTTCAGGACTAGAATATAGCTGGTAGAAAGGTAAAGAGATGGGAGAGGAAACATATCCTTTCCAGGGAACAGCAGAGTCCTATTTGGCTAGAGCATAGAAGGGTAATTTGCAATAAGTCTGGACAGTTAAGTTGGGACCAGATTGTGAAGAATTTTAAGTCAATCTGGAGTGGGCAGTAGGGGGAACTTGTATTTTATCCTAGAGGCAAGAGGGAGCCACTGGGATTTCTTGAGCAGAGGAACAAAACAGAACAAATCACTGAAGGGCCACCTTTGAGGACCTAGAGGGCCACATGTGGCCTCCAGGTCGAAGGATACCCACCTCTGGTCTAAAGACATTGCATCTGAACTTGGACGGTTCAATTCTAGAGGTCTTTCTTCAGGAATTATACACTTGGTATTTTAAATGGTATTTCTTCCTATGACTGGGCTGCATTTAACAAAAAGTGGGAAGACATAGAAATTGAAGAACATGGTTATATAATTGCCCTTTCCCTTTTTAAAGGCAGAAAAACAGCATTTGATACCCTTTGCTAGGAATTCAATATATATTTGTTTAGCTATCAATTTGTCCTCTATGTAGGATTTCTTTATCCCTTTGGAGGGTAAAGAGAATGGGCCCTAGGGTTTCTTTTTCTCCCCCCTATGGATTAGCCTGTTCTCTCCTGTAGCAGCCTCCATTTCATTTTCTGTCATCCTTAGTTTTGTTATGATTTATTATCCAACCTGTCCCCTGCAGTGGTTTCAGTGGAGAACTGTTGTGTGTGGGCAGGTAGCTGGCTTCCAGAACTGACACATGCAGTTCAGGGCCAGCACTAGCACCGAGGCTGCTGTTTTGCGTGGCTGAAGCTTCCAACTGCCCCTCTCTGTGCAAACGGAAAGTTCACACGATTTTCTTTTCTCACACGTGTGGGATAAAGAGCCCAGATGTCAGCAAGTGGGGGAACACCAGACAAATATGGTCTTATAACATCTGTTGCTGTTGTTCAGTTGTTTGTCATGTCCGACTCTTTATGACCGAATTTGGGGTTTTCTTGGCAAAGATACTGGAGTGGTTTGCCATTTCTTTCTCAGCTCATTTTACAGATGAGGAAACTGAGACAAACAGGGCTAAGTGACTTGTCTAGGGTCGCATAGCTAGTTAGTATCTGAGACTGGATTTGAACTCAGGTCCTCCTGACTCTAGACTCTCTCCACTGCACTCATCCACCTAGCTCATCTTAGTTTTAAAAATATTGCTGATGTTTTAACTTGCTAAAATTATCATCAATACAATGCTAAAGGTGTTAGTGTTCTCAAAAATGTATTATTATTAAGTACAACAACCACCACAACAATAAATGATATGTTAGCAATGCACTGAGTTCCTGGCCCCAACCTACCTTTCTAGTCTTAGTATACAGTATTCTCCTCACATTCTGCCAGTCCAGCCTGTCTGCCCTTCCTCCTGTTCCTCTCACATGACGTTCCATCTTCTGGCCTTTTCACTGCTGTCTTCTATACCCAGAATTCACTTCTCCTTCACCTCTGCCTCTAAAAATCCTTGCAGCTCAAGCACAACCTTTTCTCTACATGAAGACTTTCCTGATATTCAATAGCTACTAGGACCTTCCCCCCCGCCCCCTCTCTCTCTGTGTTCTCTATCTTTCCCTCCCCTCTTCCCTGCAAAGAATTCAAACTCCCTTAGTGCAGAGGCTGTTCACTTTTATTTTCTGTATTTTCAGAGTTTAATGTAGTGCCTGATACACATAGTTGGTGCTTAATAGGTGGTTCTTATTATACACACTGTTAGACATTTTCTTCCCAACAGACTCATAATCTAGAGTTTTTTAGCCCCCCCCCCTTTTTTTTGTATGGGCCCATTTGATAGTCTGGTAAAACATATGGTTTCCTTTTCAGAATAATGTTTGTTTGTCTACAATTATAATGGAAGGAAATACTAAATTTCAGTCAGAGGTTAGTGAATATAAAGATGTAAAAATTTTTTTTGGTCACGTACAAAGTTATAGACTCTCCTGAAATCTATACAGAGTCTTTATTTTTTATTTTTTTGCTTTTTGGAGGGGGGAAGGTAGGGCAGTTGGGGTTAAGTGACTTGCCCAAGGTCACATGGCTAGTTAAGTATCTGAGGCCAAATTTAAAGTTTTGAATTTCAAATTCTATCACTTCTTCCCTCCCCTCCCCTTATATCCAGGGACTTTTTGTGTGAATTCTGTACTCCTGGTTAAAAACGTCTGATCTCTACATATATTGTTGTCCTTCATATTCAGAGATGTTCCTGATGATGAATACTGTATCTATGACAACAGGCAGTGCTTTCTTTACTGTGTACATGTGAAGATGATCCTTTGGCCCAAGGCTTTAAGTGATTGCTTTTAGATTGTCATTCATTGTCCTACCTCTTTTTTTCCCAGGTTGCATGATGTATTTGTTTTAAAAAAACAAACAAAAAAAAAGCCCATAAACGAAGCTGTGTTATCTCCTGTTATTGTACCTCGGCATTCACCAGCCATGCAATTAGAAATTATATTTAAACTGTCCTTAGAGCTTCTCTTTCCTTCCTTCTGGTGGGCAGCATTACCGCCTTCAGCTGTGAGTCATGAAGTCACAGAATATAAGCACTAGACGGGCCATAGGAATCCCATTTTATTATTAAATGCCCTGCATATGGGAAGTGATCAGTTCATAAGAATTGATTGTCCAGTTTAATTACCAGGTGCTAAAGGAAAGGGAGAAACTGAGGTGCACTGGAAAGTTTTGAACTTGGAGTCAAAGGATCTGAGATGATAATCATAGAACTTTACAATTTAGGTTTGCACAGAGCTTTACAAATACTGTCTCATTGGATCCTCACAACAATCCTAGGAGGTAGGTGCTATTATTATCACCCTTGTTTTACAGATGGGGAAACTGAGGCAGATAGCGGTTAAGTGACTTGCTCAGGGTGACTTAGCTAGTGTCTGAGGCCATATTTGAATTCAGGTCTTCCTGACTTCAAGTCCAGGGCTCTACCCACATGGGCAGAATTCCAGTTTCACCTGTCACTACTTGTGTGACATTGACACAGACATTGACAGCAGTTCATGAAGCCTTAGTTTAAAATGGGGGAACTGGGAGAAGCTAGGTGATGCAGTGAATAGAGCACTGGCCCTGGAGTCAGGAGGACCTGAGTTCAAATCCAGCCTCAGACACTTAACACAAAACTAGCTGTGTGACCTTGGGCAAGTCACTTAATTCCCATTGCCCTACCTTCCCCCTTCCAAAAAGCAAAAAACCCAAAACAAACAAACGAAAAAAAAAAACCAAAATGGGGGAACTGGGGGCAGCTAGGTGGCACAGTGAATAGAGAACTGGCCTGGAGTCAGGAGGACCTGAGTTCAAATCCAGCCCCAGACACTTAACACAAAACTAGCTGTGTGACTTTGGTCAAGTCACTCAACCCCAATTGCCCTACCTTCCCCCCTCCAAAAAAACAAAAAGGAAAATCTAAAATAAAATAAAATGGGGGAACTGGCTTAGATGATGTCCAAGGTCCCTGCCAATGCTAGATCCAAGATTCTTTGATATGAAAAGATCCGTTGGCTTACTCTCCTTGAGGTCATTCAGTGGCAACCTCCTGACCACATTGCTTTTACTCACATGTAGAATCTTCTTTACAGAATTTGAGAACCTCAGAGAACATCTAGTCTTGCACCTTCAGTTTACTGATAAAAGAAACTGAGCTTGCTCAAAGCCATCCATTTAACCAACTGCCTCTATGACTTTGTCAGAGACATCTCCTGAGCTCCTCCTGTTCCAGTCCTCTGCTTATTCCTCTCTGGTTCTTCATATTCTGGCCCTCCTTTGAGGCCCAGGTTGACTTTGTTTCCATGTTGCCCTTTCAGAGGCAGCCAGATGTTACAGTAGATGAAGCTCTAGGCTTGGGGTGAGGAAGACCTGAGTTCAAGTCTGGACCTCAGACACTTACTAGCTGTGCAACTATAGGCAAGTCTCTTAACCTCTGCCTGACTCAACTGTAAAAACAAAACGTAACAAAACTATAAAAATTGTAGCAGCTTGTATCTTCAAAGGTTGTGAGGATCAAATGAGGTCATGTTTGTAAAGCACATAGCACATTACTTGGCACATAGTAGACACTTAATAAATGTTTGTTCCCTTCCCAGCTTTCTGACCATTCTGACTGATAGGGAGACTAGTGTAGAGATCCCTGTGGGCTGGAATGGCCACTTCTCAGACTTACCTCATCCTTGAGTTCTTTACGTTCCTTTCAGGGCTTGGTACAGTTCTTGGTTGATGTTATAGTTTTTAGGTCCTAAGGCTGTAACTGATGGGGAAGCCTTGGGTACCATACCTGCTGGAGGCCTGTGCCTCAGGCCCCCAAGGAAGCTAAGATACCACTATACTCTGTTAGCCTTTCACTTGATTTGAAATGAATGCCTTAGGGATGGTAATTGAAGTGACCCAGACTGGACCATAGTACAGGAAATGGATAGAGATCTTCACGGGATGGAGGATGAGGGGTAGGATGATTCAGAGGTCTCTTGGTACCTCTCCACCCTCCCCATCCATTTTTGAGACCTTCCACACTCTGAAGTCTATAGGCAAGAGAAAGATTGTTTAAAAATACCAGGAGGGGACGGGCGGATGACTCACATGTGGTGGGAAGTGCCATTTCAACCACAGACATTTTGTACCAGTGGGAGCCTTTACTAATCAAATTAAGGCCCTGGGAGAAGCTGGTTTTGAAGACAGATTAGTAGCAGGAAAAACAGGTCAGACTGAAGCTGGAGGGCAAGACAGACAAGGCTGTTCTGGTTTTTGAGTAGAGCATAGAGTCCCAAGAAGAGGACTGGATTTGGAAATAGAGGGCCCTGGCTTGAGTCCCAGATACCTGTGTGAAATTGAGCAACTGACTCAATTCTCTTTGGGCCTCACTCTCTTCAGTAAAATGAGGGGGGTTGGACTTGGTAATCTAGCCCCTCCAGTCTCAAGAACCTAGAAAAGTATCAAGAACAAGGTTGGAAAAGAAAGATTGAATTTGCTGGCTACAGCTTGCCCTAGTGCAGGCTTGCAAAGTGGTCTGAGTATAAGAAAGCAAAAAATAATTTGCTCAATAAAGATGGACCCCGCCCCCTTCCTTGGCACAGGCAACACTTGCATATTTCCTACCTTGGGGCTTTTAGTCAGCTGCCAGTCTTTCTGTGATGGGGAGGATTGGTGTGCTTTCTGTTCAGCACTCACACTTTTGTTTCTAGCTCAGAAACAGCCTGTGTTAATGCATAAGCCATGTTTACAACTTTGGCTGACCACTAACTACCATATTTACTAGACTATATTACCACTTTTATTTCTTGGGAAAAAATGGGCTTACACTAAAGATTCTCAAGGCCACATAATTGCTTTATGCCATTTAATCTGACTTTTGACTTGGACTTAATGAATCATGGAATCATTGAATTTTAGAGCTAAAAGAAACATTATAGATGATAAGTTCTAACCCATTTCCATTTTATATATGAGGAAAGGGAGACATCTGGCAGGCAAAGCAATTTTTCCAAGGTCCCTCATTACATCTTGATTCCTGGTGTTTTTTAATATACCCCACCCCTCCCCACTCTCCTATAGGTGTTCAATTATACCAATGATAAGACATTTCTTATCTAGTAATGACTTACATTTATACAGTGATTTAAGGTTTACAAAGTGTTTTCTTCACAACTGCCCCATTTAAGTAGATGGTACAAACATTCTTATTCCCATTTATATATGAAGAAATTTAGTCCCAGAGAGGTTATGTGACTTCCTCAGAGTCACACAGCTAGTAAATGCCAAAACTGGTATTCAAACTGCATTCTCTTCTTAATCCAGGTCTGTCTTATTACTACTCAACAGAACCAGATAGATAGGAAAACGAAATCTTCCAGCTATTGCTATTTGGTTTAGTTCAGTAGGTAGAATTTACAGTTGAATCTTCTGCCTTGTGAATTCTTATGGTACTTGTAGTCTACTCCTTATCTTATCAGTTTATTCTATATTGCCCTGTATTGTTCCCTTGGAATTTCATGGAAGAAAGATTAGGCTTGTTCTCCTTGATTCCAGGGCAGAATTGGGACAATAAGGTGGAAGTCAAGGAGAATCTGATTTCTGTTCATTATATGCAATTGTGTTTTGGTAAATATTTAACAGTTGGCTCTTTCAGGAAAAAAAAATGTATATGTAACACACTTGTAAGTATTATCTCCATTATTAATATTTTCTCCATTATGTTGATAAATCTAAACAATCAAAAAAATCAAGCTCTGATTGGTAACATTGATGATTTCTGTGGTGTTGATGCTTATATTGAAAATTTAATAATCAGCTCTCAAAAACTCTGACTCCAGGACACACTCAAAAAATAAATAAAAACTTTTTTTTAAAACAATTCAGAAAGTAGTGAGTTCACCATCACTGAAAATCTTCAAGCAAAAGCTGAATGACTTCATACATGCTGAGGATGTTGTAGAGAGAATCCTTGTTTGAAGTGGGGATTATACTAGATGACCTCTAAAAATAATTTCCAACTCTAAGTCAGTGTCTATATCTTCTCTCATTATCTAAACCATAAACATCTCACAGACAGGTTTAGACTCTCCAACTTGTTTGGCTTCACTTATTGCACTGTATATGTCCATTTGGATTTTGGAGAAAAATAAATTCTTATCATCTTGACAGTCAAATAACAAACCTCAATTAGGGTAGAAGCCTTTAAACATCCTACGGGATAAGGTCAAAATGATTTAGACATAAAGGGTGACGATATAAACAAATTAGGGTAGTATGAAATATCTTACCTGTCAGATCTATTGGAAGAGGGAAGAATTTATGACCAAACAAAATATAGGGCATTATGAAATATAAAATGGATAATCTTTATTACATTA
The DNA here is from genome assembly GCA_011680675.1 of Gymnobelideus leadbeateri. Classification (NCBI taxonomy): domain Eukaryota; kingdom Metazoa; phylum Chordata; class Mammalia; order Diprotodontia; family Petauridae; genus Gymnobelideus; species Gymnobelideus leadbeateri. The sequence continues at coordinate 178,164 of WOXC01009015.1, read as the reverse complement.
AATTAAGGCATTTGCACAAACAAAACCAATGTAGCCAAGATTAAAAGGAAAGCAGGAAATTGGGAAATTTTTTTTTGTTTTTGTTTTTTCAGAGGGGTAAGGCAGGGCAGTTGGGGTTAAGTGACTCACCCAAGTCACATGGCTAGTAAGTGTTAAAAGTTCCTGAGGCCGGATTTGAACTCCAAGGTCCTCCTGACTTCCAGGGCCAGTGCTCTATTCACTGTACCACCTAGCCATCCCAGGAAAAAAAAAAATTATAGCAAGTTTCTCTGATAAAGACCTCAATTTTTCAAATATATAGAGAACTGAGGTGGCTTAGTGGATAGAGTGCTGAGCCTGGAGTTAGGAAGACCTGAATTAAAATCCAACCCCAGAAATTTACTAGCTGTGTGTCCCTGGGCAAGTTACTTAATCTTCCATTTGCCTTAATCCACTGGAGAAGGAAATGGCAAACCATTCTAGTAACTTTGTCAAGAAAACCTCATGGACTATGGGGCCATGGAGAGTTGCACATGATGAATAACAACAACTCAAGTCATTCCCCAACTGATAAGTGGTAAAAGGATATGGGCAGGCAATTTTCTTTTTTTTTTTTCTTAATGTTATTTTATTTCCCCCCCTAATTACGTGTTAAAACAATTTTTACATTTTTTCAAGTTTTGAGTTCCAGATTCTATCCTTTCTGCTCCCCTCCCTTATCCCCCTCCTTGAAACAGTAAGCAGTCTGATATAGGTTATGCATGTATAATCATATAATCATATAAAACATTTCCATATTAGTCATTTTGTACAAGAAGACTCAGAAAGAAAGGAAGAAAGAGAGAGAGAAAGAAAGGCAGAAAGGAAAGAAGGAAAGAAGAAAGAAAGAAAATGAAAAATAGTATGCTTCTGTAATCATACAATATGAGTTCTTTCTCTGGAAATGGATATCATGGTTTATACATCAATCCTTTGGGATTGACTTGGATCACTGTATTGATAAGAATATCTTTTTCACAACTGATCACTGCATAGTATTGCTATTACTATATACGATGTTCTTCTGGTTCTGTTCACTTCACTTTGCATCAGTTCACATAAGTCTTTCTGTGTTTTTCTGAAATCATCCTACTTGTCATTTCTTATAGCACAATAGTACTCTATCACAATCATATACCACAATTTGTACCACTAATGAACCTTTGAACTCTTTAAAAAAAATAGGATTTGGGGCAGCTAGGTGGCGCAGTGAGTAGAGCATCGGCCCTGGAGTCAGAAGGACCTGAGATCGGATCTGGCCTCAGACACTTAATGCACACACAAACAAAAACCTAGCTGTGTGACCTTGGGCAAGTTACTTAACCCCAATTGCCCTCCCCCCCTCCCCCAAAAAAAGCAAAAAAAAAAAATAGGATTTGCTTGGCTATCTGTCAAGTAGTTAAAAACCTTTTTAGTGGGAATCCTGATTCTAATTTCTGGGAGACCATTTATGCCTCAACTGTTCTGCAGGAGCTGCATTTGTTCCCTTCATTTGGTATCATTTACCCAGTCATTCACCCCTCCAGGATGTCCCTAGAGACATCAGGAAAGAGGAGAAATTATAAACTGGAGTTTGTCACTGGTTCTGGCTGGCCTCTTTGGTCTTATCTTCCTTCTTTCCTTCCTTCCTTCCTTCCTTCCTTCCTTCCTTCCTTCTTTCCTTCCTTCCTTCCTATAGAAGGTAGCACTGTTGTGATGATCACGCCCTGGGTGACAACGCTTAATTTCACTGCACAACCTGTGGGCTGCTTTCCTGAGGGAAATTGCAAGGGTAGTGACTTTTTCTCAGTTTGGCCAAAGAATGTCCAAATGGACATTCCTTCCAGTTCAGCTCATTCTTGGCTTACCTTAGGGTGAGGGTAGGGGATGAAGTGAGAGTTAGTCAAGGGACTCTGTGTCCTTGGTTGTCTGAATGTCTTTTATTCCCTTCTGGATACCCTCAGGATTTTTTTTTTTTTTTTGGTCTCTTGAACCAGGTTTTTTTTTTCCCCTTCTTTTTTCTCCTTCTTTGGAATGGAGAATTCATGTTGATTACTTACTGCAAGCTGATTTTGACTGGTGCTCATATCTCTGGTCATGACATCAGGACGAAGTCAGTCATCAAATAGGCATACGGCAATGTTGACTTTCCTCTGCAGATCAGAAAGGTTACAGTCCCATAATGCCAGACTCCAGATGGATTTGGGGAGGACTGATTGACCCATAAGATATTGCAGTAGAGTAGAAATGAGACAAGCTCCAGTGTTACTTGGGTTCTCTTACTAAATGGCAGTATGACTGGACAAATTATTCCTTGAACCTCAGTATTATCATCCATAAAATGATGGGATGGATGAGAAGATCTGACATTCCTTCCAGCTCTAAAATAAAAGAAAAAATAAAAAAAAAGCCTCTTCCGTCATTACCACCTCTTCCTACTCCTTTCAAGTAGTATAAGAAATACAGTTTGTCCCAGACAAATGATCAGATGCCCACACAAGCCATCTGGGCTCATATAAAAATGCTGCTTTGGACAGAGATACAAGTTGCCTCTGAAGTTTGAGTGAGGAAATTCTAGGGAAAAGTTTACAGAACTGGTTAGCATAGGGGAAAAGCCTATTGAGAGGGTGTGTTGAGCAAGAAGGTCCCTAGCCATTGACTTACTGATGGTTTATTGAAGATTTCTTCTTTTTTCTTTGGGTCTCTTGTTTACCAATCATTGGTAACAGAAGGCTTTGGGTGAGCAGCACAATGTAAGCAGAGCTATTTTGTAGCTGCTTTGTCATAGTCTTTGTTGTTCAGTCATTTTTCAGTTGTGTCCAACTCTCCGTGACCCCATTTGGGGTTCTCTTGGCAAAGATACTAGAGTATTCACCATTTCCTTCTCCAGCTCTTTTTATAGGTGAGGAAACTGAGGCAAACAGTGTTAAGTGACTTACCCAGGGACACATAGCCAGAAGTGTCTGAGGCCAGATTTGAACTCAGGAAGAGGAATTCTCCTGGCTCCCAGACCTGGCACTCTGTGCTCTCTGGTGCCACCTAGCTGCCCTTGTCATATTCATCAGGGGTAATAAGATTTGACCTAAAAACATAGATGTGTCATGGGTGTTATGAGATGAGATGGGCCTTGACAATAGTTTTAAAAGTGTCTTAAAATTCATTAAATCTCATTTGCCTGCCTGGCAGTCAGAAATTTGTCAAGATTTCAAAGGGTGGTTAAAAAAATGACATGGAGTTCTGGATTGGAAGCCCAGGTGTGGTAGATAGGCAAGGGAAGGGTAGGGAGTCTGGTGGGAAGCAAAGGACACATAATTGCTTTGATCCTAAAGCCTCAGGGGCCCATATAACAATGAGATGTGGGGCAGATTCCAGGAAGGTATTTAAAAGATATTCTTTCCATTGCTTGAAGATATCTGTTAGGTCTATAATGTCTGTAAGGTTTATAAAAGTGCTTTGTGGGGGGCAGCTGATTGGCTCAGTGAATAGAGCTCTGGCCCTGGAGTCTGGAGGACCTAACTTCAAATCTGGCCTCGGACACTTAACACTTACTAGTGTGTGACTTTGGGCAGTCACTTAACACGAATTGTCCTACCTTCCCCACCTCCAAAAAGCAAAAAAAAAAAAAAAAGTGCTTTGTGGGGCAGCTAGGTGGGACAGAGGATAGAGCATCATCTGGAGTCAAAATGGTCTGAATTCAGGTCTGTATTCAGACACTTAACTGTGTGACCCTGGGCAAGTCATTTAATCCTGATTGCCTCAAAAAAACCCAAACAAAAAACAAAAATAACAACCCCCCTCCTCCCCCAAACAAAACAACCCAAATAAAAAGCACCTGGTTAGGATGTCAAGATGAAGAGATAGAAAAGGCTTTAGAGATCATCTTGTTCAAAAACCTCATTTTACATGTGGGAACTGAGGGACATTAAGATTGCTCAAGGTCAGAGAGCTGGACATGGAATTTGAATCTGGGTCATCGGACTCCAGAGCCAGTGTTCTTTCTTCATCCAGTGAGTTGGTGTCTAAAAGCAGTTAGACCTAGTTCTTGATCTAAAAGTAACTCTTATGAGCTCTCTTTAAAGAATGCTTGTTTAAAAGCAGTTTTATTTTCTATGACATATTATTTTTGAAAAAAATTTCATAGATATACAATTCTTAGGGGCCTTTTCTTAGACTTCTACTAGTTCCTTGGGTTCTTTTTTTTTTCTTTCAAGTGTTTCCTTAGGAGTTATCCTGTTCTGATAGGCTACTCCAAGGAATTCCCAAAGAGAAAGTCAAAGGTATTCAATCAATAAATTTATTAATTAAATTCAATAAACATTTCTTGGGTGCCTACTATGTGCTAGGAACTGTGCTGAGTACTAGGGATACAAAAAAAAAAAGGCAAAAGACAGTCCCTGCCCTCAAGAAACTTACAATCTAATGGGGGGTGGAAGAGAACATACAAACAAATGTAAACAAAGCAAGTTATATACAGGATAAATAGGAAATAATCAATAGAAGGATGACACTGGAATTATGAGGGGTTGGGAAGGCTTCCTGTAGAAGGTGGTAGCGTTTTAGTTGGGACTTAAATGAAGGCAGACATTGTGTTAAGTGCTGGTGATGTGAATGAGAAAGACAGTTCCTGACCTCAAGGAGCTTATAGGCTAATGGGAAAGGCAATATATAAAAGGAAACTGAAAAGGGAGGGGGAAAGGGAAGGTACCCTGTTTAGGGGCGTGATGAAATTTGAAGGGAGTACAGGTGAGTAGGAAATAACAGATTCAGGCACATGTGCCCACATTTGCTCTTGGCAGAGGGACTTCATATAGTAATTAATAATGACTCATGTTTCAATAGTACATTAAATGTGGGGCAGTAGGTGGCATAGTGAGTAGAGCATCGGCCCTAGAGTCAGAAGGACCCGAGTTCGGATCCGGCCTCAGACACTTAACACACACAAACAAAAACCTAGCCATGTGACCTTGGGCAAGTTACTTAATCCCAATTGCCCTCCAAAAAGCAAAAAAAAAAAAAGTACATTGAATGTTTCAAAGTTCATTCTTCCCGGTAATTGGACCATTAGGTGGCACAATGGATAGACTTGAAGTCAGGAAGATGTGAGTTCAAAACTTCCTTCAGATGGCTTTGTGACCCTAGGCAAGTCACTTAATCTGAGTCTCAGTTTCCTCATTTTTAAAATGAGGTAATAAAAAATCCTACCTCAAGTGGGATCAAATGAGCTAAAAAACAAAATCACTTTATGGTTTGCAAAATACCTTTATAAATGATCTCATTTGATAATAAGAACTAGCTTTTTTTTTTTTTTTTACATTTTATAGAAGAAACCAAGACTCCAAAAGGTCACTTGCCCAGTTACACATCTTGTAAGTGGAAGAAACTCAAAACTGAACCGAAGTCTTCAGGCTTTAAATCCAATCTTCTTTCTACCACATACATTGAAAACTTTAAAGCATTATAAAATGTTTTTATGGTGATGATTATCACGAGGATGATGAGAAGGATGCCTCATTGATGCCTCTGTTGCTAATTGTTTCCTTTCACTAGAAGCTTGCTCATTCTACCACTGAAATTATAGCTTAATTACCATTCCAGGGTGGGCTCTGGGTTGAGATGGCAACTTATCCAAGATAGGGTTGTCTGGGAACCCTTCCCTGTTGGGAGGTATGTATTATCATGCACACATGCACAAATATGTACACATATATTTGACCAGAACTATAATTTCACCAGTGCAGGGAGAAGGTGAAGAACTCCCTTTACCATTGTACATAAATACATTCTCTGTAGCTTATGGTCTTAGCGGCTTATGACGTTGAGAGATCAAGTGTCTTGCCCATGGTCAAGTTAGTATATATATACCTTCCTGATGAGAGAAAAAAAGAATGCTCTTTTCTCTATGTATGGAGCAGCCAAGTGTGTTTCTTTGGCTCAGCATCTGGAGGAAGCAGGTTTCATATTAGAATTTGATTACAATAGGCTGCTGATTTTTGTTTGTTTGTTTTCACACATTAGGGAGGGAGGCAGTTCCGAAGGCAACAGAAGATCTATAATCCAAGTCAGTCCTTCTGGGAGAACCATTTTCACAGCTGGGCTCTAGCCCATTTTTTTTCCTTCCTAGCCCTTGAGTTCCCTTCCCTAGTCTTTTTTTTTCCTTTTTCTTTTCCTTTCACTCAAAAGTTTGCATTTCACTTAACAATGAAGGCAAATTCCAACCAGGGTCCTTGGCACATCCTGAAATCTGAAGTAACCCACATGGTACAATTTCCTTTTTGCAGGGCCCAGGGTTTTGTTTTTTTTCTTAATGAGAAATTAAAAACAACCCACTTGGTCTTTTTTTTCCCCCGAGGCCTTGTACTTGATTTTTATACCTTATATGAATTCACCACTATTTGAACTGGTTTGTTTTTTTTTTCCCATTGTCTCCTTACCATTCTGCCCTAGTCACTCAGCAAGCACCATTGTTTTCTTTGGGATTTGGTTTAATATAGTTGCCTGTTGGAGAGGGGGGTAGAGAATGAAGAAGGGAGGGGATTTTAGCTTTCAGTACCAGGATTATGAATAATGCCCTAAAAATTTTTTTTCTTCCTTTTCCTTTTTGGATTCCAAACAGGGGAAGGGCCTACATCCAGTGTATCCTGTATGGGTCTATGACATAGATCCCGGGTCTCAGAAATTGTTTTCTGGTTTCCTCTCAAATTCCCAACCTTTCCAGTGTTCTGGGAGTTTAAAACCCCTTCTTGTCTGTACTAAGCCAAGTGGGCCACCTGTGGTTGAAGTTTTCAGTCCACATGTTGTCAGGAAGTGCCAAAGGCTGTAAAGAATGGGCTGTATCTAAAGGCCTGGAATATTTCGTGTGACTGTGAGGGGCTCTTCCTCCTCCACTAAGAAAAGCAGAGCAAGGTTTGGACAGTAACTTCTCATTTCATAACATTCTCAACAGAACCCAAGAACACTTGGGTTCTCGGTATCTCTATAGACAGTGCACCCCAAAACTCTGTTTTAAAGCAGGTGTTGGTGTCTCATTTTTCCCAGGGAATTATCCATTCTACTGTCATTGGTCTTGATTTTTGCCTTGGGTGTCTGACCACTTTTTCTTAATTCCATCTGGTAACAAACCTCTCTGTAAGCAACTTAGTTCCACCCTTACAAATTCATCAGAATAAAGAACCTCTCAAACAGTTCCTCTCTTTGTGTAGTGCTGCCAAAAGACAAAGGCAGTTCTCAGTTCATTTTATTTAGATGTAAGAAGAACGTTAGGGATTATCTAGTCCAAAGCTCATTGTATAGATGATGAAACTAAGGTTCAGAGAGTTTTAAAGTAATTTACTCAAGGTTATCAAGATCCTGGGTTACAAATATGAACCCAGGTTGATTGATTGATTGGCTTAGTGTTGAGATTTAGAGCTTCATGTGTGGATGCATTAGATTTTCAGTATTTAAAAGTCCCATCACAAGGCTGTTGTGAGGAAAAAGATCTGTAAATCATGTATTTATCATACACACATGCAAATGCACACATGCACAAATATGTACACATATATTTGACCAGAACTGTAATTTCACCAGTGCAGGGAGCAGATAAAGAACTCCCTTTACCATTGTACACAAATATGTTCTCTGTAGCTTATGGTCTCAGAGAGCTGCTTGTGACATTGAGAGACCAAGTGTCTTGTCCATGGTCAAACTAGCATATGGCAGAAGCTGGGCTTGAGCCCAGATCTTCTTGATTCTGAGACCAGCTTTCTATAATCATCAGCATCAATGTCAAAATAATAATAACTAGCAATGACTAGGAGCTTTAAGGTTTGCAAAGTTCTTTATAAGCATCGTCTCAGTTGATTCTCACTACAACTCTGAGGTAGGTGTTATTTTTATTGCTACTTTAAAGATGAGGAAACTGAAAGACAGTAGTTTAAGTGACTTATTTAGGGTCAGCCAGTTAATTGTCTGAGTCAGAATTCGAACTCAAATCTTCTCCCAATCCACCTGCCATCTAGTAATTGTCATAATATTGTAATTCATCCCAGCAAATATTTAGTGTTGAACATGTATCACACTTGACATTGGGGCTACGAAGGTACCTCTTTTGTCATCTAAAAACTGAGAGTTCGAGTAGAAGGTCTCAAAGGGTCTTTCTCATTCTACATGGCTGATCTGATGGACCCATCGAGGAGTCCAAATCGATTGCTTTTCCCTGTGTGCCACACTGTGCCAGATAGTGCAAATGAGCAGAAATCACTCCTACAAAACGTTTTTTTCCATGCTTTTCTAAAACTTGCTGGTTTGTGACCTGATTTCTCATAGACCTATTAGCCTCATTTCTCAGACTCTGCCCTCCACACACCTGAGCTAGTTTGCATAGCTACTCTTATCTTTTGCAGGCTCCCAACTCCAGCAAACCTCCTAAAGAGAAACAAATTTCACTGAAATGGCTCCATGCCAGTGGCCTTTGGGGCTGCAATGAAAACAACATCCTTCCCATGACTAACATTGTTTCTGAGCAGAATTTTCCCAGTCATCTAGAACACCAACCACCCACTTTAAAACAACGGGAGGAACCACAGGGAGGCTTTTGCCTCAGTGACTGAGATAAGGCACTTGCCATATTGTGTGGAAAATTTAATTAAGTGAAGTGAGACAATTGGACCAGCATCCTGCCCCCAGAAGGAAAGGGAATTAACCTTTGCCTGCTGCTGCTGTGCCCAAGGTCACATTGAGTCATGTTATGATCAGACTTGCTCCTTAGCTCGAGGGAGGATGCCAGCTGACAAGTTGCCCCCGTGTAGAGCCTAGAGACGGCTACTAGCCTTTCTTCTTCTTCATGCTTGGTAGGAAGAGTGTATTTCTTGCATGTCTTAGTCAGAGGATAGATTCTCGGGGAACAAAGCCAAAGGCTTCTGTCTTTCAGAAGTTGACCTGGGAATCCCTCTGGCTGCTATTGATCTTTGGTTGGGTAAAGTCAGAGGCAACCTCTATTTCATCATAGTTAATGTTGAACAAACAGTAGTTGACCCTCATATAGGACTCTTCATTTTAGAAAGCTGTTTCTGTAAATATAAGCCTCACACTTGTAATCCTAACACTTGGTCAAAATAACATTTTTTTAAAGCAGTCTTTTTTGAGGGAGAGTTGTGAGCATTATCTCTATTTTATAAAAGGGGAAATTGAAATTTTCTCTAAATGATGTGCAGTGGTGATTTAAATGGCCCCATTCTGATCAATACTACAAACAAATCATGTTTACATGGAGACCTCAAACCTGAAGGCTCTAAGTAGCGGTTTGTTAAGGAGCTGTTTTGTCAAGGAGCTGTTTTGTCATGGGAGAATAGGGCCTAACTCACTCATTGTCTAGATCACCATTGCAAAATCTCTCAAATCAATAAATCAGTCAACAAGCATTTATATTTATATTTAGCACCTATATATGATGTGCTAAGGCCTGAGAACACAGATAAATATAAGCAAAAAGCAAGACAATCTTCACCCTCAAGGAGTTACATGGTAATAGAAAAAGGAAGGAAAAAAAGGAAGCTGAAAGGGGTTTAGGGGACTTGGTGGGAAGGTTCAGAGTGCAGGCTAGGGGCCCTCCTTTAAATGGAGGTTCTCAGATGAATCAGTCAGAGGGAGAGACCACTGCAGAAGAGTACTTCTGATGTGTAATTCCAGGACTGAGGTGATCTTCCAGAATAAAGGGGTTAGAAGGCCTGTAGCTCCAAACCATTAAAAAAAAAAAAAGACAATTGACTTTGGCTGAAAGGTCTGTTGTTTCCCAACTCAACTGTTAGTGAGCTTGTCTGGTAAAGATTTCCTTGTTTGGGGTGGCGGGGGGAAGAATTGTATTTCCTATTGGTGCTTATATTTAACTCATGGAATTTCCTCCTTCCCTCAAATCCTGTCTCATCACAGTGACCCTGGAGCTCCTTCTCTCATAGAACCCACTAAGCTGGATGTGAGTTGAGTACTGTCCCTTATGGATTTATGCCTCTTGAGACCAGTTTACTCAAAGTTCAGAGGGGCTCATTACTTTTCTTTGACCGTCAGCTAATAAAGAACTCCACAACTCCTAAAACCATCTCCTAAGGAATTGAGAAAGGGTTAACAGTTTATATTAATGGAGTAAGGGCTCACACCAAAGAGACCGTGGATTCCAGAAGCATTGCATGAGTTTCCTAAGGGTTGGAAGATAAAAATATTCATGTTTTCTATGAGAAGAAATGCAATTCAACTCAATAAACATTTTTTTAAAGTTTGCGTTGAGCTAAGTGCTGGGGGTGATACAAATACCTGTCTTTATAGATCTTATAATCCAGTTATAATATGTGATAGATAGATAGATAGATAGATAACTATCTATAATCAATATCTATAACTCTATCTGATATCAGTAACTATAACTGTGATTCCAATCCACAGTAATGCATTGTTTTATTTTGTCATAAACAAACACTGGCCTTGCAACCCTGGGTAAGTCACTCAACCTTTGCCTGCCTTAGTTTCCTTATCTATAAAATGGGGATAATAAGAGCACCTATCACCCAGGGAGTATAAAATGAGATTAATATTTATAAAGTACTTTGCAAACCTTAATTCACTATATAAATGCTATTATTATTATTATTGTTATTATTATTACAATAGTCAAAACATTAATTTCTTGTGGTCAATATTCTGGTGAATACTTAGCTAGGCTGATGCTTAGATAATGGCCATATATAGTAGTTTCCAAGCCTGTGCTCTCATGAGCTTTGCTGCTTGGAGGACCTGCCAAAACTTTCTTTGTGCTGATATAGTTTTCAAAAACCCAGGGTCACTCATGTGCCATGATGAGATATGGGAGTAGGGCTTCTGTACAGGAAAAAAAGCTGAACTTGTAGACAAATAGACCTCTCTTTTCTTTTTTTTATTTTTGCAGCCTTTCTTTCCTAAACATTTAAAGGGAAAACTAAGATATTCTCAAGGTCTGGCCAGGGACAAAAGCACCTTTGGCACTAAAATATTGTCCATCTTCTGAGTAGGCTTCATAAAAGATCATGTTTGAAAGGCTTCTGAGGGGGCAAGAAGAGCTCTTACATAAAATTGCAAAGAAACAGCAAAAGCGTGTTTGATTTTCCATTAGCCAGGGAGTCATTTTATTTCCTACAGAAATAGTAGCAGACAAGAAAGCAATTAGCGTTAGTGGGTTTACAGTGACGTCCCTGGAGTCGTCATAATACTTGAGCCAGATGTCTGTGTTTTACTGGTTCTCTGTTCAGAGAACATGTCAGAGTTATTTCTAATCTTACCCTGTCTCCCACCCTGTCTCTCCTTCATCTCCCTCCTCCCTCCCACCCTCACACACAGCCCCAAAATAACCCAGTTAAGAGAACAAAATATTCCCTGAACAGCTGAAGAAGGGCTGTTCTTTGGATAATGAACAAGCATGCAGCTTTTTGGGAGGGGAAGTCAAGAACAGTGAAAATGGACTAAAGGTCTGAGTCACAAAACAGCTTAGCCTCCTAATTCCTCTCCCTCCCCCCACCTAATGAATCTGTCTCAAGGTTCCTTCATGCTAAAGCTTATCTGGGACTAGGTCAGGGGTGGGGAACCTGTGGCCTCAAGGCCACATATGGCCCTCTAGGTCCTCAAGTAGCCTCATGGCCACAAGGTTTGTATTCAGTCAAAGGGCTGCACTTGAGAACCTAGTGGCCCTCTAGGTCCTTGGGTGTGGCTTTTTGATTGAGTTCCAAGTATTACAAAACAAATCCTTTTATTAAGGGGATATGTTCTTTGAAATTTGGATTCAGTCAAAGGACCGCACTTGAGGGCCTAGAGGGCCATATATGGCCTTGAGGACACAAGGTTTGGATTCAGTCAAAGGGCTGCATTTGAGGATCTAGAGGGCCACCTCAAGGTCAAAGTTTCCCCACTCCTGGACTCGGTCCTAAGGTGGATCGTAAGGGGAGGGCAGGAAAGGAAACATTATATTTCCCTAGTCTCGCTCCTACTGTCCTAAAACTCTCATCCTGCCTCAGAAGAAGAATTGAGAGCAAAACTAGGGAAGAAAAGGTGGAAGGGGGATGAAGCAGAGAGAAAAGAAAAAGATGAGAACTTTCCCCACCCACATGAACCCTCTTAAACACTTGGAATGCTATTTCAACTTCTTTCTCATTTCAAGTCTTTTTGGGGGCCATAAAACCCCTGGGATTAATGAATTAAATTGGATGGACATTCATTCTGAAGTGGCACTGTCAATCATTCCAAGATCTGGTTTTCAGTGGTTTTTAGGAACACTGCACGAATCTGTGAAAATCATAATAAAGACATATTCATTATAGCCTTTTTCAAATGCTACACACTTTCACAGAAATCCTCATCTGAGAATTTGAATCATCAGAGTGTCACAAATCAGATATTTAGAGCCATGGTTGGTCTTCGTTTTACAAATTAGGAAACTGAGGTTCAAAGAGGTCATGTAACTTGCCCTGAAGTCACATGGGTAGTAAGTTAGTTAAGGTAGTATTCAGACTTGGATCTTCTGATTCCAAATTCATTATTCTTTTTCACTATCCACTTGTTTCTTGTTTAGTGAAAGGTTGTAAATCAGAAAATTTGGATCCTAGTTCTATCTCTGCCCTTTTGCTGTGTGACCAAAGAAAATTATATAAATTCTTTGGGCCTCGGTTTCCTCATTTATAAAAGGAGAGCTGGACCAGATGGGCTCAGAGGTTTCTCCTAGTTCTAAAAAATGTCATGATTCCATGATTCAGTGGATATGGGCAAGAATAGGTCTACCCTATACTCCAGTGTTTTCTTCATTTATCCATGCTTTGAAACATCCGGCAACCTCTCTATCCCATTGTTTTTGTATCAGGAAAATTCAGGAGATTTTCAATATTTTCTACACCAAGAGAACTTATGCCTGTCTCTCCTGAAAAGAATTCAAACCATCAATGCTCAGTGGTAATACTTCTGTTTTATAGCAGATACAATGACTAATCTAGTCTTTGCTATTCAGTCATTGATTTAATAAGCACTTAATTTAGTACCTCCAACAATGCAAAGCACTGTGCCTGGTAGTGATACTGAGGCAACAGAATAGCAGTGTCTGCCCTGAGGGAGCTAATATACAGCTGCTAACTGATAAGAACACCTGATGTGGTCAAGAAGAACACAGTTCAAATTTTGCCTTAAACACTAATTAGCTATATGACACTGGGCAAATCACTTAATCTCTGTCTGCCTCCATTTCCTTATTTGTAAAAATGAGGATAATAAGAACACCTACCTTCCAGGATTGTTATGAGGATAAAATGAGATGCTATTTGTAAAGCACTTCGCAAACTTTAAAGTACAATATAAATGTTTGCTATTATAAGTATTACTACTGGGAATATACAACATTTCCACAGGTAAATTTGAGACCATTTGAAAAGTGACATATTAATGTATATTGAAATCAGAAACAGCTCCCCCTAGGAAGTATCATTATTAAAAAAAAATTAAGAAGACGTCCATAGACACCAACCCATATACTTAATTTTTTTATCTTTATGAGAATGATCTTTACATGTATCCAGACCATTGATAAAAATATGAGAAAGACTACAGGGCAGCTTTCTGCAATAGCTGTCAACTTCATAGTGGCACAATTAAAAATGGTGAACACTCCACTGTGTTGTTTGTTGTTGTTTTTAACAGCATGTGACTCTGTAATATGACAAAAAAGGGTAGTTGGGTGGCTCTTTGATCTCTCTGGTATGGGTGCTCCTGACTGATACAGATTGGAATCCATCCATACACATATTTCTCATTGTATGAGATTTTTGTTCATGTTTTTTCATATATTTTCCAAAGTTTTATCCCCAATATTCTTCCTCTTGCTCTTTTACTATCCTGGGGTACTTTACTTAGATTATCCATCTATCATCTGTCTTCTTAGTTTGTGACTGGCTCACCTTTTTTCCACTGCTTAATAATACCTTGCTTGATGTCAGTGCTCAGAAGATGACAGAATGATGCTATCTTCATATACTTGTCTCCCATAGAATCTTGTATGATTTTACTGTATTCATGGAAGAGACTTCAGAGTCTTTCTAAACCAACCCCCCTTATTTTGCAAATAAGGAAGCTGAAGCCCAGGGAGGTTAAATGACTTGCCTGCTTTGTCTCTTGGGGAAGCCTTCAAATCTTAGCTTTTGTCCTATAAGGTCAAATGCCTTCTTAAAATCAATAAACAGTTAAAAGCATCTTATATCCTCTATGCCTCTCAGCCAGTTGAAAGACAATTTCTGATATGGTCTGTTGTAGAAAATTGTTTGTAAAAGCTTACCTGTTCCCTTCTTATGTTTTCATTGTGAATGCCCTCTAGGCATGCATAAATGATTCTCCTAAAGTCACTTTTGAATAATTTTAAATTTAAAAATACATTTATTGATGATACCTTTTATTTCACATTGTCCAGATTCTCACTTCTCTCTCCCTTTCTTTCTCCCAGTCATCTCTAAACACAGTATTTTTCTTTTAAAAAGAAAAAAAATTTAATCAAAGGTAATAAATTAAAAAAAAAATCTAACATTCTGTATAATGTTCTACACCTATGAAACTTCCCCTACCTTTACAAAGGAATGCAAAGAGATGTCTTCTTCTGTCTCTTCTATGGGGCTTAAACTTTTCTTTGTAATTTTGTTAACATTCATTTTCTTTCTTCTTTTTTTGGTGGTTCTTTTCATTTACCTCTTTGTTTCTAGTTTTCTTTTTCCTACTACAAAAAATGCTTCTATAAATGTTTTGATGTATATGGGACCTTCCTTCTTTCCTTCCTTCCTTCCTTCCTTCCATCAATGACTTCCTTGGGGGTATATGCCTAGCAGTGAACTCTCTGGGTCAAAGGGTATGAATGTTTATTTTCAGAATGCTTCTCAGAATGGTTGTATTAATTCATAAAACCATCAATAATGAACTCCCACACCCCTTCCATACCCTTCTTATTAAAGATTGGTTCATATAGCTTGCAGTTCTTTTGAGAACTGTTTGATCATATACTTTAACTGCTTGTCTATTGGAGAGTGGCTTTGGTCTAATTTCTATTAATTGTCCAATCAAACACTTATCTGAGAAATTTGAATCAAAGTTTTTTTTTAACCATTCAGTCAACCACTTCCTTTCTTATCCTAGATGCATTAATTTTGTGCCGAAGCTTTTCAATTTTATATAATCAAAATTGTCTGTTTTACCTTTTGTAGGTACCCTTATTCTTTGTTTGGTTAGGAATTCATCTCCTAACTGTAGCTGTGAAAGTTCTATGATCCATTTTCCTTCTAATTTTTTTTCCTGGTATGATCTCTATTGTTTAGCTTTCATTTTCCATTTTGAATTTGTCAGAGAATATAGTTTAAGATGTTGCCCTAAGACTAAATTCTGCTAAGCTGTTTCCTGGTTTTTCTGATGAAATGGGGTGGGGGGGGGCTTTTTTTTTACAGTTTTTTCAAGATTGACTATTTCCATTTTTTGCAATTTGAAGAGTGTGAAGAAAAACCTCACCATTGTTTTAATTTTCATTTCCTTTATTGTGGTTTAGAGCAAGCTTTCATGTGCTTGCGGATAGCTTTTTTTTTCTTAAATAACAAAGAAAATAATTTATCAGCATTGTTTATTTGCCCAGTGATTTGTGTGTGTGTGTGTGTGTGTGTGTGTGTTTTGCAACTTGCTTTCTAAAAAATGTAGAAAATTGTGCTGTTTTTCCTGTTGCTCTTACTCCTCTAAAAAAAATTCTGAGTTCATTAAACATCATCTAAAATAAACACTTCCATATACATTGTAGAACTGAGGGGGTCTGTACTTGGAACTTTGAAGTTCTTTTGAAAACGTTTTTATTTTATGTTGACCAGCTATCTGTTGAGAAGTGGCTCATAGTTTTTTATATTTGTGTTTATTTCTGATTTATCTGGGATAGCAAACTTTAATCAGAGATATTTGATGCAAACATTCATTCCCAATTGACAGTTTCCCTTCCTATTTAGTTTATGAAGATTTTTTAGAACTTAAAAAGCAAGCATATCCATCAGTAGTTGCTGATGTCTTTGTTGCTGTTTGTTTGTTTTTTTTAATTTTGATATGTGTGTTTGTGAATGCATGCATGGCTTTTTTTTTTATTATTATAAGCGCTGTCTTTGAGCCTGTCCATTCTTTTGTGATGCCTCCAACACAGATGTCTTCAGTATGTATTTTGTAAGTGTAGTCTTTATGGTCAAGAAATTTGTCTTTAATGTGGTCTCAAATCTTACTTGCTACATTAGCACAGAGAAGACAAAAAAAAAACCTGAGATATTTTATTAGAAGAAATTTCTTTGATTTTTGGATTTACAGTAATAGAGACAGTGTTACAGTGGAAAGACTCATTTTAAATCAGGCCTAATGTGTGATCTGAACCTCTCTTCCTTAATAACCTCCATGACCTTTGATAAATCATTACTCCTTTCTGGACCTCGTTTTCCTCAACTATACTATGAGGGATGAGACTAGATGATTCTGATGGTCTCATCTGGTTCGAAGTCCCATGATCCTGCCAGTAGAAGTGCTATTGCTTCTCTGATAGAGTACCTATGAAAGAAAGAGAGACCTTTCTTAGTGGAGGTACAGGAAAAGAGCACTGTTTATTTGTTTTCCCTTAAGTTGCTCCAAAGACCCACTGTTTAGTAGAAGGATGACAGCAGAAACATTGCCCATTTCCTTCTGGTATGGGAAAACTGTTCCCCAGATGTCCTTATCATTCTTATACTAACTGGATCTTCAAAGCATTTTGTATTAGCACATCAGTACAAATGCCTGTGGTGGAAAGAGACAGCATCAAAAATGCCTGTGGTGGAAAGAGACAGCATCAACTAAGGAATGATTTAGAGACTTTAGACTTCAGTGATTTAGAGACCTCAGATTTAGATACTTTCTCCAAGTTTAGCACTGGATATTGAGCCATGCTGTAGTGCTGAATTCAAATCACCAGACTGAATTTTCTCCCTAGATTTCCCAAGATTTTCTTCCCTAGATTTCTTACCTTTAAAGTGCAGAAATGGGAATTAGACACAGTTCTTCAGTTGGGGCCTAATCAGTATGTAAGAGAAAGTTACTTAACTCCTTTAATGCATTCCAGGCTCATGTAGACTACCAGAAAACCTGAGATATTTTATTAGAAGAAATTTCTTTGATTTTCAGATTTACAGTAATAGAGACAGTGATATAGTGGAAAGACTGTCATTTTAAATCAGTCCTTATGCGTGATCTGAACCTCTCTTCCTTAATAACCTCCATGACCTTTGACAAAGCATTACTCTTTTCTGAACCTCATTTTCCTCAACTATACCATGAGGGATGAGACTAGATGATACTGATGGTCTCATCTGGTGCGAAGTCCTATGATCCTGCCAATAGAAGTGCTATTGTTTCTCAGATTCATGGTTGATTCACATTTAACTTGTAGCTTTCTATGTGTCTCAGATCTCTTTTTTGCTATATTCATGCTTAATCATCTGTTTCCTATACTTTATTTCTATTTTCATCTCCAAGTATACTACCCTTCACTTTGATCTTATTGAGTTGCTCAGAAACCTTCAGTGATGCCCCACTGATTAGAGAAAAAAAGAAAATAAAAGCTCCTAAGTCTGTTATCCAATCAAACTCCAATGTATTTCAAGACTACTGCTTCCTTTTACATAGTCTGTGTATCAGCCAAACCTGACTACTTGGCTTTCATTCTGTCCTCTTCTACCTACATGCCTTTATATCCATGATCTCTGATGTCTGGAGTGTTTGCCTTTAACATTTTTATCTGCTAACATCTTTGAGTTCTTTCAAGCCTCAGCCTAGCTATCCCCTCTTCCATGAAAACTTTCCCTGCACGCTCAATGACTCAGCTACAAGGCATCTCTGTCTCCTTAAATCTCTCATTCCACTTGTTTTTGAACTTTTCTTATGCAATTATCATAATTCTGTGTGTATTTACTTCTACACCTGTTCCCTTACTAAATCATAAGTGCCTATAGAGCAAAGATCAATCTCATTGGGTTTTGTTTTTCACCTGTGTATCCCTGAGTCCTTTGTAGAATACTGTGCATACTTGCTTAATATTAAGTGTTTGTTGATTTGAATTGAATTCCATAATGATCAGCCTACATATTCCAACAAATATGCTCCAATCATTCTCATCTTTTTTCATTTTTATTTGTGTGGAGCTGGTTCTACTTTACACTTAGTCATTGGAATGAAGAGAAATTATTGGTTTATAGTAATAGAGACAGTGGTGTAGTAGACTTATATATATATCTTAGACTTCAGAGAACCTCTTCTTCAAAACCCAGTCTCATGGGACTTCACAGGGTATACTTTTGGGGGTGGGGAATAAAAGTTCTACTTCTGGGAAAGTGAACAGGGGCGCATACAGATTTTAGGAAGAGTCTGAAATAATCCATTTGACTATAAAAAAAGAAACACTGCCATAGAAACAATATCACTTTTTTTCTTTTTAAACACATTGTTACTATAACTGTCTCATGATAAGTGTTTCCAGCATTAGGAGGGATGAATAAAATTAACTTGTGTCTATGGAGTTATTGTGAATAGAGCTTAGAGATGGGCTCAGAAAAAGGACTCAGTTGGTGTCCAATAGGACTAGGAATCTCTTAAATGTCACTCCTTGTTCCCATCCTTGAATGTTTGTGTGCACAGGAAGCAATTCCAGCTGGTGTTAACCCAGAACAGGAGACAGAAATAGTTATTCATATCTAGCAGAAACAGTGAGCTAAGAGGATCCAGCTATGAGGGCCTGATTCAATGTGTTGTCCACAGTGCCTCTGGAATACAGGATGACCTCCTTTCAGCTGGACTCCAGTTCTAAATATGTGATCCTGGCATAAAGATAAGCATCCCATCTTTTTTTTTTTTTTTTGAGGCGGGGAGGAGCAATTAGACACTCAAGTTTGTTTGAGAGTCCTGTTTGTTTTATCCATCACAGGATTTTAAGCTGGAAGGGAAGCTTGGAGACCACCTATACCTCATATTCAGGCTTCTACCTTCTGATGATATGGCAGAGTTGGGCAGTGCTGAGACCTTTCAGAGGCCTGCTTAGGACATTATATATAGAACTTGAAAGTGAAATGGGAAGCGAAAAGAGATAGAGTGATGGGAAAGATAATCTTATCATAGCAGATGGAAGAGTGAAAGGAAGAGCCGCATTATGTCATCTTCTTTGGGGGTTTTTGTAGCTCTGTTCCTTATAAGCTCCGACAGAACGGAAGGGGCAGGATGGTGGACAGGGCTTGGTTGATCATTAGCTGTGTCACAGATGGCGACCATCTCCTATAAGGGTAATGGGTCTGCCCCGTGGATGCTGTTACAGATCAGTGAAAAAACTGATTTTGAGTCTTCAGAGTGTGCCCATATGAAACACATCACATCTATAAATTCTTTGCTTTTGTTATTCCATGATGTTATTCCAAGAAAGAGGGGAGGGAAACCCCTTCTAAATCCTTTAGCCTGAACTACGGGTGTCTAGAAACTTTTTCAGTTGTCCTGTATTTTCATTAGACTTGAATACTGGACACTCCTGGAAAGAAGGGGTGGGCAAGAGGGTCCTCCATCCACAACAAGGCTGAAGAAGGTTAGTGTGGGTACTTTGCTTCTTTGGGACACATGATGCCAGCTTTGAAAGAGTCAGTGTATGCTGGGCATGGCTTTAGGATCACAGAAGGTAAGGTGTTAGAGAGGAAAGAGACCTTAGAGTTCAAGTCTGCCCTCCTCATCTTTTCTAAAGTCCAGAGTGTTCAGAGGACTTTTTCAAAGACACACAATTGGTTGGCAGCTCAGAGATTAGAACCCAAGTTACCAGACTATTTCAGTACTATTGCTCTCCAGGGTTCAGTAGTTAAGATGCAATCTTCTCATAAACCAACACTATAAATTGGGCAGAAACTTAGTTTTTTTGTCTTTTTATTCCCCTCACCTTGCATAGTACCTGGCAATCCTATTACAATCAATGCTTGTTGGCTAATTGACTTATCAGATATGTAGCAAATACTTCATCCTTCACCAGCCAAGCAATACTTCATCCTCTCACCCTCCCAGTCTCAAATAGTGGTCTCTTTTAGGGCCTAGGGAATTAGCCTGTATTAGAGTAGACCATTCCCCTCTGGCTAAGGCTTGAATTATCTTGGCCACTCCTGGGCTGAGGATAATCCAGAGCTGATTTGAATCTGTCAATATCCCTTCAGGTTAGTTATGACCTGAATTATGACCAGGAATGAGGCAAATTTCTAGGAATGAAGGTGTGAGGGAGGTAGTTACACTAATTTTTTATTTTTGGAGGGAAGAAGGTACGGCAGTCGGAGTTAAGTGACTTGTCCAAGGTCACATGGCTAGTTTTGTGTTAAGTATCTGAGGCCAGATTTGAACTCAGGTCCTTCTGACTCCAGGGCTGGTGCTGTATTCACTGTGCCCTGGTAGTTATGCTATTGAGAAGAAAGGCTTTAGAGTATCCTGGAAAGAAAACTATATCCATAGTCAGGAAAGTTGGGTTTTCACCCTCACTCTACTTCAGTCTCTGAGTGATTCTGGGCAAGATGTATGAGCACTTTGGCCCTTTGTTTCATCATCTGTAAAGGATTGGACTGCATGATCATCCATCTCAAGCCTTTTGTGAATTTACTTACTCCAATGCGTTAGATCCAAGGTAGGGCTCTCTTTAATAATGACAAGCACCTTTTCACTTGGTGCAAATGATCTCAATCATTTCTGAGATTCTTTGCTCCTTCTTTAATCCTTGTCCCACTTATACCCATGCCCTCCAATTCCCAATGTCTCCCAAGTCCACCTTCCATTTCTATTGAATTTAGTCAATGAATACATTGTTATTGTTGGTCAGTCCTTCAGTTGTGTCCAACTCAGTGTGACTCCATGGACGTTGTTTCTTGGCAGAGATACTGGTGCGATTTGCCATTTCCTTCTGCAGTATGTCCCCATTTTACCGGTGAGGAACTGAGGCAAATAGGGGTTAAACAACTTGCTTAGGGTCATACAGCTAGTGAATGCCTGAGGCCAGATTTGGACTCAGATCTTCCTGACTCCAAGCCTGGTGCTCTAACCATTGCACCATCTAACTACCTATGAATACATAGCATCTCTTAAAAATTACACTTTTCTGAATTGCTTTGAATGGTTAGCTTAGCAATGGTATAGTAAGAGAAACCACAATATCTTATTTGATAAATTACATTATAATATTGTTATGTATAATATAATTATATTAAAAATAAACATGTAGTAGGAAATATAATTATATAATGATATTAATTATGATTGTATAAATTA
Source organism: Gymnobelideus leadbeateri (assembly GCA_011680675.1). Taxonomy (NCBI): domain Eukaryota; kingdom Metazoa; phylum Chordata; class Mammalia; order Diprotodontia; family Petauridae; genus Gymnobelideus; species Gymnobelideus leadbeateri. The sequence goes on along the minus strand of WOXC01009015.1, from coordinate 156,831 downwards.
TATATTACATAGAACATCTGTTTTTTTAAATAAAATTTCTTTTTTATTCTCTCCACCATTTAATAATTGACAAATGTCTCTGTAAAATATCAGCTTTACTGTGGTTACATTGAGAAATTTTATATAAGCAATCTTATATCTTATGATGTTATATATCTTGTGTTATAATATATTGTATTGTATATAATATTATATGTAATTATATATTACATGTATTTCTTTGGCTTGTTTAATGACTTTATGGTTTAGAGCCAGCATTTCTTTCTTATGGACTAGACCATTTCATATAGGCCTATGCAGAAGGTCATAACAGGCAGCCCTGTGAGCAAAGCCCTGTGTAAGTTTTTTTAAAAAGGGAGATTTGGGTTCAAGTACCACTTCTGCCATGTGTGGGCTCTATAATAACATGTTCATATTTACCTCTCAGAGACTCGTCTCCTCATCTGTGTATATGGAAGTTAACAAAATTTATTCTACCTCTCTCGTGAGAATAGAACTTATGAATTCAGCCCTCTGGGAACTTTAAAGCATGATATAAATATGAATTATTATTTATAATTAGTTTTTCTCTATTTAAGTTATTATGACCTCCCCAGGAAAATTTGGACTCAGTAGTAATAGATCACTTACCATTTTATACACCAATTACAGTGTTAGCACCTTGAGTCCAAGGGGCTAACCCCCTCACCCCCCCAGCTTTCTTCTTCCTCATCCTCCTCCAGCACCTACTATACAGTGGAAACTCAATAAATGTTGGTGATTACTCTTAATGAGTAAAAAAATAATGTGATCTTGCCTTTTAAGGAGTTCTGTGGAGTTATGCCATATTATACATGCAAATGTTTATAATAACGCACAAGCAAATGTTCCTGAGAATCCAGCTGTGCAGAGAAATAAACACTATTGATTTTTCTTGGTTGCTTTGTGATATTTAAACCAGAGACTCCTGGTGTTTAAAGATCTGTAATGGTGGGAATATATGTTTACATGGAAAAAGATCAATATGAGTTAGCATATATCAATAGAACCTACAGAGGAAAAGTGATTTGCTAATTCAGCCTTAATCCTTTCTCCTCCCCAGGAATTATAGGGTGCAATATAATATATAGCTATAGAGATATGCTACACATTTAGATCCTGTGAATTTCTAACTATTGCAATGAAATAAATTTTAATACATGTTTATGTGAGTGAAAGTGGTTGTGATTATAGGACATGAAACTGTATGTCAACTCACAAGCACAACTACTGTGCTATACTTAAAGGCAACAGGCAGGCAATAAGTATATATATTAATACATACATACATACATACATACATACACATATATTTCTTCCACTACAATTATATGTTAAAATAATTTTAAACATTTGTTTTTTTCCCCTCAAAATTTTGAATTCCAAATTCTATCCCTCCCCCTCCTTCCCTTCTCCTCTCCACAAGATAGTAAGCAATCAGATATAGGTTATACATATGCAATCATGTAAAACATTTCTATATTAGTCATTTTGGATAGGAAGACACAAATAAAAGAAAAAAATGAAAGGAAGAAACTGAAAAATAGCATGCTCCTGTCTGTATTCAAACAGTATCAGTTCTTTCTCTGGAGATGGATAATATGCTTTATCATTAGTGCTTTGAGATTGTATTGCTGAGAACAGCTAAGTCATTCACAGTTTTTAATCATAAAATATCACTGTTACCCTGTACAGCATTCTCATGGTTCTTCTTACTTCACTATGCATCAGTTCATGTAAGTCTTTCCACTTTTTTCTGAAGTCATCATGTTTTCCATTTCTTATAGCACAGTACTATTCCACCACAATCATATACTACAGCTTTTTTTTTTTTATGCTCTTTCCCAATTAATGGGCATCCCTTCTATTTCCAATTCTTATCTACTGGCAAGGTAAGATACCAGACACTGAGGTCTTTTCTCTAACTAAAATGCCAAGCATTAAAATTCTATTGCAACTACAACTACAGTGGGCTGGCCAAGTTGTTCAAATGCAAAATATATGCTTGCCAGAATGACTACTTTGTGGAGAACTCACACAGGGCAAGCATTCACATGGTGGTCAGAAGAAGTAATAAAAGGATACTCTTAAGGTCTCTCTTAAGAACTTTGGAATTGATTGTGTGCCATGGGAGACACTGGCACAGGACCGCTCAGAATGGCGTGCCCATATCAGAGAAGGTGCTATGCTGTATCAGCAAAGCAGAACTGAAGTAGCTCAAAAGAAACATGAGATGTGCAAATTTAGAGAATCTCTCCTAAATGTTCACATGGACTCTTTGTGCTTGACCTGTGGTAGAGCATTCTGAGCTCATTGGTCTGATCAGCCAGTCAGACACACTGTAACTTGACTCAAGCATAGTGATGTCATTTTGGTCCTCATTGAGAATGAAGAACAACCAACCAACTTAGCTACCACAGAAAGAGCTGCTATAAATATTTTAAACAAGCTTTTATTTTAAGTACTTACTGTATCAGGCACTATGCTAAGTGCTGGGCATACAAATACAAGTCAAATGAAAGGTGGTCCCTGCCCTCTAACTTACATTCTAATGGAAGGAGGGAGAAATAAACATATAGTGTTTACTATGTGCATGTTTACAAATGTGATCTCATTTGATCCTTATAGCAACCCCGCGAAATAGATGCTATTGTTATGCCCATTTTATAGTCCAGGAGACTAAGGCAAAAGGTGAGAATCACACAGCTAGTAAATGTCTGCATTCAGATTTGAACTAAAGTGTTCCTAACTGCAGGTCCAGTGCTCTATCCATTGCACCACCAGGTGCCTCAGTTTCCTCCCCAATGGGGGAAGACAACACATAAAAAGGAACTGAAAAGCAGCAGTGGGACAGGGAAGAAAGAAAGATTAAAGTACCATTGCAGAGTCATGATGGAAGTCTGAAGAATCCCATACTGTTCAAGATATTCAGGATACAGGGACAAAAACAAAAGACTTCCTGCCTTCCAGGAATTCTATTAGAATGATAGAGTATGTACACAAATAAGTGTAGTACAAAGAATATTTATGTGGGGTAATGTAGTAATGACTGGGAGGATCAGAGAAGGCTTGCTGGAGGATAGGCCAACTGAGATAAGCCATGAAATAAGACTAGGCTTTGGAGAAATAAAGATAAAGAGGGTCTTAGGGCTGTTCCTGAGAGTGCAACCATGCAGAGGAATAAGCAACATTGATTTTACTGGTTGTTTTGTAATATTCTTTTTTTTTTTTTGCTTTTTTTTGAGGGGCAATTGGGATTAAGTGACTTGCCCAAGGTCACACAGCTAGTTTGTGTGTGTGTGTGGGTGTTAAGTGTCTGAGGCTGGATTTGAACTCAGGTCCTTCTGACTCCAGGGTCAGTGCTCTATTCACTGCACCACCTAGCCACTCCCATTTTGTAATATTCTAACCCCATACTGTTTAACTGGTACAAATGCATGAGGGTGAGATATGGAGTAATGCATTTGACTGGAAAGTAGGGGAATAATAATATGTAGTAATCACGACAGCTTGCATTTATGTAGCTCTTTAAGGTTTTTGGAGTTCTTTACAAATATCTCATTAGATCTTTGAAACAACCCTCTGTCTAAAGTAGGTGCTGTTATTATCCTCAGTTTACTGATGAGGAAACTGAGTCATCCAGAATTTAATTGACTTGCCCAGGGCAAAAGAAGCGTTAAGTATCTGAGGCTGGATTTAGACTCGGATCTTCTTGACTCCTGGTCTGACACTATCCACTGTGGTACCTAGATGACTTTAAGTAGATGGGAATTAGGTTGTGGAAGGTCTTAAATGCCAGGGTTTGAATGAATAAATTGTGACCTTTGAAATACTAGTTGTCCCTCAAACTCCTCCAAGTAGTTTGTTAGCCATTCTAAAACCCAAAGCTAGAATGAATGAATGAATGAATGAATGAATGAATGAATGAGCAAATGATTACATGGGTTTGGGGACTCTGGTTGCCCATCAGGCTCCGTTAGGTGGTTTTTCAGCTAATCTAAGATAGAAAAGTAGTATGTATTGACGTCTGGGTAAGCTTTCTAGCCTGTTTCATGGAGAAGAGAGAGAGACTGTTTAAGTGACTTTTTCTGCTAATGCTTTCTTGAGGGTATGGGTAGTCAATAAGTTGTTGCTGTCACTTGAATAAGAAGCAATGAGGTTGGATCCCATTGTCTGGTCTCATATCTAGACTCAAGTGTGGGTAATTTTCCTATGGGCTGATGGAGGAGAAAGGGAGTTAGAATTGTTGTGTTTGTCCTTCATTTTCAAAGAGGACCATGGCATCAGGGAAATGATGACATGACTTGCAGTTGACTTTGATTTGAGTGCATATGAGTGTGTATATTTGAGTGTGTATGGTCACTGGCTTCACTTTGTCCTCCAGAGTCATCTGGGTCCAGTGGCCAGATATTCATAAGGATGACTGGAGATGGTCCAAGGTGCAGTGAGAGACCCTGGATGCAATTGTGACCTTTGAAACACTAGTTGTCCCTCAAACTCCTCCAAGTAGTTTGTTAGCCAATGTAAAACCCAAAGCTAGAATGAATGAATGAATGAGCCTGGCTTTTTTCAGCTATGGTCTTTGCAGGTACTCTTTGTGAGTGAGGAATGATAAAAATCCTTTTGGAGTAGACCTCTTTTCCTCTTGACCCCTCTCCCCACTGTTTCCTGCTTATGGAGTGTACTATACCACTTTCTGACTCTGTCTCCTTTGTTCTTATCTGCCCTCCTCCTGCAGCCTGCAACAAAAAGGTTGAGCTAGCTAAGAGTAAATTGAGTCAAAGGTCACTGCCCAAGAAAAAGCACCTTTCATTGTGGCCAGAGGAAGTGCGTTGAGTAGATAGTCAGTCTTCAGGATAGCCCTTCTGTGTCTAATCAGACCTGTTCTGAAATTATCCAGGAAGAGTGACCACATGAGTCTTTCTTACACATTTTCCGAGAAAGAACCTCCCTTGATAACAGATTTCTCACAATAAGGAAGTTCTCAGTTCCTAATCTAACTGTCTATTGCTATAATTTAAACTGCTTCTCTTTTTGTGGTATTCAGGGCAGTAAAAAGCAGCAGCTCACCACTGCCCGTTCCATTTGCTTTCACATGCTTGAAAGTTGTAATTATGACCCCCTTTGTCATTCTTCTCCAGGTTAAAAGACCCTAGAATGGTAAAGGGAGGATAGCTAAGAATATCTAAATAGCTAACATTTATACAGCACCTACTATGTGCCACATACTGTGTTAAATACTTTGCAGTTATTTCGTTTTGTCCTCACAACAACGGTAGGAGCTAGGTGCTGTTATTATACCCATTTTACGGATGAGGAAACTGAGGTGGAACGAGGTTAAATGACTTGCCCAGAGGCACATGGCTACTTATGTTTTTTGAGGCTGGATTGGAGCTCAGGTGTTCCAGATTCCAGACCAAGCACTCTGTCCACTGTGCCTTCTAGTTGCCTCTAGGCATAACATTGGACCTGGAGTAAGATTAGATCTGCAGTAATGGGATCCTTAGAAATCCCTTTGCCTTTTGCCTCAGTTTCTTCATCTGTACAATGCAAATAATAATAACAGTCATTTCCTTAAAGGATGTTATGGGGAAAACACGAAGAACATTATGTAAGTGTGAGCTACTTTAAATTTCCTCCTAGGATTAATTTCACTAAATAAGCATTTTTTTGAACATCTAATATGCTCAAAATCCCCTAGTAAGCTCAATGGACAATATTAAGGATTTTGTAAGACAGAATCCCCATCTTCATGGTATTTATAATTTAGCTTTAGAGTGCAACATGGACACATGAAAAATTAACTCAGAACACAAAGCCATAGTTGATAAGTACCAGTATAGAGGAGAATAATTAGCAGCAATGTATGATGGAAAGCACTGGATTTGGAGTCTGAGGATCTGTGTCCAAATCCTGACTTTGTTCCTAACCACTCATGTGACTTTGGGCAAATCACTTTAGTTTCTCTGGGTTGGACTAGATGCCCTCTAACACTTCTTTTAGTTCTAATGTGATTCCATGAGGAAATGGCATTCCAGATGGGAGTCAAACATAAGCAAAGGCACAGAAATAGATACAAGCAAAGTATATTCAGATCACCCCTCATCAGAATAGAGTTTCCATCTGACTTTCATAGGCAGTGAGGCTAAAATGGTAGAGAAGCCCCAGGTTGTAGAGCCTAGATTCAGGGATGAGGAATTTTGACTTTTATCATGTAGGCATTGGAGAGTCACTGGAGGTTCTGTGACTTGGTAAGAGATGGGTGTAGCCAACGTATGTGTGATGACCAACTTTGATAGACTAGACTCTTCTCAACAATACAGGGTTATAAGCCAACCCCAAAAGACTCATGATGGAGAGAGATGTCTACATTTAGAAAAAGAACTAGAAAGAATTGAGTTTGAATCCAGATTGAAACAAACTACCTGCTTTTTCTTTTTCTTGTTTGGTTTTGTTTCCTCTTTCCCATTGTTCATTCCATCTGATACAATCCTTCTTTATAACCTGACTAATGTCTAATGTGAACATATTTGCAGATCCTATACTTGCTTGTATGCCGTGGGGGGGCAGGGGGGAGAGGGGAGGGAAGGGAGGGAAAGAAAATTTGAAACTCAAGGAATTGTGGAACTGAATCTTGTAAACTAAAAGTAAACAAACAAATTAATAAAGACCAATTTAAAAAAAGAGATGAGTGTAGCAGTGGTATGCAGAATTAGAAAATGGAAGAAAAATTAGGAGTGTGGTGCCATGTTTATAGAAATAGACAGGGAGAAACATTGGTATAAGAGACCTTAGGAGGGAAGCATTGACAGGTTTCATTGACTGACTATGAGAGCGTAAAACAGTCATGGACAACTCCCAAATCAGTCCTATTTTTGTGACATTGTTAAAATGCATGTACTGTTCCATCTTTTTTTTTTTAAGGATATAGTGCATTTTGTAAAATAAAAAACAAACTCACCAGACCAGACTATTAAAAAGACCTATTCAGCCAGTATTGGGGTGAGTTCATTACATGCCTATCATGCTGACCTCTTTTTTGATCTCTTCTCCCTACCTTCTCTTTTACTGCTTCTGGTCCCAGCCAGCCACAATTGATCCACAAAACTGGAGGGATGGAAGCAGCCATTCTTGTGCAGATGCTTTCCCCAAATCTACTTTCTTCCTGACCTCCCAGAAGTATGGAAGTGGCATGCATTGATTTCATTAAATAGCATTGTGCTAAGCTCTGAGGACTCAAAGACAAAATGAAGTGATTTCTGCCTTCAAGGAGCTAACATGTTATTGGGGAAAACACCTAGAACACAGAAAAGTAAATTAAAAATTGTTGTTTGTTGTTCATGCTTGAAGAGGACCAATGACGTCAACAGGATGATGATGTCTTGACTTTCAAGACAAAGTATTAAAAATATATTCAAAGTAGACACAGAGTTAGTTCCAAGGGTAGGGAAGGGTACCAGCTATTAAGAGTTTGGGGACAGAGAGGGAAGAGATCAGGATGGGCCTACTTTGGGAGGTAGCTTCCCTTTAAACTGAGGTTTGAAGCAAGCTAGGATTTCTTTTCTTTTAATATTTTTGGAAGGGGAAAGGCAAGACAATTGGGGTTAAGTGATTTGCCTAAGGTCACACAGCTAGTAAGTGTGTCAAGTATCTGAGACTGGATTTGAACTCAGGTCCTCCTGACTCCAGAGCTGGTTCTCTATTTTCTGTGCCATCTAACTGCCTCACAAGCAGGGATTTCTAAGAGGACTAGGGCAACCTACGTGAAGGTATGGAGATGAGATGTACATGGAATGTCATGTACAGGGAATAGCAAGCTGGAAAAAATGAATTGTTGACTAGATATGATGGTGCATGTCTGTAATCTCTGATACCAGGAGTTCTGAGCTGCAGTAGACTAAGCCCATTGAGTGTCTGGCACCAGCAACCCCATGAGCAGGTATCCATCTGCCAGGCTGCCTAAAGGGAGGACCAGCTTTGAAAAAGATTAAGCCAAAGCTTTGGTACCGATCAGCAGTGAGATTGGACCCTTTAAGAAGTTGCTGTGCTTCTAGCCAGGGGAAGATAGTACCCCTTCCACACTCCCAGAAAGAAAAGAAAATAGACTATTTTATATTCATTATCTTTTGCAGTAGATGTCCAGATAGAGCATACTACTGGTTTGGTTTTTTGTTTGTTTATTAACATTTTTAAAGAAACAGGCCAGGGGCGGCTAGGTGGCACAGTGAATAGAGCGCTGGCCCTGGAGTCAGAAGGACCTGAGTTTGGAGCTGGCCTCAGACACTTAATCCACACAAACAAAAACCTAGCCGTGTAACCTTGGGCAAGTTACTTAACCCCAATTGCCCTAAAGGGGCGGCTAGGTGGCGCAGTGAGTAAGAGCCGCTGGCCTTGGAGTTGGGATGACCCGAGATCAAATCCGGCCTCAGAAAATGAGCACCCACACACAAATAATGACTAGCCGTGTAACCTTGAGCAAGTTACTTAAACCCAATTGCTTTAAAAAAAAAAAAGAAAAGAAAAGAAAGAAACAGGCCTAGGCTCTGGTTAAACAGAATATTTCTGGAATATACTACTTAATATCTTCCTGGGTCAGGAAGAGATGTTCATAGTGTTTTCTTATGTTTATGTGGCACTTTTCATCCTATTTGACCATGTCACCCTCTTATTCCATAAACCAAAGTAACTCCCTATTACCTCCAAGATCAAACTTAAAATACTCTGCCATTTGAAGCGCTTCCATAGCTTGACTCCTTCTTACTTTTCCAATCTTTTTGACTTAATGAGATAGTGAAAGGAATAGTATCCTGTCTTTGAAGCTTGTGAAATGCATCACATCTAGGGGTTAGAAATTAAAATAAAATTTAAAAAACTAAAATTGAATCACCCAATCAATTTCCCTCCCTACCTCAACCAAAGTAACAATGTGCTTGCAGATGAACTTTCTTTAAACCTCATCCCACTTTTAAAAACCCATGTACCTTTAAAACAGCAGCAGCAACATGACTGATGAACAATGAAATGAAGGACATGTTTGGGGGAGTAAGCAGGTGAAACTGGAAGAGGGCTGCAGGCTGTGAGGGACTGGCATGTGAATGTTGTTGTTTTTTCCTTTGGTTTCTGCCTAATAACTGAGCTTCTCCCAAAGAACAGAGGCTCCTCTGCCTGGGGGACAGTTAGTCCACTCCTCCATCTCTGGGAAGCCTGGGTAAGGTGTCCTGGAATAACTTTCAGACACTTGATTTAGAACTGCTGACTCATAAACCTTAGTCCTTTTCCTCATTATTGTTGTTCAGTCTTTTCCATCAGGTCCAATTCTTCGTGACCCATTTGGGGTTTTCTTGGCAAAGATACTGCAGTGGTTTGCCATTTCCTTCTCCAGCTTAATTTTGAATGAAGTAAATTGGTCAGGTGACTTGCCCAGGGTGACACAGCTAGTTAAGTGTCTGAGGTCAGATTTGAACTCAAGTCTTTCTGATGCAGGGCTGGGCATTCTGTCTACTCAGCCTATATCAAAGTACAAACTCACATTTATACAGAACTTTACAGTTGACAAAAGTATTTTTATTCATCATTATTATGCATTGGAGCATGTCTAGATAAAGCATTTTGTTTGTTTTATTTATTGACATTTTAAAAGAAAGAGGCCTAGGCTCTGCTTAAATAGAACATTCCTGGATATTCTTCTGGGTCAGGAAATGATGGTTGTGATTAACTTTGGCCCCCTTCTATCCAGTAAACTGAAAGTGGTTCCCTATTACCTCCAAGATTAAACATAAAATACTCTGCTTGGCATTCAAAGCCCTTCCTACTTTTCTAAACTTCTTACACCTTCATAACCCCCAACCCACCTAAACATGTCTTCTTTTTTTTTTTAAACAAATGCTTTATTAACTTCTGTTTTACATCATTCATTTCCGCCAGATTTTGAGTTACAATCATTTTCCCCCCATTATTCCCCTACCCAACCTCCCAGAATAGCAGTCCCACAAGATATCACTTCCTCCAATCTGCTCTCTCCCATACCTTCTCCCATACCCCCTTCGAGTTTTCCATTAGAAGAAGATGAGTTAAACATGTATTCTGTGAACCAATGATACTGGCCTCCTTACTATTCCTTGCACAAGACACTCCATCTTTGTGGTCTGGGCTGTCCCCCATGCCTGGAATACTCTCTATCTCTTGGCTTGCCTAAAGTCCCAGCCAAAATCTTACCTTCTAGAGGAAGACTTCTCTGATTCCTACCCACTCCCATCCCCAATCACAGAGCCTTCCCTTTGTTAATCATCTCCAGTTTCTCCTCTACTTAGCCTGTCTGTTGTTTTTGCCTGTATAATTGTTTGTATGTTGTTTCTCCCATTAGGCTATAAGGTCCTTGAGAGCAGGGACTATCTTTTGGCTCCCCCCACCCATTCCTACTGCTTAACACAGTGCCTGGAGCATAGTAGGTGTTTAATAAATTCTTAGTGACTGACTATATGGTTTTTTTTTTATCTCTGTGTCTGTTGCTAGGGCTCCTCCTCAAGATCAAGTTCCTTTACCCTTCATCTCTGACCATCTAAACGCTAATCTTCTTTTTTTCTTTTTGAAGGGGGGAAGGGCAGAACAATTGGGGTTAAGTGATTTGCCCAAGGTCACACGCTAGTAAGTGTTAAGTGTCTGAGGCGGGATTTGAACTCAGGTCCTCCTGACTCCAGGGCCAGTGCTGTATTCACTGTACCACCTAGCCACCCCCTCTAATCATCTTTCCAGGTCCAGCCCAAGGCTTTTCTCCTCTGAGCCTATAGAAGTCATTCTGGAGCTCCTGTTACTATAATAGAATCACCCTACATTTCTATAGCACTTCACACTTTATATCCATTATTTACCACCCTGTAAGATAAACAGGGTCGGTATCATTATTCCCATTTTAAAGAGGAGAAAACTGAGGCTTGGGGCGGCTAGGTGGCACAGTGACTAGAGCACTGACCCTGGAGTCAGGAGGACCTGAGTTCAAATCTGGCCTCAGCACTTCACATTTACTAGCTATGTGACCTTGGGCAAATCACTTAACCCCAATTGCACTTCCAAAAAACCCCCACCAAAAACGAAATTTAAGTAACTTGTCTAAGGTATCCGAGGTAAAATTGGAACTGAGTCAAACCCTGTTCTTCTGGTTTTAAATCTCTTGTGCTTTTCAGTATAGTATACTAGTACGTATAGCATTTACTATTGGGGTATTCATTTCAGGGCAGGTGGTGGGTAATAGTGGATAGAATGCCAGTCCTGGCATCAGGAAGACTCATCTTTAAAGGTTCAGCTCTAGTCTCAGATACTTACTAGCTGTGTGATCCTAGGCAAGTCACTTGACCCAGTTTGCCTCAGTTTCCTCATCTGTAAAATGAGCTGGAGAAGGAAAAGGCAAACCACTCCAGTCTCTTCCAAGAGAGAAGAAACTGAACAATTAACAGTACCCATTTCACACTTTCCAGTAATGCTTTGTGATAGCCCTGGTATTTTATTGTTACCTAATTCATGGCTATTTAGCTTTTTAAAAGTTAGAAGGCATTGTCTTCTCAGGTCATCTGTAAGCTGTTTGAAGGGAGGGCCCTTTTTCTTGTTCTATCCTGCAGAGCCCTAAACAGTGTTGGTTGGGTCCATAGCAGGTAGAGTTGAATGAATGAATGAACATTGGCAGAGCTGCTTGTTAAATCCTTCAACTAAGGTAACATCTGGGTCCCAGATTCCTGAGGGTGTTGAACTTGATCCCTAACATTCTTTCCAGTTCTAAATTCAATGATTTTATAATAGCTACAAGAGTGAAAACTGAGTAAGAACAAATTGCCTTTCATAACCCACAACTATAGCCCTACACTCTTCACGCCCTGGAAGGAGAACAGGGTAGCAAGCTATGTTCCCTTTCTCTGTATGATGTTTTCAAGGATAGCAGAATATTCTTGCCAACATGTTGGCCTTTCCAAAATAATAAATAAAAAGTAAAAAATACCTTCAACACTATGCTTCGTAGGAATGGTTATGGAGAGCCCATATCAGATTGCATGCCATCTTGGGGAGGGGGAGAAAATTTAAAACTTATTGGAGGGAATGTTTAAAACTAAAATTAAATAAGTTAAAAAAATACCTTCAACTCTTCTACATAGTTGATTCCTTTCAGGTTCTGATACAATCTGGTTATATTGGAACAAAGTAGCGCCTAAGGAGAGGCTCAGCTACAAATTTTATCTTGATAAACCAGTAAAAGGAAAGGCACATACCTGAGATTAGCCCACATTGACATTATAATATTACAAACCCCTCTTCTGGTCTTTTGGTGCCTTGAGCAGAAGCAGTTGCTGGGCAACTCAATTATCTGTATTCTCCCAGGGTGATAGAGTAGGGCTAGGCTGTTCCTGTTGTCTGAAAAGCGCCAGGTGCAGGGAATCCCTCAAGCAGGAGGTTAGAACAGTGATACTGTTGCCAGACAGCTAGGTATCATCCCCTGGACAGACTTCTTCCTTTTGGAAAGAGTATTTCCTATTTTTTATTTTTTTTTTCTATTTTTCTTTTTTTTAAAGAGGGGGGGAAGGCAAGGGAATCGAGGTTAAATGACTTGCCCAAGGTCGCACGTTAAGTGTCAAGTGTCTGAGGTCGAATTTGAATTCAGTCCTGACTCCAGGACCGGTGCTCCATCCACTGCACAACCTAGCTATCCCGAGGATTTTCTCTAAAAGAAAAAAAAAGAGGGTTTCTCTGTGTAGGTTAATTAGACAGTAGATCAAATCTGATCTTGATCTAAAAACTTGTGACTTATTGAGATGCAAAATTAAGACCCAGCCATATAGATAATCATCATCATCATCATCACTTATTAATTTCCTCCCTGACTGCTCCATTGAAACTTCTCCATTGTCTCCAGAAACTCATCTTTCTGAAAAGTCACATCAACTGGGCATTGCCTGAATCCTTCTTGCCCCAGGGCCTCTCTCTCCTTTTGGCCAAAGAGGGTATGGGGTAGACATCAGAGATGTCTCTTGGATCCTCTTGGACCCTCTGGTTCAGGAGGGGCCCCCGGGCTGACACCTCATCATTTCCACCTGGCTGGAGGACTTCATTATCCCCATTAGACTTTTTGAAGGAAGGATTGTCTTTACCTTTCTTTGTGTCTCCAGTGCTTGGCATATAGGGGATGCTTTATGAATTTGTTGACTGGTTGACTATTATTTTTTATTAATAATTAATAATTTTTATTATTTTTTACCGTTATTATTTAATGAGAGGTTCAAGGATAATGCTTATGCTGACGTGCAAAGAGTATTGAACTGGTAACCAGAAGACTAGGTTCTAGTCAGTTCAATTAAACCAATATTTATTAAATGCCTACTATGTGCAAGGTATAGAAGGTATAGAAGTCATTCAGGACTTCCCTTTACCAATGAAATTACAGGTTCATTCCTTGTCCCTGAGAAGTCCAAATATCTGGTATTTCTCTGATCTGTATACTGTGCAGACCTGAGACTCCTCAGCAGGATACAACAATATTATACATACATACAGGTAACAGACTCCCATCCCCTAGACTGGCATCAAGAACCGCATATGGAAAATATTGCTGCATTCAAGGGAGTTGAAATGTGGCTTATTTATATCCATGGGCATAAATCTGGTACAAAACTATTATCCCATATCTGTAGACAACCCTTAGATCTTTAGTAGCCCTAAATGGGCAGGATCCAGGCTTTCACATCAACTAAATAGATATTGAATAGTGCAATAGTATTTTATTGAGTATATGAATTTTGTGTTTTACCAAGTATATTTATTTTGAGCGTATTTGTTTTATTTTTTTTAAGTTTAGGAGGTAGTAAAGTGTGATCATTTTCATTTTACAGATGAGAATACCAAACTTTAGAGCCATGTTGGTCACAAACTGTGAACTCACAAACTTGTGAAGTCTTTTGACATCCAAGACTAAGGCTTCTACAGAAACATGGAAGCCAAGAATAGAACTGTACCGGCTTAGGGCAATTTTAGGATCACTGGGAATGCTTAAGATCTTTGGTCCTCAGTTTCCTCATCTGTAAAAAAGCAAGAGGGTTAGACTAGATGTCCTCGGAGATATCTTCCAGTTCTGGTTCTCAATTTATGATCCTTTGTTGCTGGAGAAGAAGAAAAGGGGGAGTGGGTAATGAGGGTAAGAGGGAGAAGAGAGCCATTCTTGAGGGAGGAAAATAAAAAAGGGAATAAGATGAAGGGGAAGCAGGGAAACCTGATAGATAAATTTGACAGTTTGGCCTAGGGTTGTCCTTTTAAGGGAGCAGATTGTATGACATTATGACATTGTCTTAAGCAAGAAAAATGTAGCTAGCATTTAAATAGAGCTTTAAGGCTGCAAAACACTTTACCAGGGTTTCATTTTATCCTTACAACAACCCTGGGATATAGGTGCTATTATTATCCCCATTTTACAGACCAAGAACTGAGGTTCAGTGAGTTTATGTGACTTGCCCAAGGTCATAAAGCTAGTAAGTCTCTGTGGCTGTATTTGACCTCAGGTCTACCAGACTCCAGTGCCAGCCTTCTGTCCACTACAAGGTTTCTTTTAAAGAATTGGAGATTCTGTGACTAAATTTAATCCTTTTTTTTAAGACCCAGAGGACATATCTCTATACCTGCTTGTCCCTGGGCTCTCCTCTTTCCTTATTCCCTTCTGTGGGCCTCCATGATAAGGGTTGAGAATTAGACTTCAATATCTTTCACCCTTTAGCATAGTGTCTTGCTCATTCTAAATTTAATACTCAAAAATGTCTTTAATCCCACCTAACTGGGAATTCCTTCTACTCACACAGGTTACAACCACACCCTGCCTTAGTAGACAGTCTTCTTAAATTACTATGGCCCCAAACAGGCATCAGTTGGTGGCCAACCTTCTGGCAATGAGCTTCTGGAAGCTCACAAGGTTCTAACTGGTCCTCTAGGGGCAGCACAGTGTGATCCATCTCCCACTATTCAAAGCCTTTTGCTTATTGGCAGGTTCTTGTGGGAGTTTGTGATTGATTGACATAGTCATTGAGAACAATGTCATGTTGAGGTTTGCAATGCACTTTTCTGCCAGCAGCAGCAGAATGCTACAGTGGTACAAAGGAGGAGATGTCACCAGAGCTGCCTTTCGAAGGATAAAAAGAGCTTTAATAGGCAGAGACAGAGAGTGGGAAGAAAGAACAGGCCCCCCTGGGATCCCAAGAGTCAACTGAAAGCCAGAGGTCAGCTATCCCTAGAGAGCCACTTCTTTCTGACCCTCAGTCTTCTCATCTGTCATACGGGGATAATTACCTTCTCATTACCTCACAGGGCTGGTATGAAGAGGGCGCTCTGTAAACCTTAAATCACTAGAGAAAGAAAAGGTCTTCCAGGCATCATGGTGCAGTGGAAAGAACATTGCAGTTAGAGTTCAAGGGCCTGGGTTCACATTCCAGCCCTACTACTTACCACCTGTGTAACCTATGGCGAGACACTCCTTAGGCCCCAGTTTCCTCATATGTAAAATAGAGAGGGTGGACTAAAACTTAGAGAATTTTTTAAACCTGGAGTCCATGAACTTCTTTTCAAAAAATATTTGATAATTACAGTCTAATATAGTTGGTTTCTTTTGTAATTCTATGTGTCTTGTTGTGTGTGTATACACACACACACACACACACACACATTTATATATATATATATATATATATATATATATATAAATTATTCTGAGAAGGGATCCATGGGCTTCACCAGAATGCCAAAGGATTCCAGGCCACAACAAAAGCTTCCTAAGCTTTGGACTTAGTCACTGGTCTACTTGGTCACTGGGGTCCCTTCCATATCTAGAGCCATGATACTATAAACGCTGTGAATCAGATAGTACAAATGTCATTTTATACTCATTTTATAGAGGAAATTTTAGCTCTGAGAAAATATGATTTGCCCATGATAACAGAGTGAGTAATTATCCAAGGTAGATTCAAAGTTGGTCGGGTCGGTCTCCTAAATTCCACTCTCTAACATAGCATACTTCCTCTGAGTGAGGACCATAGTCACCTCTCTCACATAAGGTACAGAGGACTAGTACAAGGGAGAAAGGAATGAGTGAATGAAAGATAAAGAAAAGATTTGTGTAGGAGCCTCAGGTAAGTCTTTTGCAAGTCCTGGATGGGCACAACATCTCTTTCCTCCCTCACCTACAACCAGTGAATGAAGTCCTCTTTTCCTTAGGAAATCTGCACCTGGATTTATAAAATGATCTTGGTGGCATGCAATGCTGCAGGCAGGGATGATATTGGATAGTCTGGGGTTTGCTGTGTGCCTTTATACTGACCCTTTCCTTCCAATACATTGTCTGAAGGGATTTAGTGAAATGTCCCCTCACGCCTCCCTGACTACTTCCCCATCTGTAAAATGGGGACAATCCATCCTCTATTACTGCCAAGAAGAGCAAAGGAGTACTAGAATCTTTCTATCAAAGGTGGCCTGTTTTAAATTAATCCCAAGAGAAAAGTAGGCTTGTCTGCCAGGTTTTTACTGCTTAAAAATAGTCTGTATTATTTGCAAAGTAAAAAGCCGAAGGGGAACACAAGTCAATCCTTGGGGTTGGTGCTTTATGACTCTCCCGCAGTGGAGTAAGTGATAAGCCAGCCTTTCCTCCTGCTGGGAGAGAAGAATTGGGTGGCTTATCACTCTTGGCTGGGGTGCATTGTCATCAGACCCAGCTGGTAAAAATAAAGGCTCTATCTCCTTAATACCCAATGTGGCAGGCAGGAAAGAAGAAAAGAAAAAACTGATGTGGGCGGAGGAGAAAAGGCCTGAGGGTGAGACTGTCAGGATAGCTTGTAAACTGTTCCTTGTTGAAGACTTGGCTGTCTCTGTCACTTTGTCTCTCTCTGTCTCTCTGCTGGCAGGGTCTCAGCCCACAGCAGGTTCAACGCTGATGTCTAAACATGGGCCTATTTCATAATGCAGAGAGGAGGGAGGCCTGGAATTCTTGTTCTCTAGGGAGACAGGTTCTGTGTTTCACTAAAAGAACTGATGCTTGACTTTCTTTGTTCACTTATCTGGTGTAGTATAGTATATTTATTTATCTAGAACAGCCAATAAGGAACTCAAACTTATAGCACTGTCTTCCTGTTTTTACTCCACAGTTCAATGTGCAAGAGATACATAAAGGAGCTATTTCCTACTTCCACTCTTCATAACCTATTCCAGTAAACTGGAATTGGCCTTGAATTCTGCACATCTTTTAGATAAAAATGAGTAGTGGTCATCTGAGAACTGAAGGGCCTGTGTTCACATGGCACAGACACCACTCTAGGCAAGGCAATAGAGTTATAGAGGGGGAAATATATCCCAGTGCCCCTTGTTGAAGAAAGAAAGAAAGAAGGGGGGGAGGGGGGAGAGAGAGAGAGAGAGAGAGAGAGCCGAAGGAGGTACTGTGGCTTCATGGACACAAGGCCAGGTGCTTCTGTCTTCAGTCGTCTTCCATGCAGTCTGGGACGCAGGCAGAGCAGGCCAGGCTTCCCATTTCCCTTCCCAGGGGGCCAGCTTGGGATTGGGGAAGCACAGTAGTCATTGCTAGAGCTGTACTGGCAGCTTAATTTGTGTCTTTCCAAGTGAAATCAGAAGGGTTAACGTTAGAGACATTGCGAATGAAAACTCAAACCTTTGCATAGCACATGTTGCATATAGATATTACACATTTGTATGCTACTCCAACAAGTTCCAAAGGCAGAGGCCTAGACTCCTTTCCTGCTGGAGTGTGAGATCAGAGCATGCTACCAGGGGTAGGTGGGGGTGACAGCCTATTTTCTCAGTCTTTATAGGGGGCAGTATAGGTTTCATTTTTTAAAAAGACTTACCTTTAAAAGTTGGGGGCAGGGATGAAGGGCATTGAGGAGTGTGTCAATATGTTAGGTGGTCTGTGTTAAAAACAACAACAATAACAAGCTAATTTAATATAAAATTGCCTCTTTTTAGAATCCTCAGTCCATAACACAAAGCCCGGCAATTTAATAATTTTGTTTAACAATTATTTTTAATTGTTAATTTAAATTAATATAATTAATATTAATTTAATAATTGTTTACTGATTGATTGATTAAAAATGTAACATGGGAAAAAAAGGGCAGGGGTGAGGGTAGCAGTCAAAGGAGAAAGGCCCCAGGCCAAACTTTGGTCTGGACTTTTCTTTGTCCTCTTTTCAACTTTCCAAGGTCTCACGTTTAGCTTTGAGATTCTTGGCATAGTTCTGATGCTTATGTTTTTTCATCTCATTCATTCTCCACTCATTAAAATGTTGTTGAGTCATTTCAGTCATGTCTGACTCTTTGTGAACCCATCTGGGGGTTTCTTGATAAAGATGCTGGAGCATTCTTTCTCCAGCTCATTTTAGAGCTGAGGAAACTGAGGCAAGCAGGCTTAAGTGACTTGCCCAGGGTCACACAGCTAGTGGTGTCTGAGGCTGAATTTGAATTGAGGTCGTCCTGATTCCAGGCCCAGGGCTCTAACTATTGTACCACCTAGCTGCCCCACTAATTAAAATAGCACATTATAATTGTGTGAAGTTTATCCTACCCAAACTGCTTTTACATGAAGACCTCTCTCTTTCCTTACTTATCTTCCTTTCTTTCCTCCAGTCTCAAAGGATAAGTGGTCTCCATCCTTGCTAGTCCTTTCATTTATACCCTTCATATTAAGTCTCATCTCTGGAATCAAATCCAGTGGCTTTTTCTCAGTCTTGATCCTTGACCTACCTTCAGTGTTAGTCACTGCTGACCAGCCCCTCCTTGAAAGTCTCTCTTCTTTTGGGTTTTCATCGACACTTCTCTCTCCAGGTTCTCCTATTGGAGAACCTGTCTGACCTGATTCTTTTTGTCTCCTTTGCTGGTTAATCTTCTTCCTCACACCTAAGAGTAGGTGTCTTCTAAGGCTCTAACCTCTTCTTTTTTCTCTTCTCTCTATACCTAGGCAGCTAGGTAGCACAGTGGTTAAAATGCTGGATCTGGAGTCTGGAAGAACTGAATTCAAATCTGACCTCAGACACTTAACACAAAAACTAGCCGTGTGACCTTGGGCAAGTCACTTAACCCCAATTGCCCTCCAAAAAGAAAAAAAGAACTAAGCACATAGTAGGTGCTTATTAAATGGTTGTTCGCTTTCCTTACGTCCTCCCCTGTGGCAGTCTCATTCACTTTTGTGGTTTTAATAATCACCTCTGTTCATTTGATTCTCAATTTACTTAATAATTTAATTCTTTACTTAATACTTAATTTACTTAATAATTTAATTCTCAATTTACTTAATAAAGTGCATTGCAAACATTAAAGTACTATATTAAAAGGGCAGCTAGGTGGAGCAGCAGATATTGTTATTATTTAGTTCTTTTCAGCTATGTCTGACTCTTTGTGACCCCATTTGGGGTTTTCTTGGCAAAGATACTAGAGCAGTTTGCCATTTCTTTCTCTAGTTCATTTTCTAGCTGAGGAGACTGAGGCAAACACTGTTAAACACTATCCAGGGTCACCAAGCTAGTAAGTGTCTGAGGCTGGATTTGAACTCCAGAAAATGATTTCTTCCTGATTCCATTGGGCCACCTAGCTGCAGATAGATTACTAAACCTCAAATAAGGAATGAGTTTAATCTAGTTTTAGACAGAGTTATTATTAACTGTGTGACCCTGGGAAAGATTGTTGTGAGAATAAAATGAGATCATTTTTGTAAAGTTTCTTCTAAACCTCAAAGTGTTTAACAAATGCTATCATTTTTATTATTAATTATTTTCCCCCAATTCTCATTCCTGAGCTCCAGGTCTCCATTTCCAGTTGCCTGGATGACTTTCTCAAGACAAATGTCCTTCTACCACTTTAAACTCAACATATCCAAAATAATTATAATAATGATGGTGGTGATATCTAATATTTAGCACTTTAAGGTT
Source organism: Gymnobelideus leadbeateri (assembly GCA_011680675.1). NCBI lineage: Eukaryota > Metazoa > Chordata > Mammalia > Diprotodontia > Petauridae > Gymnobelideus > Gymnobelideus leadbeateri. The sequence goes on along the minus strand of WOXC01009015.1, from coordinate 136,871 downwards.
TATACTAATTTGATCCTACTTTATGAGGTAGAGATGGAAAAACTAATTCCAAGGGATTTGCCCAGACTCATACAACTAGGAAACATATCTGAGGTAGGATCCCTGACTCGTAAGTTTCCCCCTAAAGCCTGGCCCTTCCCTTAACTTTCCTATTTCTCTTGATGACACTGCCATCTTCCAGTCATTCAGGATCAAAGCTTTTGGAGTCATCTTTGCCTCTGCCCTGTCTCCACCCCTACACCTAATTAGTTGTGAAGTCACCTCCACAACATTCCTTCCTCTTCCCTTAAAGGGCCGCCATCTTAGTTCAGGTCCTCATGACATCCTCCTGGACTATTGGTCTTTTCCTCTCCAGCACCCGGGAGTTCTTGTTTTTTGTTGATTTCTTTTCCATCTTTGTCTGTGAAGTCCCTTCCTCCCTTATACTGACTCTCCCTCTTCAGTTCAATGTGAACTTTCTTTCCTCAGATTTTATTATAACATTTTGCCCATATCTCTCCATTATCCTTCTTTCATTTTGCCTTATATGTCACTCGTGTCTCTGCTATATTTTCACTATTGAACTCTAAGCTACTGAAGGGCAGAAACGGTCTTTTTTCAGCTTTGTACCCCCAATGCTTCCCAGAGGACTCTGATTACATGAAGTTTTTAATAACAATTTGTTAAATTTAAAACATTATTTCAGTCTCTGCTTACCAACCTCGTGAGATAAGTATGATAAATGTCATTATACCTATTTTACATTAAGGAAACAAATCCATTCAGAGTGATTTGGTGATCAGACCAAGATAGAACCTGGGTCTCCTGATTTGTCATCTCTTTTCCATTGTATGTCACAACCTTTCACTACCCAAGACCTCTCTATCTGTCCTCCACCCCACCCAAGTGCTATCAGGTCTGATCTCCTGTTGAGCTCCTAATAGGGATAAACTCTAAGGCGTCTTTTCCAGCTCTTGATGTACAGTTCTATGATCTGAGAGCAAACATTGTCATTTTTTATTTGGAACTATTTAAGAGAAGTTCTAGGTTGCTTTTTTATTAGCACACACTCAGGATTAATAGAACAAACAAAGTTGTACCTTCTGGGGTGCAGCACCAGGGTCAAGAGCATACATTGTTGGAGTCAAGTGACCTGAATTCAAGTTTCAGGTCTGATTATGGGAAATCCATTTAATCTCTCAAGCTTAGTTGCCTCATCTTTAAAACAGGAATAATATTTGTAAACCTATCTCAAAGAGTCATTGGAAAGAAAGCATTTCAGAAATCTTACAAAACTATAGAAATATTTTAGATTTCTTTTTTGTTTTATTGGTAACTGACCATAAATTAATGTCTGTGAGTGAATGAATAGGTTGGGATCCCTTTACCAATTCCCCTGACATAAATTCCCCTAAGTTGTAAATTAGATAGTTCCTTATTTCAAACTAGTCACATCTTTTTTCTCCAGTAATTCCTTTTCATGAAATTAGATTGTGCCTAGGGTATAGGATGCTGTGCTTGAAACCAGGAACATGGGTTCTATTGACTTTGCTAATTGCTGCTGACTTGCTGGTTTGTCAGCACCAACAAGAAGAATCTTTGTGTTGGCATCTATAAAGCAGATGTGGGTGATGCAGACAAGTTCACAAAACTAATTGCTGTTTTATCGGGCCCAGAATGGGGAAGGGGAAAAGAAAAACTACCTCTTTTGGTGGGTGTGGAGCCAGAGGTGGGGTGAATGGCCCTCCCTGTCACTCCCCAAGAGAGCTTTTTGACTACACAAAGCTACCCTTCTTTCTGAAGCCCAGGCTTTGGCAGTCTGTATGTCTTCAGGCAACACCTCATTTCCCTGACAGCTAGTTCATTGCTTTTATAGAAGGTGGAGCTCTGTGGCAAGCCCTTGGCTGGCAAGACCCATTCTGTGGTGTGTGGTATTCTGTAGGGCATGAAACTAGACTCATCTGGGAGGCTTTGCTTGTACACCTAAAAGTAGATTCTGTTTTGGTGTGAAGATCTATCAGTTTATCCATCCATCCATCCATCATCCATCCATGTATCCATCCATACATCTCCATATCCAAACATATATGTTTATATGTGTGTATATGTGTATACATGTCTATGTATATATGTATATGCACACACATACATGTTTCTTCGACTCTATCTCTTCTAGTTCCCTCCTTCTGCCCTTTGCCTGATTAGCTCCCTGAGTGTGGGGCATTCTGACCTTGAGATGGTCTCTGCTAATATCCTTCCCTAATATCCCCTCAGTTGATCTGGTCAGGTCCAGTACCATAGGAGACTTGACCTGCTCTGAGGACTGATCTGGGGCAACAACCATCATAGCGACCTTTGTAATACTTTGTAGTACTTCCCTTTCCCTCTGGCACCTGCTGCTCCTACTTGGAGGCCAGCCCGAGTCACCTCTGAAGCACCCTTGCTGAGGTTTGGTAGGCCTGGAAGAGCCTGAGGGAAGGATCATGTTACCCCAACTCACCTTGTGGGAGTCAGGCCATCTGTCTCTTGTTGAAATGCCCAGGTCCCACCTTTCTGATAGCTGCAATAAAATGCGGATGGTTTGCTAGATTGAAAATAAACCCCTTTGTTCCTGGGCAATGCCCAGAGCTCACATAAAGACATCTTGGTCCTTGGAAGCAGAATTTTCAGGAGCTGACTTCAAATGAACTTTTCCACTGTTTTACCAGGTCAGAGAAGTTGATACCACCTACCTTAAAGGCACATGGATCAGCCAGTTTTGTGCAGCTAAAAAGCAGTAATTATACTGGATTTAAAGTCAGGAGTCAGTCACTCAGCAAGCATTTATTAAATGCTTCCTAATATGCCAGACATTGTATGTGGTGCTAGAAAGACACAAACACAGTCCCTGTCCTCAAGGAACTCCCAGTCTGAGGCAGACAACAGGCAAACAACCAATCAATACCCAAGACACATAGCGTGTTAAAAGGAAGGTAATTCCAGAGTGGAGGCACTAAGAGTAAGGGGGATGGGGAGGAAGGAAGGGGTGGGAAAGGCCCAAGAGTTTGAAGAGGACAAGAGAGAGAACATTCCAAGCCTGGGGGTCAGCCGGTGAGATTGGGAGATGGCGCATCTTGTGGGGGGTCAGTGTGGCTATATCAGACCATATGTGGAGAGGAATGAGGTATAAGGAGACTGCAAAGGTAGGAAGGGGCCAGGTTGTGAAGGGCTTTCAAAGGCTAAAAGAGGACTTTGTAATTGATCCTGAAGGAGATTTTGGTTCTGGTATTGGTTCCACCACTAATGCTCTTGTGTGCCCTCAGATCCAGTCTCACTGAGTCACAACTTTGTCAAAACAGGAGAACACCAGGCGTCTACCTCTAAGAGTTATTATGAGACCAAGTGAGAAAATGCAGCATGGAAATCACTGGACTGGGAGCTAACCTTTGGACTTCCTTCTCTGAGTCTCAGTTCCCTCATCTGAAAAAATGAGGAGGTGTTGGATTAGATAGTTCCTAACCTCTCTTCCAATGCTAATATTCTATGATTAAATCAATCTGTTGCTAAACAAATACTTAAGTAGCTGTTTGACATGTGCTGTGGTAGGCACAGGTGATACACACTGTAAGAGTGGAACTAACTCTTCCTGCCCTTGAGTCACTTACAGTCTAGCCAGCTGAGATAATATGTCCCTATACAGCCACAGACAAAACAGATAACAGCTGGTTGAGGAGGGGGGAAGGTAGGGAAAAGCTTCATCTAAGAGGCAGCAGTTTAGCTGAGCCTTGAAGGAAACTAGGAATTCTGTATGAGGAACAGAAGGCCAATTTTGCTGGATTATAATGTGAATGGAGGAGAGTAAAATGTAAGAAAGCCAGAAAAGTGGAGTGCTGCTAGGTTTTGACAGCCTTTAAATGCTAAACAGAACAGTTTATATTTGATCCTAGAGGTTACAGGGAGACTCAGAAGTTTAATTGAGTAAGAAAGTAACATAATCAGAGTTAGGAAAATCATTTTGGCAACTTTGTGGAGGATACATGGAACTTGAAAGAGACTTGAGGCAAGAAAACCAGCTACTATAAGAGTGTGTAGTTAATTAATAATAGTTACTAAATAATAAAAACTATTGCAATTGTAATAGCATTGGTTATGATAATAAGTCCAAGAGAGAGGTGATTCTAATGTATAGGAAAAATTCTTTGAAGACCAGACAGTACTATTGAGTGTAAGACTTTATATTGTATAATATAATATAATATAATATAATATAATATAATATAATATAATATAATATAATATAATATAATATAATATGATATGATATGATATAATATGATATAATATAGCATAGCATAACATAATAATAAGACATAATGAAACAGGAAACCATCTAGAAGTAAGAATTCAAGATTCCAGTTTTCACATATTTTCTGTGCATGATAACAAACTGTTATTTCCTAAAGCTGCTTCAGCCCCTCACCTCACTCCCCTGTACTGTGTCTCTATAGGGAGGGTATGAATAGGCTTCTGTTCAAAGGGAGATTAGCAGGCATTAAAAATATATTAGCATCTAATTAGGATTTCTCACTGCTATACTCAAGCTGAAAAAAAAAAACAAAAAAAAAATTAGAGCTTTGGAGAAAAAAAAATCAGACAACCATAAGAAAAAATATAGACTCACATTTTATAGTACAAGAGTACTTGCTTCCCAAAGATCCTGTGAGATGGTTAGTGCAAGTATTCTTATTTCTTTGGATCAAAGGAGTCTTTTGAAGCCATACCTCAGGAATCTGTATTTACACATCGATTCTGATACAACATCACAAATAAATATGAGTTATTATTCTTATGAGGTCTTTCCAGCAGCAGCAGTTAGAAGGATCAAGCCCTTTTTAAAAAACTTCATTTTTAAAAACCCACTTGATTCTTACAAATTTCAAATGAACTCCAGCCTGCTGTGCAGTGACTGGTGATAGGCTTTCTTTCACTAGGCTCTAGCCCAAGAGGATCAGAATTTTGAGCTGAGAGGAATCTTAGAGATTATACAAATTCATGCCTTATTTTTAACAGTTGAAGAAACTGAAGCCCAGAGAGTGCCCACAACCAGTAAAGAACAAAAGCAAGATTTAAGCCTAGGTCCTCTGACTACAGTGGGAACCATGTGAAAGAAGCTAGTTTTCCTTGATAGCAAATTCATCCCAGTCCACCCTTCTTCACATGGGGCTAGGAATATTAGGAGCCTTGACATATGGAGCTGAATATAGGTCATGGTGACCCATTTTCAGTTGTAGGTCTGAAATGAGAAGAGAGACTTCAATTGCTTTGGGACTTTTGTATTTGGTCTCAAGCTAAGAATCAGCATATGTCTGTATCATCACAATGGGCAGTATTGATTTTGGACACCCTCAGTGATCTGTGTGTGGTAGAGTGTGCTTATATGTGCATGGCCACTCACCTGAAGTGTAGAGATGATTGTGCTTTGACTCCTAAACTCCCAAATTCTTTTCTGGATACTTAAAATTCAGACATGCCTATGCCCACATATCATCACTGAAGATGATGGAATACAGGATGAGTTTGCTCTAAAGGAAGACTTGTCTTCATTCACATGGTTCTCATCAGCACTGTGATAGAGAGCCTTGGCTTTTCAGATAGAAAAGATTCCAGTCTGATTCCCAGCTTTGCTATTTCTTGGTTATGGGGAAGTTGTCCTGCCTCTCTGGACTGAATATCTTCACTGAAGATAAAGATAAGGCAGTTCAAGGGGGCGGCTAGACAGCACAGTGAATAGAGCACTGGCCCCGGAGTCAGGAGGACCTGAGTTCAAATCCAGCCTCAGACACTTAACACTTACTAGCTGTGTGACCTTAGGCAAGTCACTTAACCCCAATTGCCCTGCTCTACCCCCTCAAAAAAAAGCAAAAAAAAAAGGGGGGGAGTTCATCAGCTTTGTAAAATAAAAGAGTTTTAAAGCTAACATCATGGTGTCGTGGAAAGACTGCTGGATTTAGTCAGAGGAGCTGGGCCCAGATCTCAGATTTGACACTCCCCATGTAAACTTTTGCTAGCCATTTCTACTTACTGGGCCTTAGTTTCCTTATCTTACCCTTCATAGACCTATGCTTTTCTCAGCTGTAAAGTGAAGGTGTTAGACTAGGTGGCTTCTTAGGTCTTTTAGGAGAAGGAAATGGCAAATCACCCCCATATCCTTTCCGAGAAAGTTTCATATGGGGTCACAGAAAATCCCATACAATTGAAAAATGACTGAACAACAACAAAAGGTAGCTTAGAGGAACATGGAGATCTATAGTAGTTAGGTGATTTTGCTGAAGGTTTTTTGCTGAATTGGGCCTGAAACCCATGGTCTAATTAATACCCAGACCATTGTACCATAATACCTCCCCTAGAAAATAGATCTGATTAAGTGATTGAGAGTCTTGTTTATTATAGAAGCTACAGGGAACAATGCCAGCAGGAGAGGAGGTGTCCCAACTCTAGCACTTACTAAGATGTGATTTTAGGTAAGTCACTTAAACTCTGTAAGGCACAGTTTCCTCATTTATAAAGTGAGAATACCGATGCTTATAATGCATTCTTTACAGGGTATTTGTGAAGAAAAAGTATGAACTTAAAGGCATAGTGGATAGCGAGATGGCTTTGGAACCAAAAAGTTCTGGGTTCAAGTATTGTCTCTGACACTTAAGTTTGTGTAACCCTTGATTGTGTTACTTAACTTGTCAGTGCCCTAGACAGCTCTCTAAGACTATAAGTTGCAGAGATGGTGCTGAGCTCATTGGATTGTAGATTCAGAGATAGAAAGGACTTTACAAGGCAACTTAGAAGAGAAGTTAAGAGACTTGCCCAAGGTCACAGTTGGGATTTGAATTGATAAATGCCAGTCAGTTTATTAAGTGCCTACTATGTGCCAGGCAGTGTGCTAAGCATAGGGATACAGAAAAAAAGCAAGAGAGTCCCTGCCCTTAAGAATCATATAAAACCTTCCTTCCTCTCTCTCTTTCTTTTCTTTTCCCCTTCCTTTCTTCTTCTTTCCTCTCTTTTTCTTCCTTTCATTTTTTCTCTTTCTCCCTTCCTTCTCTTTCTTTTCTCTCCCTTTTCTCTCTTTTACTTCCTTTTCTCTTTCCTTTCTTCCTCTCTTCCTTCCTTCCTTCCTTTCTCCTCTCTCTCTCTCTCTCTCTCTCTCTCTCTCTCTCTCTCTCTCTCTCTCTCTCTCTCTCCCCATTCCTTCCTTGGCTTAGAATTAACTAATTTATTAATTCACATTGGAAACCATAAAACACTTTTAGACTTGCAAAGCACGTTCCTCACAACCAGGCCTATGTGGTAGGCAGTGCAAATGTCATTATTTTTGATTTGCAGTTTAGGAAAATGAAGCCCAGTGATGTTATGTGATTTTCCCAAGGGGTAACACAGTTAGAAAGTATCAAAGCCAACTGCTGAATTCCAGTCCTCTGACCACAAGCTTCTTCACACTTACAGATGCAGTGTTTTCCAATCACATTTTTATAGTGCCTCTGAATTGTTTAATTGTTTTGTGTCTCCATGGACAAAAAATTTGTCACCTAGTAGCCAACCTACATTTAATAAGCTTCTTCAAACTGTGAGCTAGGTTAGTCATTGGTCAATAAATTCAAGTCTCTTTTAAAAAAGAAAAGCCAAATAAAACACTTATTTGAATTCAATGATGCCAGGTTTGGCATAAAATGATTCCCCCTTCCCCCAAACCTAAGTCCTTTGACTCCAAATCCAGTCCTTTATCACTAAAGAATTCCAAGTCCAATCCTTATTCCTTTGCTATTAGTTTTATTACTGAAGTCACCTGTTGATGCAGTCCCTTCTCTTCTCTTGTATCCATTCATCCAAGCTAAATGGGGGATGGGGTCAGGATGCTCCACTGTTGGTCTAGCAGGTTTGAAGTTGGGGGAGGAAGAGTCAAGTAGAATAGACTGAGAGCTGAGAAAGAAGTTCAGGTGTTTCTTCAAGTGACGTGGACTGATTGATTGACATGCAACATGCATATATATTTGGGCAAAGTTATAAAAAAGGTTTTAGGTCTTCACACACAGCTTCTGCTCTATTCCTGAATCTATTCTTTGCTGGGCTACTTTCAGCTGGTTCTACCTCTGAGAGAACATTTGGCAAATAAGACCTGTCTTCTTTCTGTATTAGCCCATCTACAGGAAGTTCTGTCTTGTCAATGAAGATTTGGATCACCTGCCTAGTCTGGAGATGGCCTTGGTTGGAACATCCTTGTAACTGGGAAAAGGTGGGGGAGGCCATATCTGAATTTGATTACTTGTGGAGAAACATAGCTGCAAGGCCAAGCTGACCCTAAGTTAATATGGAGTGAGGACTTATGCATCTGATTTGGCTCTCAGAAGAGCTTTGGTTGTCAACAGGAATGGAATAATAAGAAGGAAGGCTTGGGGATATAATAGTGACTTTGCAGATTTCCACCATTGATTAGATAAGAAAATGTGTAACTGGAAATGTTCCAGTAGGGAAGAAAGGCTGTGATCATACACTGATTCTTTTAAGGAATTGCTGGAGTCCTTGAATGGTGGATTGGTTGCAACACTGGGTGACCGGTGATAACCCCAGAGTCAATGGGCCAATAGCCCATTTGGAAAGCTGTTGCTATTTGTCCTTTCCTAGGAAGTATAATGGGAGGAGACCTTTTGAGGATACTATTGGTATCTTCTTTGCATCTCCCTGCATAGACGGGCTTTCTCCCAAATCTTGTAGTTATTAGACTAGTGGACAATGAGATAGCAAGTGGTAGAAGGGTACTGGGAGTGTAAACTGATGAGGGAAGGGCTACTCACAAATACTCCCTTATCCTCTTACATCCCTGAAAGCATGGGGAAAGAGGTATGGCAACAACAGCCAGTTTGGAGATCGACCAGAGAAAGCTTTCAGATATAACCATTGGTTATTCTTGTCCTATAGGGAAAATCCTTAATCTGGGTTCCAAAGAAGCCCCCACCCCTACAGGTCCATGGATAGATTTCAGCAGGTCTAAGAACTTGAATGAACACACACACACACACACACACACACACACACACACACACACCTCTTACTTGCTTTATTTTTACTAATCTCTAACTGAAATTTCATGTCATCTTCAGTTATGAATATAGGCGACAAAGGTTATTCTGAGAAGGGGTCCATAGGCTTTACCAGACTGCCAAAGTGGTCCATCACAGGCCCTGAAGTGTGACAGTATTAAAGATAAGATAATACTCATCTTTTATGGTGGATTCTTAGCACTCAGTGGGCAGCTAGGTGGCACAAGGGATAGAATGATGAACCTGGAGTCAGCAAGACTCATCTTCCTGAGTTCAAATCTGACTTGAAACACTGGCTGTGTGACCCTGGGCAAGTCGCTTAACTGTGTTTGCCTCAGTTTCCTCATCTGTAAAATAAGCTGGAGAAGGAAATGGCAAACCACTCCAGTGTCTTTGCCAAGAAAACCCCAAATGGGGTCATGGAGAGTTGGATACAATTGAAACAATACAACAATAACAACAATTAGCACTTATACACTAAGGTTTGACATTCAGTTCAATTCCAGAAAATGAATTAAAACAATTCTTGTTAAATACTTAACTGGTCCTTGAGTGGAGTCTTTGGAGGTAGCTAACTATGTTTATCACAAGAAGGGAATGAGTGTATTATTGTGAGATAGATGATGACAACAGTAAAGAAATCCCTTCTGAAATTATTGTGCAAGGCTCTGGGATTAATAACATCAACACTGATAATAATAGCACAGAGAGTTAGGACATCTGTAGAGTCTGGAATTAACTTCCTGTGTGGCCATGGGCAAGTCACTTCCCCATCTGGACCTCATTTCCTTATGAAGGGGATGGACTAGATAATCCTTTTGGTTAAGTGGAACCAGTGATGAATTTGAACTCTACATTCTGTTTTTTAGACCTCAGTCTTCTCATCTGTAAAATGAAGGATTTACACTGGGTCAAGTCAAGGAGGAAGGAAAGGAGCATATATTAAGTGCTTACCCTGTGAACTTTATAAATATCATCTCATTTGAGCCTCACAATAACCTTAGGATGGAGCTGCTATCATTATCTTCCTCAAAGTCTAGCTAGAAAAGTTTTGGGGCAAGATTTAAGTTTGTCTTCTTTGCTTCCGTACTCTAAATAGACTTTTTGGGGGGCACCTGTTATGTTCCAGGCATTGTACTAAGGGATGAGACTATTAATTAAATTTAAAGTAGGCTTGATTAAAAACAAACTAGGTGAGCCCTCAACTCTCTTCAAGTCTAACATCCGTTGGCTGTCATTTCTTTCATGGGGCACTTTAACTTTTCAGGGATTTCTTGTTTATCTGACTATCACTACTCTAATCTTGTGATGTGTACAGTGAAGGCATTAACCCTCTCATTTTGTGTATGAGAAGCGAGTGGGATTTACATTTCATTTTATTTGAATACAGAGCCTAAAGAGTAAGGAGGGGGAAGGGATGCAGAATAATAAAATGTGATTAACTGATTTACTTCCTTTTCTCTCTTTATTTCTTTTCTTTTTTTTCTTAATTTTCTTAATTTATCTTCCCTCCCTTCTCTTCTCCTCTCCTCTCTTCTCCTCCTCTCCCCTCTCCTCCCCTCCCTCCCTTCCCCTCCCTTCCTCTCCTCTTCCCTCCTCTTCTTCCCTTCTCCTCCCCTCCCCTCCCTTCCTCTCCATTCTTCTCTCCTCTCCCCTCCCCTCTCCCTCCCACCCTCCCTCTTTCTCTCTCCCCGCCCTCTTCCTGCCTGTGATCCCATCACTATAGGGAATTCCAGTTGAGGTAACTTCCTCCACCAATACATATTAGTAACAACTGCAACTTATGCCCTTCAAGTCTACTTCTTCATTTTTTACATTAATAAAAAGATTGGCCAACACCAGAATCTTGGACAAGATCTGCTTTCTGTGGGAATCACTCATCCCTTACCAAGATGCAAATAGTCTGTGACAGAAGAGGGAGGTAGAGGACAGTGCATCTTGTTGCAAAATGGGGTAGACCCCTGCCTGAAGGTGGGTACTAGTGTTTTAGTAGGAGGTCATTTTGATGAAACTGATTGCTTAGGAACAGATTATTTAATTAAAAGCAGGATACCTGAAGGGAAATAAATAACTTCTTGAATGCTTAGCTCACAAACCTAAATGGATCAAGGGTCACAATGTCACAGGTATCTACTTTGGGGAGAAGTTAGTGCCATTTTCTCTAATTTAGGCTGATCAACCAACAGCATTTATTAAACAACTTTTATATAGCTCACCCCTGTACGAGGCATTTGTGTTTGAGCTGGATACAAAAGGAACTGAAAGCAGTCAGTGCCATTCAGGAGCTTACAGAACAGCTAGGGGCTATTACAAACATATCCTAAATCTAAATAAGTGAGCACTTGGAAAACCTAACATTTACATTAGTTCAAATAAGTATTATTCAGAGCTAGTCCTTAGTACTCAGGAGAGGGTAAGAGAAGTATCAGGGTCCAAATGCTGAGTTGAGTTGGGTGTACTTTCTATCCTCTGTGCTATCAAGAACTGCAAGGGCCAGGAAATTATTTGGGTGAAGGTTTGGAAGAGGAAAGAGACGGCTTCATGAAATCCATTTCTGAGTGCCTTTAGGTGCCTCTAAAGGGTGAATGGGAGAGTTTATGGTCTGACAGCCAGCATAGGCAGATCATGTACTAATCACTAAGGAATACTGCTATTTTTTTTTTAATCACAGAGACAGAGCAACCAAAAAAGGCTCACTTGTTGGGGTGAACAGAACTAGACAGTGCGGAATTTTTTTTAACATCTTGAGCTGCTTTGGGAAAGTTTGGGGTTTGGCAAAACACAAAGCACTTTTTCCAAAGGACTCAATCTTTTTTTCCTTTCTCCATTTTGTACTGATGTTTATTTGGAGGGAAATAAATGCAATCCATATGTTTTAGATTCCTTCACTTAATTCTATGCAGCACTATTTTCTCTAGGAGCTGTTTGATGTTTAAGAAGCCTTTTGATCTTTTGTCTTAGAAAGAGGAAGCAACATTTTGTCATGAGAGGATATAAAACCAGACCCCAAAGTTCTGTCTTTGCTGTAGAACTGAGACATCTGGGAAAGAGCAGATTTGGGTCTGGATCCCTTGGGCTCATTGTCAACCTGCTTCTTTAAAGCCTCTCATCCTGTGGTGAGAATTTATAAACTGTGTTCTTAGACTTGGCACAAAGGTGGGAAATATAGTTTTACTTTATCACTGGATCTCATAGTTTTATCACTCTTCAGCCAGAACCGTAAATCATAAATGGTTGTCACTTAGAACCTTCTGGACTCAAGAAGGGGTACTCTACCTCTATATCATACTATGCCAGTTTTTTAACCAGAGTAGCTCCATGGGAGAATCCAAACCCATACCTCCCTTAGCCCTCTAATCTTGAGAGTAGTTACTGTTGACCATAATCTCTGTGGTAAAGGTGAAAGCTAGTCTTTTCTTAACTACAACTCAAGAGAATATCATATTAGGTTCATGGCTTTGAGGGGGTATGTAAGTATATGAGGATGTATAGTAGGATGCTTGAGGGGAGTAGAGTTAGAGAATTGAACACTATTCCTGTGCCCAGTAATCCCTACCTTCATTCCAGTTACATAAGATGGAGGGAATTTTTCTTTAAAGAGTCAGTTTTGCTATTTCTCTTCCCACTTTGGGTGGTCAACAGATAATCAGAACTTTATGAAACTTATGTGAAAACTGGGTTTATTACAAGAGAAATGAACATGCATGTGGAACTCAAAGAGTTCATAGTTCATATAGAAGTTTGCATTTTTATAACAGTAGGACAAAGGAAAGAGGAGGAGACAAAAATATCCACCTAAAGGGGCATGGCATGAGAGGGAGAAAGGGGCAAGAAAGGTGGGAAAAGGACAAAATTCCTCCTGAAGGAAAGGAGTAAGGCAATGGTAAAAGCCACATTCTTTTCCCTTGGGAACTGCTAGACTAGGAAGATGGGATAGTTTGCTTATCTACAAGGCTCTTAAGTGCACAAGCAACTTCTCAACTGAGAATAGACTGAGTGGTATCTGTCTTGACTCCTAAGGACACATGGGCAGTCCAGCTTGGTATGCAAACTGCACATTATGTCAGCTCAGCAGGGGTTTTGATACATTCAAGACCTCCTGCATACTCTGGGTCCAGTGGTTTTGGAAATATGACAACTCAAAAAGATAAGTTGAGGGGACCCCTTAACAACAGGCTATAGGAAGAAATCTTGTGTATTAACTATAATTATAGGTGTAGAGATACCAGAAATACCTATAGTATTGATTCAAGTAACAGTGATCTAGATTTGTTGAAAAACAAATTGGAAGACCAAAGACTGTTTACCTTTCTTGAGAAGAAAGTAGTCTCTGCAAGTTGTATTTTCTAGGTTGTAGAGACATTTGGCTTTATCAAAAAGACATAGTAGACAATGTGATTGGAAATTTCAGGGAATCCTGGACATGTACCATGTTCTAAAATATGCCTTCCCCCACCCACCATTTGATGGAATTCTGTGATCAAAACTTCTTCCCTTTGACTTAAATCTTAGAGCTGAAACTAATTTTGATGGTGATGGAGCTATGTGTAGAAGTGAGGTATTTGATCAGAATATCATAGTATCAGGACATTAGATAGATGGAGAAAAAGAAAGGCCAACTGGAATCTGGTCCCAAATCCAAGTTTCACCTACTTTATAGTTTTGCTAGAGCAAGTACCAACATTATAAGCTAGGGATCAGTATTGGATTTTTTTAAAAAGTCTTAAAGAGAGCCTCTTTCTGCCAGCAGATCACTAAAGATTTTGAATAGGGTCTTCAGGATGCATGTTTAGAGCCTCTTTTTTCCACTTTCCTTTAGAGTCCAAAAGGCAGGTGCATTTATTAAAAACTCTAGTGGTTTGGATGGAGTCTCTGATGCTTAGGTGCCATGGGAAAACAATGGAGGACTATAGTCTTCATTATTTCTCAAGATGAATTGAAAAGAAGGTACAGGTCTTGTGTCTGACTTCCTTTCTCCTCACCTGTTGTTTTAAAATGTCAAACCCTGCAAAAAATCTTTTGGATTTTGAAGATAATATATTGAAAAATGGTTCTTGTACTAGTGTAGAAGGCATAGATTTCATACACACATACGTAACATTGTAACAAAGTTTTAAAAAGAAGCAGAAAAATATAGTTTGGCAAGACCAATGAACACATTGACTACGTTTGACAGTATATGTGATAATTCTACTCTCATAGTTCACCATCTTTATAATGAAGGAAGATGTATTTTCTCCATTCTTTTGTGCAACCAAGCTTATTCATTATTATTAGTTTACAGTTTTCAGTTTCATTTTATTGTTCTTCCTGTCATATTATTGTTGTCATTGCATATGTTGTTTTCAGGTTCTGCTTCCTTTTCTCTATCAATTTATATGTCTTCCCATACTTCTCCAGATCCTTCATATCCATTGGGAAAGCATGAAATTTGCAGCAGAGTTACAGAAGAGTTGTAGGGAGGCAATCCTTAGATAATACTTCTGGAGTACCTGCTGGGTGCAGAGAATAGTAATACTTTTTACCTTTGTAGGTGCTGTGGGGATCAGGGATGCATAAATAATGGAGGAACCAATAGTTACCCTCGATGAGTCATTAACCTAGAAGTACAGAATTTGAGGACTAGAACACCAGCTGTTCCAATCCTTTCTCCTCAACCCATTTTATAGATGAGGATTCTTAGGCCCAGAGAAATCAAGTAACTTTCCTAAGATCATATAGCTAATTAGTGGAAAAACCAAAACTAGATCTTTGGACTCCTGACCTCAAATCTAATACACTGGCAATTACACCCACAGGAAATAGACTATGTATATTTGCAATGATTTTTTTCATGCCACTACACAGCAAAGTTACAAGTGTAAATTAATTTAGCTTGAACAGATTATGTTGAGAAAGGACCTGCTAAAGGCCCTAGTTCTGGGGTCCTAACTGGGGTAGGCCACTGTGTGGGCTCATGTTGCTTTTGACAATACCAGCTAGTCATGAGCAAGTTAATATGCAATGACTTATTAACTTATTTATAGATAAAGTTGCCCCTGAGTGCATGAAACTGTGTTAAAAGATTCTAGTGATTCTATGATCATACTTAGAAAAGTGTGATGTTTGAGGGAGGCACAAAATCTTAATATTAATATAAACCAAAGGCCTTCCAGCCCACTCCAGTTCCTTCTGTCACCTCCTGAACCTGTTGCTCTGGATCAAAGAAGCACCATGATTTAATCTGACCCATTGTTGCTTTTTGATTCATGAATGGCAAGGTACAGAGTCAGCTTGGCCTATATGGAATAGGATAGGGGATGTTCTCTTTCCAGCTATTTGCAGTCATTTTATTCCAGGGTCAGAATTATAAAAAAAATAGCCAGCCATTAATTTATAAATGTGTAGGTATATATACATATATACTATAATACCCATGTGAATACTGATATGGACGTATATGTATATAGAGTCATATAAAAAAACATACATACAAGATAATACTCCTTTGTAGATGCGATGGGTATTGGGGAGACATAAGCAATAGAAAATCCAATCTTCTATTATACATATATATGTGTATGTATGCATGTATATATTATATGTGTGTGTATATTATACATGTAGGAATACACACAGAGATATATTACTGAGAAATGCTTCTTGAGTCTTGATACTATGCCAACCAAGGAGAGTATAACGTAATTTACCAGTCTGCCATTTTGTATGGGCAATTCTCATCTAAAGGAACTCTGGTGGAATCCTCATTTGAAAAAAAAAATTCAACAGAAAGGACCTTGTTATTGCATAGTTTTTATATGGATCTGGACAAGGTTGTGGATCAAATCATGACCTGAAAACCATAATAAAAGCCCAATGCAATAGCATTAACCTATCAGTCAGAACTTAGTCGTGTACTCTGACACTAGGGTATGATTAATTTAAAGGCGTCTATGTTGAACACAGCTGGATTCCTGCCTTTCCTGCAACAACCTAAAGGCTTGGGGTGCATTCTTGAGGCCTCAGTCTCAGCAGCATAGCCTCTTCCTCCCCTGGCTCTGGGGATCTTGTATTCATTTTTTCCCAGGAATGTATCATGACAATTAGGTGTCTGTTCTGGAGTTCTATTTCACTATAGATAAGGAAGATGGATGAGGGTGTAGATAGCCAATTCCAGGTAACTAAAGCAAATACAAATGCCTAGAAATAAGACTTATTGACCTCAGTCCAACTCAAGACCTAGAATTTTAGTGTTAGAAGGACTCTTAAGGAATATGAAGTTCAACGCCATCATTTTAGAGAAGAGGAAACGAAGACTCAGAGAGGCAAATGTCTTGCACCCATAGCCTGTAATCATTGGAACAGGCATTTGAATGCAAGCCCCTTGGCTCCAGCACTGTTTTCACTACACCAGGGCTTTGTAACCTTTTTTTTCCTTTTGTCCTGTACAGCTACCGCAGTCTGGTGAAGTCTATGGACTTCTTTTCAATGTTTTTGGCTGCATAAAATAAAATGCAGGGGATTACAAAGGAAAGCAATTATATTGAAATGCAGTCATCAAAATATGAAAATACAAGTTCATGGACCTCAAGTCCTATGCTACACCATGCTTGTTCTCTGATCCTGATTGGCCTAGAATTCTTCTGGCTAATTTCCTGAAAAGTCCAGAAGAACATAAACTCTTTAAGGGCCAGGACCATTTTTTGTTTGACCTCTATGTCCCTGGAGCTCAGCATGGTTTTTCTTTTTTTCTTTTTTAGCATAGTTTCTTGTTCATGGTAGGTCCTTAACAAATGCTTGACTGATGTCTATATTTTCTTTAGAGTTGTCTTCTTTTTCCAGTTCACACTGAGCTACTGGTTGAACTCTTCTGAGTCCCTAACCTCTATTAGGCTAAAATTACTTTTTCTTTCTTTAAAGTAGGAACTCTTTTTTTGGTTTCTGTCCTGGACCCCTTTGGCACTTTGGTTAAGCCTACAGACCTTTTTTTAGAAGAGTTTTTTTGTTGTTGGTTTGTTTTGAGTTTTTTTGCGGCGGGAGGGCACGCAATTGGAAATTAAGCAACTTGCACAGGGTCACACAGCTAGTGTCTGAAGCCAGATTTGAACTCAGGGCCTCCTGACTTCCGACCATCCATTGCGCCACTTACCTGCCCCAAGAATATTTTTAAATGACTAAAATCCATAGGATTACAAAGAAAACCAAATATATTAGAATATAGTTATAAAAATATTTTTTTTCTTTAAAGCAATTGGGGTTAAGTAACTTGCTCAAGTTTACACGGCTAGTTATTTATGTGTGGGTGCTAAGTACTGAGGCTGGAACCCATCCTGGGTTCTGGGGCTGGCGCTCTTACTCACTGCGCCACCTAGCCACCCCAAAAATATTTTTAAAGAACAAGTTAATGGATCCCAGTTGAAGGCCCTTGCTCTAAAGCAGGGGTGGGGAACCTATAACCTCAAAGCCCATCTGTGGTCTTCTACATCCTTGGATATGGCCTTTTTACTGAGTCCCAAGTTTTAAAGAACAAATCCTTTCATTTAATTGATTGATTGATTGATTGATTGATTTTTTGCTTTTGGAGGGCAATTGGGGTTAAATGACTTGCCCAAAGTCACATGGCTAGTAAGTGTGTCAAGTGTCTGAGGCTGGATTTGAACTCAGGTCCTCCTTACTCCAGGGCCAGTGCTCTATTCACTGAGACACCTAGGCACCTCAGTGAATCCTTTTATTAAGGGTATTTGTGCTGTAAAGTTTGGATTCAGGCAAAGGGTCACACTTGAAGACCTAGAGGGCCACATGTGTCATCTAAAGTGTCATCTGTCTCCTAACTAAATCTTTTGAGTTCTCCTTTGATCTGATATTCTCTGGCCCAAAGTCTTTTAGTTTCTCTTAAAAGATTCAAAGAAATATTTATTTATCCTTTGTGGTTTAATAATAAACCCTTAACTACTATGCAACAAATATATGTGCTATACAAGTATTCATGCTATACAAGTAGTATTACATAGGAACCTGTGGTTTTACTAGTATAGGGAATTCTAAGGAAAAGAAATTCACTTTAACAATGTAGGTCAACACCATGTCAGCAGCATATAGTCTTAGAGAGTTGCCTAAGTACAATTTAGAGATTAAGTGACTCACCCAGGGTCACATAGCCAGTAAGTATCAACGGTAGGAGGACTTGAACCCAGGTCTTTATGATTTCAAAGCCAACTTTCTATTCCAGTCTGCTTCACAGCATTACATAAATGGGCAGAATGATGGACTTTGAGACCTGTAATTGAATCCCACTTCTGACATTCACTAGCAAATAATTTAGCCAGCCTCAGACTGCTCTCCAAGGCTTACCTACAGAGTTAAAGAGATATTGGGTCCTGTGGATGGGGGAAGTTCCCAAACTTGGGAAATTAATTTTTTCATGATTAGCCAAAAATATCCCTTCTTACCTCCTCCCAATCACATTTAAGGGGTTGAGGAGACTGTTAGCAGGGATAGCACCTGATACCTTGACCTAAAAGTGATCACTCACCAGTTACAAAGAACTTCCGAAAGATACTAAGCCACCATCAAGGAGCACTAACTCATTATCTAATTCATTAACTAATTATCAAATAAACAGTTGAAGAGATGACTCAGGAGATGAAGTCCTTTAAAAAAGATATCTGCTTTATAAACTCACCTGAGTCATCCTTCCAAGCCCAACAATAAGTTTGGGAGTGACAGTGCTAATGGTACTTCTCATCTCTTGGCACACCTGTGACTTCTTCTCTTTTCTTTTCTTCCTTAAAGGTATCGGGAAGAATGTCATCTGTGACCGGACAGCCACACCCCTGGATGCCTTCCGGATGATGTCTGCTGCCCACTACTACCCCAAACTCATGAGCATCATGGGCAATGTCCTGCGCTTCCTGCCTGCCTTCGTGCGTATGAAGCAGCTGATCCAAGAAGGCTACGTAGGGGAGCTGCTGGTATGTGAGGTCCAGGTTCACAGTGGGAGCCTCCTGGGCAAGAAGTACAACTGGAGTTGTGATGACTTGATGGGCGGTGGGGGTCTGCACTCTGTGGGCACTTACATCATTGACCTGCTGACCTTCCTCACTAGCCAGAAGGCAGTGAAAGTTCACGGGCTTCTCAAGACCTTTGTGAAGCAGACAGACCACATCAAGGGCATTCGCCAGATCACCAGCGATGACTTCTGCACCTTCCAGATGGTGTTGGAGGGTGGTGTGTGCTGTACTGTAACCCTCAATTTTAATGTGCCCGGGGAATTCAAGCAGGATATAATCGTGGTGGGTTCTGCTGGGCGACTTATGGCAGCTGGCACAGATCTCTATGGCCAGCGGAACAGTGCCCCACAGCAGGAGCTCCTGCTTCAGGATGCCACTCCTGTCAGTAATTCTCTGCTGCCAGAGAAAGCCTTTAGTGACATCCCCTCACCGTACCTACGGGGGACTATCAAGATGATGCAGGCAGTACGGCAGGCCTTCCAGGACCAGGAAGACCGACGGACCTGGGATGGGCGGCCCCTCACCATGGCCGCCACCTTTGATGACTGCCTCTATGCCCTTTGTGTGGTAGACACCATCAAACGGTCCAGCCAAACAGGGGAGTGGCAGAACATCACCATCATGACTGAAGAGCCAGAACTGAGCCCTGCCTATCTGATCAGCGAGGCCATGCGCAGGAGCAGGATGTCTCTGTATTGCTAGCATGGGTTAGGGACAGTGGTGGCCATAGGAAATTTGGGGATGGCAGTGGGGCAGTGACATTTGGAAGGTGGAGAAAGATTGCAGCTGAATGCTTTTGGGGGGTGGAGGAAATGAAACCCCTTCTTTGCTGCAAAAAAAGAAAATCTAAGGGTTTATGGGGAGTGGACCCCAAACAGGATTCTTTGTGGGCATGAACTAACCACATGAGGATTCAGAATTCTCTAGGCTGCACTTGTCTGGTCAGCAGCCAGTAGTGCTAGCTGGCTGAGCTCAAGGTGGAAATTCCTATGTGGTTCATCTGCCTCTTTTGCATTTACTGTGAAAGGTAGAGGGCTTTTTTTTTTTTTTTTAACCTTCCCTGCCTTCTCTTTGCATCACTTTTCCCTACATGTGGCTCTATATCCCACATATACATGCATCCCAACTTTCCTCCCCAGACACATGGTGCTGTTAGATGAGGCTGCACTCAGTGGCTAGCTCTGTTTGCTGCTGGGATGAAAGACCTTCCTGATACCCAATTCTGGCACCATGCGGTCCTGTAATCTCACATCTCCACATATGCCCATTTTCTCTAGAGGAAAAGGATGAGCAACGTGTTTGTGTGTGTGTGGGTGTGTGTGTGTGGGTGTGTGTGGGTGTGTGCGCATATGTGCACACAGGAGATAGATAGGAGGGGATTGTCAAGTGTGATGATTTGGAGGCCAGGCAGCCATTTTTTAGACTATAATGTTTAAATGAGAAAGCATCACCAAACCTTATTCTGTAGGGAAGGGTATAGCTTTTTGGGGTGACATAATCCCCCTTCCACTCACTGTCTGCTTCCTATTCCTCCCTCACCTTGCAGGTTGTCAGTGAAGATTTTTCCAAAAATTGGCTTATGCCAATTAGTTTCTCCCCTCCCCTCATCCTATCATAACCTTAATTAGTATAACTTGATGGGAAGCAGAAAGCAGAGCTCACTTAGATTTTTTTTTAATTTTTACAAAATTGGGTTAGGAGGCAGGGCTAGAATTGAAGAAATCACCTGAATCCATCAACAATTTGAATAACCATATTGAAACCTTCACTATGACACTCATTAGATTTTAGTATGAGGTTGGATTAGAATTTATGGATATCAGAGAGATCATAAGTTACTTTAACATGGTTTTGTCTGCCAAGGTGAATGCATAGCTCAGACCTCAGGTGCATGTAATATTACAGAAGATAGCACCCAGTGAGGTCCAGGTATACTTAGCTAACAGTCCCATCTGCTCTTGGGATAGAATGAGGAAAGGCAGGTAACTTGACATCATAGGTATAACAGCCCAGACTGAATTTAAAACTCATAATACTTTGAATTGCCTTAAACTGTATTAAAACTCTTTTCTATTCACCTGGAAAGGTGAAGAAAAAAATGTCCCAGAAAAGTTGCTCAGATGTTTTTTTTTTTTTTTCTGTAGGTTTGAAAAGAAAAGATCTGGTTAGTCCCCCATATCTCTCTAAAAAGAATCCTTTCTTCCCTGATTCCTTAGAGAAGTAAGGATCATCTGACTTGCTTTTGTTCCCAAGATCTAGGGTCAGCCTCCTGATGGATTTTGGGTACGACCTTTTAAAATGAAATCAAAGGGCATAATTTTCGAAGCTTCCTTGGTTTGATGGGGTTTGGGTCCCTCTGATTTGTGACTACCCCTACAAAGCTACTTTGCCTTGGACAAGTCACTTAATTTCTCTGTGCCTCTATTTCCTCTTCTATAAAAGCAAGGGATTGGACAAGATAACCTCTGTAGTCCCTTCCAGCTCTAAACCTATGATTTGTTGATTCTCTTGGCTGAAGGTTGAAATAATTCATAACGTGTTGCTTCCCTGTCTGTCACAGACCCATGCCGAGGGAAGAAAGCTGACTTCAATGGGTATCACAAGAACTTTGAGTTTCTTTTGAAAGTAGAATTAGAAGAAACCTCTAAAGACATCTGGTCCAATCCACTGCTGCTGGGCAAGTGCATGTCTAAATTGACTGATGGGATCATTAGCTTCTTTTTTTCTCCCTTCCCTCTCCACCACTAAAATATACTGTAGGTCCCTGGGCTACTATAGTGCATTCAATTTTTTAAAAAGAAATTGAAATATTACGGAACTATTCTGCTCTTTCCAAGGAAAAGTCTTAAGTTTAAGAATCATCAAGGTTGAAATGATTCACCCTCTCTGCTAGGGAGCCTAGTTGTAGCATCCTATATATTTTGGTCACTTACCTAAAGCTATTACATGAGGAGTTAAAACCCTCTTGCTGCAGCAGATTCGAAATGGGAAATCTGGTAGGATTTAGAAATCTCCTTACAATCACTTTAGACTTCTTCAGGAGCTCCACTTCTTGGGGTCATTTATCTGTGACAGGACTTCCAATCCCTCTTTTCCTAAATTTCAGGGCTAGGTGGAATGCTTACCATTACGTAAATAGATTCTGTGAGTCCTAAATGAGAGTGCTTCAGTCCCAATCTGTTTGAACAGAGATGGTCAGCAACAGGAAGAGAGAGAGAGAAAGGCAGATTAGACTACTCTCTTTATTTCAAAATTCCAAGTCACATGCTCAAATTAGGAAAATCCTTGGGAACTCACCATAACAGTAGGGAGATATTTTCAAAGACTTTATGGTAGAAATTCAGGGTCCTTTTGGTAGCCTGTGAGTGCCCCTTTGAAGATGGGATGTGGAGAGAATGTGTATTTCCTAGTTAAGGAAAACACAGAAGTTAAACACTTTAGCCAAGGAAACCCCAAAGAATGACTCCTAGTATGCTTCTGGTATAGATACAGGAAAACGGAATGACTAAAGGTAGGATGGTTCTCTTAGTTAAAAAGCCAGAAATAAAATCCAATATGACTCAGTTCTTGGGTCTTAACTTCTGCCTCAGAGTCTTTGTAGATGGAGAGAAATAAGCAATGGCTTAAAAGAAAAGATTTGTATGGATATCTTTTGTTTTTACATTGCTTAGACTTCCCCCTATGAATGTTCTTTTTCCTTTTCCCAGAGAGCTATCCCTTATAATGATGATTTTTTAAAAAAATAAAGGAAAAGAGGAAGAGAAAAAAATCAGTAAAACAGATCAATATTTTAAAAAAAATCTGATGTTAAAGTAATGTACATAAAGTTCCATTCCATGGATCTGAACCTTTTACAAAGAAGCTTGGAGGAGGTTTCTTTTCATAGCTCTAAATTCCCTGGTAGACTGGGGCTAGAACTCCAGAGGCTACTGGGGCACCACCTAAAGCTGACCCCCTTCTGGCTGCTTGCAGTGATGCTCTGGGGGAAGAGGCTGCTTAAAACTCTACTCCCTGTTGCTCTGCTGATTTGCCTCATGCCCCTGCCTAGTTAAAACTGTGGGATAATACCAAAGATTTCATCTCCAATTATTTTATGGGAGGAAACATGGGGATTATGCCACCATAGACTAAGTCTGTGAAGATGACTTCATTAAGGCACTTGTGATTTATAGGCTGGATACAGAATTCCCTGACTGAGGGAACTGAGGGAACTGAGTTAGCTAGTCCTGCTAACTCCAAGCTGAAGACGAGTTCTTTGAGGGGACCTCCCCAAGTGATTCTTGAAGATCATAGAATGCCAACTGGAAGGAACTTCACTGAGTTATTTAGTCCAAATCATACCCAAAGTCAAATTCCTTCTGTAACATCCACAGCAAGTGGTTTTCCAGCCTCTACTTGAAGACATCCAGAAATGGAGAACTCACTACCTCCTAACCCAGCCAATTGCATTTTTAGCCAGCTCTAAATAATAGGAATTCTTCCCTTGGGTTGAATTTAAAGCTTTCTCTTTATACTCTCTGGCCATTGCTTCTAGTTCCACAGTCCCTCCCTTCCTTTTCCCCACTTTTTCTTCATCTTAACCATTCCAAGTTACTTCAACCAAGTCTTTCTGTGGCATGATTTTGAGTCCCTTTACCATTCTGATCACTCTTCCCTGGGTGTAGGCCAGGCTGTCAGTGTGATTCCCAAAATGTAACACTTATAAATAATAATACTCCAGATAAGATCTGACTCTCTTGATATGGTAGAAGATTGCATTAATATTTTTGGTTGCCATGTCACACTGTTGGCTCATGTTGAGTCTGTGGTGTAAACAAAAACATCCACATCTTTATTTTCCATATGAGCTATTGTCTAGCCATCTTATATACTCATGCAAATGAATTTTTGAACCCAAGAATAGGATTTTACATTTATTTATCACTATGAAATTTTCTCTTAATTAATTTAGCCCATTGCTCAAGCTTATCGGAATCTTTCTGGATCTGATATATTTTCTATTCCCTTCCACTTAACACCACATGGAAGTTTGAAATATGACACTTGTGCCTTCATTCAGGTCACTGGTAGATATTGTTAAATTGAATAGGACTCAGGACGGAGCTGTAGAGCACCACTAAAGACCCCCATGATCTGCCAACCATCACTTTTTGGCCCCAGCCTTCACACAGGTTGCCAGAGAATTTACTCTCAGCCAAGATCTTTCTCCCTTGTCTCAAGGATATCAGAAGATGCTTTGCCAAATGCCTTGCTTGACCCAATGAGATAACAGATATAAAAAGCAAAATTTACAGCACTGTGTAAATGCTAGACAATAAATTATTGTTCATGATCTTCCATTGAACTGCCTGTTGAATAACTGAATAAATAGGGCAATGAGGTTAGCCTAATCTAACTTGCTCTTGATGGGCCTTTGCTGCCTTTTAGTGACTACTCTTGTCTAAGTGCTCAGATCAATTCATTTCTCCACTCTGTAGAAGACAGTCCTCCATTTGGTGTACTTGACTTTTGGAATGTTGTTAGCACAGAAGAAAGCAGATGTAGCATCATCAACCCAGAGGTGGAAGAGACCTAGAAGGTCACCTAGTATAACCTCCTCCCTTGAAAGCTAGGAGACTGAGGCCCAGAGAGCTTACGTGATTGGTTCAGGGCCCATGGGTAGTAAGTGGGAGAGATGGGATTTGGGCTTGGGGTCTCTGATTCCACATTCCATGCTCTTCTACTGTATTAGGATGCCTTTCAGGAATGTGGTACTTACATCATTGGCTTATTGTATTGGAGCAGAGATCACTCTCTTCCTCTGAGGACTTGATGAGAATATTTTCCTGCCTATTCATATGAGAGTGATTAAGGCATCTCTCTACTAAAGGGTAGCATCCATCTTCCTGTTCTGTAGGATGCAGCACTTGAGGTTGGGCCAGAAAATTATTGAAATGCAAAAAGAAGCCAGTTTTTCCCCCTTTCAGAAGAGAAATGTCACTCCCTTTAAACTCTTACTTTCTGAGTTAATTTTGATTGCAAGTGATGCAAGAAACCACAGAGCTAGGTATTTTTGAAAGACCCACGATAGACTTATTGGATTCTTTTTTCTCTGGCTTACTCTGGCCTAAGTATAATAGATTTTTAAAAAATCTTGTCTCAGTGAATAGGGTTTTTTTATATTCATTTGTATGTATACTCATAGCCTGAGCCCTTGATCTGAGTTTATTGTCCTGGCTTACCTAGTTCTTAACACAAAATTGTAGCGTGAGGTTCTAACCAGTGGCTGTGTTCTAGGCTGCTGTTCAGCAGAGCTTAAACCAAACCAAGTGGGCTCTCTGGCAAGGTTAGAACATAGACTATTAGAGCTGGAAAGAACTCTTTCATTTTACAGATGTAAACACTGAGGCCCAGGTTGTAAAACTTATTAGCATCAGGACTGACACTGGAACTCAATTCTCAATTCCCAATCCAGAGTTCTTTTTTTTTTGGATGGGGGAGGGCAGGGCAATTGGGGTTAAGTGACTTGCCCAAGGTCACATGGCTAGGAAGTGTTAAGTGTCTGAAGTCGAATTTGAACTCAGGTCCTCCTGACTCCAGGGCCGGTGCTCTATTCACTGCACCACCTAGCCACCCCTAAATCCAGAGTTCTCTGAGGTCTAATGTTATTTCTATGATCTGATCAGTGTTTTTGAATAAGCATAGGACAGAAAAGGTTAAGGAGGGTAGTGGTGCTGACCACTGAAAGAGAAGATAAACCTGTTTGCAGAGAGTAGGAGAAAAAAAGATATATCTGTATCATAGTCATGAAATCTTATCACTGAAAAGATCCCCTTCCAAGTTCAAGATCAAGAAATTGAGCACTAGGAAAGGAAAATGATTTGCCCAAGGTCGCTTAGATATTGAGTGGCAGAGTCAGAATTAGAACCCAAAGCTTCCTGTCCTATCCCTTTCACTATATCTTTCTGCTTCCTTAAAAAGTTGCACATAAAACATTCTTCTCTTAGCTAAATAATACCCTATAATGAAAGGTTTAGAGTTGAAAAGGACCTGAGAAATCAGCTGGACCAACCTGTTCAATTTGTAAGTGAGGAAACAGACCCAGGGAAAATTGAGTGATTTGTCCAAGATAGTAATCAGAGGTAGGGTTTGAACGCAGGACTTTGGACTGCAGAACTGCTGCATTTACAGTGTACCAAACTGCCTCTTCATATATCCCAGGAGTCCTTACTAGCTGTCCTATTTCCATCCCCCCCCCCCAGCACTGAATAAGGATACACACATATGTACATATGTGTGTATATGTGTACATATATACAGATACACACATTATTTTTCCTATTAACTTTCAAAGCTATGAGATTTAAGGGCTGCATTGGAATTCATTCTTGGCTTAGAGCTAGGAAACCATGGTTTAATACCCAGCCTTGCCACACTGAATGTGTGGAAGTTACCTTACTTCTCTGGGCCTCAGTTTCCTGATAACAAAAGCACTGGAGCTCTTACATTCTATACAACCTTTAAATGAATAAATCTTACAGCCCTTCCCCCCCTTTTTTTCCAAGTCCACAACTCAAAATGTCATGTTTCTTTTATATTTATTTTTCCCCCCAGGGTATAAGGAGCAGTGAAATAAGATATCTGTAGATTTACATGGGCATGGCCACTCCACAATCTGGAACTTGGCTTTTTTATTTCCCACACACCCAAAAAGGTGCAGAGGTCCCAAGGAGAATGAGCTTATTCTCACAATCATGGGCCTTTAGTACTGATAGATGGATGAGTTGACCACTGGCTTTGTCACCTCTCAAGGAGATGTTGCCGCCATTAATATTAGTAGGACCAGTTTCATTTGTTTAAAAAGAAATGAGGACAATGAAGGGGAGGGGGGCTCTGAAATTAGGTTAGCATTATGTCTGGGTGATTAAGGCCATTAGACTGGGGATGCAAGAAGTAAGGAGACCTGTTCTCTCCCAAATGGATTAGCTTTCCATTGCTGGGAATAACCCTGTCAGGTTTTCTGTTGAAGCTATATTTCAAGATATAACTTTCTAGATATTCTTCTATCTGTTGCATTTTCCTTCTCCCCAATCTCCTAATTCCCTGAATAAATGCATGCTTGAAGTGGGGGGGGGGGGAGGAAAGACAGGTGTTGGGAGTGTTGGTTCAGTAATCAGAAGGGTAGATGATCTAAAAAACAATTGTATCCAGGAGTTTTGGGTTTTGACTCAACTGTCCTTCTCGGTCCATTCTTCTGCTGATCTCTCTGGATGACCATCTTTCCCCTTCCTTTCCCCACCCCCTCCAGCCCAACCATAGAGCTAAGCTGCGGAATGAGTCAGCTGCCCTCAAACCTTAGCCTTGCTTCAAAGCTGCCTTCAGCTCCAGGTTTGGCCAACTGGACAGGATGAGTGATTTCAGATCCTGAGGCTAGTCCCCCATGAAGGGAATTAAATAAAAGCAAGTGACCCCACCAGCCTCTTTACTCTTCCCCCTTTCCTTTACATCTAGTCATTAACATGCCCAGTGCCTTGTCCTGGGGAAGGACTGAGCCCCTTGCAGTTTCTCATTCCTGAATGCTGCCTGGTGCTTTTCCAGTACTGCCTTTGTTTTTGTTTCTTTCCTTACCAACAAACCTCGTATTCATTTTGTTGCTGTATCATTGTGGAGTATATATTTATTGTGTTTTACATATATGTGTACAAATACAAACCTATATATATATATATATGAAAAATGTCAACGCATGAACATATGTACAGTAGATATTTTAAAGAGCTATTTATCAAAAAGATGTGTGTTATAAAGTAAACAGAGTCTATATTTTATATATGATGTAGATAGCAAAAAAATAGCATTTAAGTTATAGAAGAAGGAATTTTTTTTCTTTTGGTAGCAAAAAAGGACAACGAATGTGGCCATTCTTGGTGTTTTGAATCCATGCTCTGTGTTCCTCACGTTTCAGCAGCCAGACTGCTTGGTGAGAAAGCCTTTCTTCCCTACCTGGCCTCTTAGAGGCCACTTCCTCTGCTCCTAGGAGGAGCTCCCTTGGCACTGCTCTGGGGAATGTCATTTGCCTCACTTGGCCACCTGGTATGTGATGCATAAAACATGATTTCCGGCTGTTCTACATGTTTGCATTGATGGGATAAAGGAACTCAAAGTGGCAAATAAAGATATAAAAGAAGAATGTCATTCCAGCTGGTTTCCTTTCTTCTATGTTACATGGCTCTTCCCCAGCCATCACTTACCATCTGCACTGGGGGACAAGAATTCTCTTCCAGAGGCCCTTGGGGAGTGGGTTACCTGTCTGGCCTAGGGTGGTGTGATTTTCATTCTGAGGGTAGGAAACAAGGAATGGAAAGTCTGTGTGTCAGCAGTGATCAACACAAAGACCAGCGTCAGGAATCAAGTGATCCTTAAATTTAGAATTATAGAACATTAGATCTGCAAGGGAGATCATCAAGGCTATCCCCCTCGTTTAATATATTTAAGGAAACTGGGACCCAATAAAATAGAAGGCCCTACATGAAGTTTCACAGGTAGTAAATGGCAAACATGGATTTGAACAGGTCTTACCCTCTAATTCCAGTGCTCCTCCCACTACACAACTGTCTCTGTGCCTTCTTATGATCCTATAGGCATGTTCATTATTTCTAGGTTACTTGTCACTTATTAGAGGCTGGTCTGTTTGGATCAAGCCCTTTGAATTGAGGGTTGGGATCAGGTCAGTCCAACAGTGTCCCCAGGATCTATCTGGACTTCCTTTGAGAACCCCTGAGAGATGGGTTAACTCTGTCCTTCCTAAGGATATAGATTCCTGTTTAGCTAGCTGCAAGGTCTGGTTTAATCTGGGAAATTTCTGGGTCATTCTAATGGTGATAGCTCTAAAATGTCCCTATTTTTCCAGAGACCTCCAGTGTAACCCAGGACTACCTACCTAGTTAATATTTCAATATAGAATGTGTAGTTGACACTGGGTCAGTCTACACCTGTAAGGGGGAAAAATGATCATTCAACAGGCTACATTTTCTTGTAAAAAGGTAAGAAATTAACACTACAGAATTTAGGAGGAAGATTCTGGAATCTTGGCTGATATTAGAAACTCAACCAACCACTCATCCTTGAAAGATAACTTTTTAAAAATTGTTATTTTTTCAAATTAACAAGAGTTTATTTTCTCTCTCTAATATTCCCCTCCTCCCTCTTTATTGAACAATAAAGAAGAAAAAGAAAACCTTTGTAATAAATATGGGTAGTCAACCAAAGGAAATTGCCACATTGTTCATGTCCAAAAATGTCGGTCTCATTCTTCATCCCAAATACGAGGTCTCTCTGTAAGGAGGTGGGACATGATTTGTTTTCAGGCCCCTGCAATCATGGTACATCACTGTACTGCTCAGGACTGTACTGCTCAGGGTTCTCAAGTCTTCCAAACCTGGTTTTCTTTATGTTATTACTATTGTACTGATCACATCACTCTGTGCCAGTTCACAAAGGTCTTCTTGGTTTCTCCTGAAAACTGCCTATTTCATCATTCCTTATGAAACAATACTATTCCCTCATATTCACATACCATACTTTGGTTAGCTACTTCCCAATAACTGAGCAAACCTTAGTTACCTTTTTTTGCTACTATGAAAAGAGCTACATATTTTTGTGTATATGATTCCTTTTCCCTCGATCTCTTTAGGGTCATGAAAGATAACTTGAAGCATCGTAGCATCATAAGGTTTTTAAAAAGCACTTTTGTCTTCCCCAAGTGTATTAAAGTGTAACAACTGCCAATAGAATCCTAGAGTAATAATTAGGAGAATGAAATCCAAATGTACACTAAATGTGTCTTCTATCTTTCTTTTGGCAACAACATGGAGAATATTAGGGGACACAGGAACATAAAATAGATCTGTCTCCTATTCTGTGCTGTATCTCAAATTATTTGCCTCAATCTCGTAAAAAAAAAAAAGTTACCAAAGAGCTATGCCTTTGTTGCATGCCTCTTTATAGGGAGGACCTGACATTATTGCATCTCCTGTTTGGATTTGCACCAAAACCAGCCATACATATAGCCTCCAGCCAAACACACTCTTCTGGAATAAATCTAAACAAGGTCAGCTGAGAAGAGGCTTTTGGTCCTTTGATAGATACATGGTTTCACTAGTGTGGGTATTTATTCCTTTTTCTGATTTGGATCATAATCCTTCTAGGCCTTCTCATCCTGGAGGGATGGAGACAGTGTGGTGCAGAGAACTTGTAGTCAAAAAGACCTGGGTGCAAGTTAAAGTACCACCCTGGCTCTATCTGTGGGTAGGTCACTTCCCTTTTCTGGGTCTTATTCAATATCTAAAAAATCAAGGGATGGGACAAAGTGACTTTTGAGGTCCTTCCCAGTTCTAAATATATGACTTTTATTAACCATGTTTTCTGGCAAATATTCTATCAATGGCCTTCCCAAAAGGCTATAGGCCTTCCTCTGCTTCTGATAGGATTTTTTGTGTTCTGATGATTTGACCTGTCTGTTCTCTTTTGTTCTCAATACATGATGAGCTACCTTTTTTATCATGAGCATATTATGTATCTTTATATGTTTTATGATACTTCTCCATGTGAAATGATATAATTTACCTGATGTAGCTTTTTCTTGGTGATTATAAGGACTGAAATTTAACTAAAGGCTGACATTTCTTATAAATCTCACTTTTTAGAGAGCTCTTTGTTTAATAAAAGAAAACCAAACAAACCAACAACTCTACCTTCTGTCCCCAGACCAGCTTCGATGAGGGGAATGTACCACTTTCCCATGTATTCTATGTATTCCAATAGCATTCACAGAGACACAGGGGGGGATGTTTGAGTTCTCTGTTTCCTGGTAGATTTATTGATCTTGAGCTGGTTTCTATCTCGTGTAACAAACACCTGCATAGACCACTGTAAATCATAAAACCCTGCATCATCATAAAATGTCATTTTTTTATTTCTTTATAAAGCAGGGATAATAATGGCTTCTATCAATTCACAGGCATGTTGTGAATAATGTATTATAATAAAAAGTGTTAGAGCTTTTGATTAAAAAGTAATGGATAATATTTTACATCTTACTTTGCATTGTCTGACCAAATGCAAAAAGGTTTCTTTAGTATTTCCACATTTTTTCCATCCCTTAGGAGGCATCTCCTTTCTAGTGCAGGCCCTTGCTACCTCTTCTTACCAGGCCTAGGATAATTAACTTGTCTCCTGTCTCAAGTCTCTCCTCACTCTAATTCATCCTCCACTCTGCTACCAAAGGGATTTTTCTAAAGCACTGGCCTGCCCATTTAACCTCCTTGCTCCACAAGCTCCCTATTATCTTCAGGAATAAAGTCCTTTATATGTCACTTAAAGCTATTTATGACCTGCCCTCTTCCTACCCTTCCAATCTCCTTTGCTTGACTCCCTTCAGACCAGCTACATTGGCCTGCCTCTCTCTGTCCCACCAAGCCTGGAACACTCTCCCTCCTCACCTTTACTTCTTCATTTCCCAGTTCTGAGACTCATTCAAGTCCCCCCAAGCTATTAGTGCCTTTTCTCTGAGACTACTCTCCATCTGTTTTGTGTAACTCTTGTAGTATCTAGTTATTTACATGTTGTTTTCCCTATTGGAATGTAAGCTCCTTGAGGGCAGCAACTGTAGGTTTTTTTTGTTTGACCTTTTAAATTTATTTTTAAATTTTTATCTTATTTTCACAGTCCCTGATCCCCCAAATCCTTCAGCATGTTTTTCTAATTCAGCTTCCAACTTTTCCTCCTTCCCTGTGCCTCCTCCATCAGTTCTGTTTCATGTTGGGATGTCTCAATGTGGAGAAAATGACTTGCCTGGTTTTATTGAAATGTGTCTGCCTTTGACATCAATAGTAGCTATAAGAATGAATTAGATGTCCATAAGGTAATTTTGCACAAGTAGGTGAAATTACTGAAGTCCCCCTTAATAAAACAATGATGAGGTTCTGTACTTTATCTGCTCAATTTATTTACTCTATTCTGACCTGAGTAGAAAAGATTCTTCCTTATTGGTCTCAGGTTATAGCCCCTCCTCCCAGCTAACAGCTGCAATGGAGTGCCTTCAAGTGGGAAGTGGGCTCACCAGAGGATCTCTAGTCTGTCTAGACTGAAGAGATGAAGAAGACATGCTGTCTCACAGAGTTCAAGTCAGTCATGATCAAATGCCAAGATAGCACTAGATTTTAGCTGAGCCAAAACTTCAGGTTAAAAAATAAAAGCCAACTGATACTAACTGAAACCTCTCTAATGCTGAGTACAGATGAGTCAGGCTTTCACTTGAACTTCATCTCTGATTCTTGATCTGTGGAATGAAGTCAGCCTGATTATGGGACTATTCAGTTCAAATCAGTAAACACTGATTAAGTGCCTACAGTATGCAGAGCACTATGCTAGGTTTAAGAGAGAATAGCCTAGTTTGGCTGGAGCTTAGAATACACATAGGGGAAAGGTATGTGATAAAGCTGGAAAGGTAGTGTTTCTTGTTAGCAGGTAGAAGAGTCTGAATTTTATGCAGCAGGCAGTAGAAAACCACTAAAGATCTGTGAGCAGAGGAATTATGTGACCAGGTCTGTGCATAAAGAAGATGCCAGGCAGTGGTATCAATAAATAGTCATAAATGTTATAGTAAAGGTTTATTTAAAATATTATGTCATAATAATATAAGCACAATAAATATAAATATTATAATATATAAATAAAATAATGTAATATATAATAAAATACAAACATGATAAGTGTTTCTTTATTAAAGGCCTGCATAAAGGCCTTTGCTAAGCATTGGAGATACAAAAAGAGGCAAAAGACAGTCCCTGCCCTCAAGGAGCTCACAATCTAATGGAGGAGACAATATGCAAACACATATAAAGTAAGCTTTACATAGGTTAAATAAGAAATAATGGACAGGGAGAAGGCACTAGAATTAGGAAGGGTTGGAGAAGAGTTCCACTAAAAGATGGGATAGTAGTTAGGACTTAAAGGAAGCCAGAGAGCTTGGTAGTCAGAGCAAGGGAGGGAGAGCATTCCAGACATGAAGGATGACCAGAAAGAATGCCAAAAGCTGAGTGATGGAGAATCTTGCTCCTGGAGCAGCCAGAAGACCAGTGCCACTAGAGTGAAGAGTGGGCAAAGTTGCATGGCTATCTGATCACAGTAGCTATCGTTGGAGGTTTATATGACAGTAAGAACTTCAATAGTTCAGGTTAGTCCAGGCTGGATTGCTCTGGGGCATCCATTTCACCAGTACCAATGATCTCAGAAGTCCAGATAACATTCAAGACAGATTAAATACTTTGGGCAGCTCATTAGGAACTAGAGATTTCTCCAATAGGTATAAGGTCTATGACCAAACTAGAGATTCTGTGAAGACCTGCAAAATGGGGAGAAGAGACCTAGAACTCACTTGGTCTCCATAGAATCCTTTTGGCATGTCTGGGTGGAACTTTCTGGTACTTCTACTACAGAATACAAAGAGAGACTGATGGAGCAAACCTCTGATTAGAATGTCCCAACTGAAGCTGGGGAAAACATCATCTATAGAACAGACATAGGGACACGGCCCACCAAAACATTCCCGGTGACCCCTATGCCTAAGCTCCTGTTTGTCATGTGACCCATGGCACCCAACCATCATCAGTCTGTCTCTAGTCTAACCTATCTACAACCTGAAGAAGTTTAGCCTATTTTAAATTTTGGCCCCCATCTACCGTCAGGCTGGGCAGGTCTGGTATAGAGGAAAGACTATTGGCCTGAGAATCCGGACACCTGGGTTTAAATCCCAGCTCTATCACTTACTAGCTATGGAAACATGTGCGAATTACTTTATCTCTGAACCCTCAGTTTATTAGCCTGTGAAATAGGGGGAAAGTACCTGTACTCCTGTCACAGAAGATTGTTAGGAAAATGATTTATAAAAACTTAAAATGCTTTAGAAATGTTATTATATATATATAATATGTAAATATGTGTGTGTGTGTATATATATATATATATATATATTTTTTTTTTTTTTTTGCTTTTTGGAGGGCAATTGGGGTTAAGTGACTTGCCCAAGGTCATATAGCTAGTTTTTTTTGTTGAGTGTCTGAGGCTGGATTTGAACTCAGGTCCTCCTGACTCCAAGACCAGCACTCTATTCACTGCTCCACTTAGCCACCCCATGAAGAAATGTTATTTTTTAAAAATTATTTCAGCAAATGTAATATCAGGAGTCAAAGGATTTGAGTTTCTACATACATGATCAGTGGTTGCCTTGTTAGACCATGTGGCTTTTTTCTCTTTTAAAGAGCACTTGCTTTGGAGTCTGAGGACTTGGGTTCAGATCTTACCTTGGCTGCTTACTATTTGTATACCCCCTTGTTTCCTTATCTGTAAATGAAGAATTAAACTCGTCTTCTCTGTGGTTCTGTAAGCATTTATTGAACTCCTACTATGTGGGAAGGTCTGTACTGGGGGTTATAGGAAAAAACAATAAACATGGTTCTTATTGCGTCCCCAGGAGTCTGGCATAACTGAAAATGACAGAACAACAAATACTTCCTACCTGTGTGACCTTGGGCAAGTCTTTTTTTGTTGTTGTTGTTTTTTTGGAGGGGACAGGGTGATTGGGGTTAAGTGACTTGCCCAAGGTCACATGGCTTGTAAGTGTTAAGTTTCTGAGGCCAGATTTGAATTCACATTCTTCTGACGCCGGGGCCGGTGCTCTATTCACTGTGCCACCTAGCCATTGGGCAAGTCATTTAACCTCTTTGAGCCTCAGTTTCCTCACCTGTAAAGAGAAGGGGTTGAATTCAATGACCTCTGAGGTCCCTTCCCCTCTGACTCTTTGATTCTAGGGAGTAGACAGCATATTCCCATGAAACAATACAATAGCTTTAGGTAATCATCACATTGAGTACTCATTATGTGCCTCTGGCAAAACACTCCCTTACCTGAATGGGAATGATGTCACCCAGTATAAGCTTGAAATGTTTTTGATCTTCTAGAAACAGTAATGTTAGGACTCTGGACCACCCTTGCGGGGAGGGGAGTTCAGGAGTAGGTCTGAGTGATGAATAATGAAAGAGAACCTAGTAACTTATACCAGAAAGACTTAACCATTTATTGTGACCAGACTAGGCCAGTCATCTCTATCCTGAACACCTGAGGAGAGTTGAAGATCTTTCCTAGGAGGAAGCTAGTAAGTTTAGTATATGGACCAAAAGCAAACATGGATTTTTTTTTCCATTAAAATCATATTGATACCCATTTTAAAAAATACCAGTCTTTCTCTGGCTCGTGACAAAGAAAAACAGTAAAATCTATCAAACTAATATGCCTGATAGCTCATGCAACATTTTGTACCCATAATTTCCCACATCTCTACCAAGAAAAGGGAGATGTGTTTTATCATCTCTTTTTCAAGGATCAAGATTGGTGGGGAGTATGGCTTTTGAAATAAGAAGAGACAGGAAGTCTGCTTTTTTGTGTTTGAAGTAATATGATGCCAAGCTAAAAGGCTCCAGGTAAAAATGGAACCACCATCAGGTTGCCTACATGCTGGTATTTATCACAGTTGCTTCATACCAACATGGAATACTATGATTATTTAATTTATTTTTTATATTGCTGGTCTAGGGAAATAATTAATAGAACAATAAGTTACTAGCTTTCCTGAGGGAAAGTAACCGCTAGCTTAAATTTTCCTGTATATCTATTTTCCACCAAATGCTGGCTACACAAAAGACTATCACAAATAATAAATAGCATTTACCTAAGCAAATAGCATACAGAAATCAGGGAATTATGCAGATTAGAATTATACTTGAAAATAGGAAGAGTGAATGAGCTCTCCTGCTGGGGGCAAGATATAGCAGCTCATGCCAAGCAAGAGTCTCTGATCTCACCCAAGAGTAAATTCACTAAAGCCTCCAAGGAAGTCAGAAGAAATCAAGGGCATGTGGAGGAGTCATCTCCCCATACTTGTCTGTAGTTTCCAAAACCTGTTTCTCTCTCCTCACGTCTAGAATTGGTCCCCAAGAAAGTCTGGCACCATGTAGGTTCTCTTGAAGATTGAATGAAGAATGGCTCTTTCTCCAAAGATCTCACATTAATTCCTCCTCTCATGCAGTCACACTACATTATGTCAGCATTTTCTCCACCAGATAGGAGAGTTTCATTCAAATGCCCCAGATTTGGCTATAAACCTGGGTTTTATAGCATAATTAAAATAATGTTTAAGGAGGACTAGCATAGCTGTCTGTTTTAATGTTTAAATGAGATTCAGGGTTACAAAGTGAAGGATAAGGAAAGGCAGCAGTCTTTTCAAGTGGTATCAATTATGTTGCTAGAGAAGAAGCCCCAGGGGAACGTGGTTCAGAGAAGTCCTCTAGTCACAATTGGGTAGAAGGGGAGAGGCCTTACTGTCAAGGCACAAGGTTCCCAGTTCAGCCCTTATGTTCTCCATTCCCTTGGAAATGACTTAGGAGGTACATGTGGCTGCCTAGACTGCTAGTCTCAACCCTGGTCAAGAGCTTCTAAGGAGTTTGCTCATCTATAAAATGGGGGTAATAGTAACACCTACCCAACACATGAGAATACGTGCAAACCTTAAAATATTATGTAGATATAAATGATGTCGTATCAGAGAAAGGATTTGAGCTCAGGTTCTCTGAGGCCAGTCAGTACTCTTTCCAAGGTACTATATTGCCTTTCTAAGTAAGCTCAGAAGGGTCTTGAAGGAGGTGATAGATGTGAGTTAGCAAAGGGAAGGCTAGAGGACATTTTCAGTATGGAGGAATGCCCTGAGCAAAGGCACAAAAAAATTTACAGTGAGCAAGTCTGGGGCAGCAGTCAGCCTGGCTTGACTGTGGTACAGCCGAGTGAACAAAGGGGAGATGGTGGTGTAGGGGTTGGTGGGGGGAGGCAGAGCAGGACAGGGCAGGGCAGCTGATTAAGGGCTGAGACATTTTGGGCC
Organism: Gymnobelideus leadbeateri; assembly: GCA_011680675.1. NCBI lineage: Eukaryota > Metazoa > Chordata > Mammalia > Diprotodontia > Petauridae > Gymnobelideus > Gymnobelideus leadbeateri. The sequence continues at coordinate 99,867 of WOXC01009015.1, read as the reverse complement.
TTTACCTATAGACTTCTCTCTACTGCTACTAATGTTCTGGCTGCTAAAAGGAACCAGACCAGAAGAGCAGCTTGGTGTAAATGAGCCTACAAGCTGTCCCATCTCTCTGTGTCCCTGAAGACGCAATGGGAAAGAAGCGGGGAGGAGAGGAACAGGAGAGAGAGGAGCAGCTTATGTCGAGAGTGAAGAGACCGTAAGGAGGAAAGCTGCTTGGTGTGAAAGGTTATGGAGATGAGTAAATATTATAGGAGAGCTTAGTACTATGATTCTTCTGTGGCTGTTAGACCCTAATCTCTGAGGAAGAAAAGAAAGAAGGCAACAGAGGAAGAGGAATGGTGGTGCTGGTAAGACCTTATAGGAGCTTTTAAAGATTTGACTCATTCACTTTTATAACTGGGTTTAATATCTTATCAAAGCAAGTTATTTGCTGACATATTTTTAGTAACTGCTCAAAACCCTCACTCTTCTCCCTCTAGGAGTTCCAGCTCAAGGTTTCTTCTCTCTAATCACATCCTTCTTATTTTTAAAAGTTTTTTTGTGCCTTTTTTTGTTTCATTTTGTTTTATAGACTGTATCTCCCTCTCTCACTCTGGGTCACTCATGGGGCAGGTCTGACTGATTAACACAGGAAATTTGACCTGCTCTATATCTGACCTGAGCTAGTTCATTCCCTCCTTAGGCAGACTAGTAACCCTCTATTCCTGGGGGCTCACCATATTGGTGCCAGACTTAGTGTAGACAGCTAATGAGTTCAGTCCTACTGCAGCTCAGAACCCCTGAACTTGAGCAGTCTACCAGTCTCAGCCTCCTTGGTAGTTGAGTTTGGGTGTGCCCCACGTTGCCTAACAGTATCCTCAGTATTTTTTTTAAACATTGCGTCCATTTCCTGATACATCCTCCACCCTACTCTCCATCAATGAGTCTACTATGTAATAAGGAAAAACAGTTAAGCCAAACCACTTACACAGTGATCATTGCCACATATGACCACATATGCAGCATTTTGTATTCTTTTTTTTTTTAAAGCAATTGGGGTTAAGTAACTTGCTCAAGGTTACACGGCTAGTCATTATTTATGTGTGGGTGCTCATTTTCTGAGGCCGGTTTCGATCCTGGGTTGTCCCAACTCCGAGGCCAGCACTCTTACTCACTGCGCCACCTAGCTGCCCCAGTATTCTTGGTTCCCAACATTTCCAACTGAAGAAGAACCACAGTCTTTTTACTTTACTGTCAACCTCCCACCTTTCCCCACCTCACAAACCTACTCAATGGGGCCTTTTCAGAATAGACCCCCCTGCTACTCTACCCTGATCATCAACCTCACTCTGTTCAATTTTATCTAATTCAACAAACTTAAGAGGTTACCATGTGTAAAATACTGAGCTAAGTCCCAGGGACACATACCTTTTTCTCAAGGAGTTCAAAGTTTAATAGAAAGGAAAAGACAGGTACACAAATAATTGTGAAAGAAAATGGAGTGAGATGGGGTAAAGGAGAGGTGGTGACCAAGTGTTCTCCTCTGCTGGTCCCTGCTGGGGTCACTGGATGCTGAGCTCAGCAACTTCATTGTAGGCTTTCCCCACAGCCTGGATTCCCTCAGCTACACCACCACCAACCTTACAATGAACTAGATGTCTCCCTACCCTCTCTTTTCTTTTTTCCTACACTTAAATAGTAGATCATAGCTAGAGAAAATCCCATGATAATTGACTTGTGGCTTAAATGTCCACTAGAAGAGAGATAAGCATTTCAACTTTCCCATATCTACAAGGTAAAAATCTAAAAAACCTGAAAAAATGTATCAAATAAAATAATGGTCAGAAAATCCAATAAGAAACTATACTGTGTGATTTCATGAGCTTCATGATTGCCCTGCCCCCCAAATCAGCTAGAAGCCCATAGGCAATAAGAGAGGGGCCATTAGAAAAACCAGTAACCATACTCAGATAAAAAGGCAGGAGGATTCCCAGAACAACCAAAGGCACTCATAGTCTTCCAGTGTCTAGCACAATACCTGGAGCATAGTAGGTGTTTAATAAATGTTTATTAATTGATAGTCTGCAAAACTCTGCATCCCAAAGCAGTAATAAGTGAAAACTTCCCAGAGCAAGTCCCATGGAAACGCATAATGAGGACCTTGGAAGTGGCCTGGAGAGATAGAAACTGGGAGCAGTAGAAATTGGTCTAATTGGTCTCAGCAGTACATATTGAATCCACCAATCACCTCCTGAAAGGAGCCCCAAAAGTCCTAGTAAAGTAATAGACAGAATTTAAAGCTTCCACATTAAAGAAAAAAATTGTAACATCCAGATAGGAGCAGCTCAAAAGCCAAAGAACTGCCAACAAGGCTCATACAAGACCTGGCAACTTCTATAAATAAGGAAAGATCTTGGAATACCACATTCCAAAAGGCAAATATATAAAAATATGTAGACTTACCACCAAGAATAATTTGCCTTAAAAAGCCAAATCTTATAAGGGAAAAAATGGATCTTTAATGAAACAAAGGACTTTCAAGCATTCCTAATGAAAAGAATAAAGCTGAGTAGGACCTTTGAAGTGCAAAGAGAGTCCAGAGAAAAGCATAAAAATTCAAAGAAATCTAGAAAGGTAAATTTAGTTGAGCACCTGGAAGCAGCTATCTGATGGGATAGGTAGAGCCAACATCCTAAGAAATATATGTCTCTTCAGAACCTTAATGTCTTCAATTAAGGAGTACATAAGGAAAACAGAGATCTTGGTGGGGTATTCATTCTGTTTTGTGTTTGAAGAGGGAGGAAAAATGGAGGATAAGAGGAATTACTAGTATGGTATAGTATAGTGTAGTGTAGTGTAGTATAGTATAGTCTAAGTATAGCATAAACTAAGTATGGTTTAGTATAAGTACAAGTATAATATAGTATAAGTATCATATAGTGTAAATATAGAATAGTTTAGGTATATTACAGTATAGTGTATAGTATGGTATAATACAGTATAGTATAGCATAATATAATACAGTATATATTCCATTCCCCCTTCCTACTTCTTCCCTCCCTTCTAACCACCCCCACCTATGTTCTACTTTCCCTTCCTACTATCTGTATAAGTATAGCATAGAATAAGTATGGTATTGTACAAGTATAGTATGGTATAGTATAAATATAGTATAGTATAAATATAGTGTAGTTTAAGTATATTATAGTATAGTATAAGTATAGTATAGTACAAATATAGTATGGTATAGTCCAGTAAAGTATAAGTGTAGTATAGTTAAGTACTAATAAAATAAGAAGGAAGAAGGGGTTAGAATTTGCCATTTTTCATGTGAACATTCCACTCCCTTCTTCCTCCTTACTATACTAGTACATTCCTTTTATCCTGACTTAATACCCATAGTGATTGTTCCAGACTCTGTCCTCTCTCCTTAAAAATTCCCAATCTGTGCTCTTCTCTCTCCAGTTTCCATCAAATAATACTCTGCTTTTCAAAAGAACATGAGGATTGACAGTTTTTCCTTTTTGTTTTGATGTCCTAAGGGTTGTATACACACACACACACACACACACACACACACACACACACACACACAGAGTAGGTCTATGTTGAGCTGCATTTCCTGTGAATATCCTCTTGTTTGCCTCTCCAAAATTGAGACAGTCTAACATCAGCTTCCTCATCTATTCCCCCCCATTTTTTTACCTTAAATGCATAGCTTTGCCACCTGCCAGAGCATCTGATTATCAAACCAGAAGCAACCTCCCAGTTGGAGAAAGGAAAAGCACCACAGATTCCCTAAAGAGAGGAACCCAAAAGCTGCTGGTCAGGTTAGTGAGGGAAAATCAGGCACATGCAAATCACAAGATCCCAGAATCTCAGCACTGGAAGGGACCTGGGAAGTCTTCTAGCCCAACCCATCAAGAATAAGAATCTCCTCTACCACATACCCAACAAGGAGTCATTCAGCCTCTACCTGAAGACCTCTAGTGAGAAGAGACCTACTAATTCCTGAAGCAGCCCATTCCGCCTAGTTCTAAGTTAAAGGTTCTTACCCTGAGGTCTGTGAACTTAATTTTTTTTATAATTGTATTTCCACATAATTGGTTTTCTTTGTAATCCTGTGTATCTCATTGTACGGGGTATATGGGTCATTCCAGGAAAACTAGCATGTCTGGTGTGAGGGCTCATCCACCTTTGGTGTCCACCTGTCACCCAACTCTCACCTGCAGCTCCAAGAAGCTACAGCACATGCTTCATAAACTGTTAGTAGATGGGCAAAACCAGGTTGAGGGTAACCAACAGACCTCGAACCCATCGGTGAGAGAGGGACTTCTACCCCAAGCATGTAAAGACTTGCCCTGGCAAAATGGGCACATGAGATAAATTTGTTCCAAAGGTCAGGAAGGCAGCTGAAGCAGGCACTGTAGAATGCTTAGAGCTTGGTCAGACATGGCAGATGCCAAGGGCATCTACTGCATCCTGGGCCATTGCCAGTTGTCCTGGCTTTTGTCCTGCCACGGTTCTTGGATGATTCTGGAAGAGAGAGTGAGACTAATGGCTTTGGGCACCTCTCCTTCACTTAAATACTATCCACCTGCAAAGACATCACCTGTAATGTCATTGGTCCCTTTCAAAAACGAAGAGCAATCAACAACAATCCCATTGTATACATTTAGAAGCATTCTTCTGAAAAGGTACTCACAGATTTCATTAGACTGCTGAAGGGATCCACAACACGTAAAAAGGTTAAGAACTTGTTCTCCTTCATTCTCAAAGAGGACCAGAATGATGTTACTATGCTAGAGCCAAGTTTCCATGTGTCCGACTATGGCTGATCAGACCAATATGAGCTCAGAATGCTCTACCACAGGTCGGGCTTGAATAGTTAGTATGAACATTTGGGGTGGATTCTCCAAATTTGCACATCCTGCACTTCCTTTGAGCTGTTTCAATTTTGCTTTGCTCATAGAGCACAGCACCTTCTCTGATGTGGGCACTTGCAAGTCATCACAAGCAACACCTCAACTAACCAGTTAAGGGGGAGTGTCTCTTAGATGTTGGAAAGGAAGTTTTCCTCAAAGGTCTCCAAGAGCCACAGAGAGAGGCTGAAGCAGTTCAGCTCAACTCAGAATTCAAGTCTTGCCACAGGCCCTTATTATTTCTGTGACCCTGGGCAAGTCACTTTATTTCTCAATGCCCTGGTTTCTTTATCTGTAAAAATGGAGATAATATTAACTCCTATCTCACTGGTTTGTGGTGACAATCAAATGATATATCATATGTAAAGTTATTCCAAACCTTAAAGAGCTATATAAATGCTGGCTTTTATCATTTTAAAGGTAGTTAGGAGTCATTATGGAGAGTACTGGACCTGGAGTGAGGAAGATCTGAGTTAAAATTCAGGCTCTGACACTTATTAGTTGTTTGATTCTGGGCAAAATGCTTAATCTCTGTTTGCCTCAATTTCCTTATGTGTAAATAGGGATAATAATAATATCTATTTCCCAGGGTTTTGTGAGAATAAAATAATATTGTAAAGCACTTTGTAACTTTAATACCATGTAAATACTATTATTCTAGACCCTCATTTTTACTTCAATTCCTTCCTTACATCTTTTCCCTCACATGTTCCTTTTTTTTTTTTGGAGACCTTGGGCCTCAGTTTTCTCACCTGTAAAATAGATGGTCACTGAGGTGATCCAGCTCTGAATCCTATCACCTTACTCTCCTTTTCATCCAGCATCCAGCACTTCTTTTGCCTTCTTCTCCCTCTACAACATTTCAGAGGGAAAGCTGTTTTTTATCCTTTCTAAAAAGAACTTCTCTCCCTGTGTGCTGAATTTCCATTGCTTTCTAGTTTTCGAGGGACCTTGGTCCTGCTAGGCCCCATCTATACCATTTTTAGCTTTCTTAGTGTCTTCAGTCATTTTTCTTTCCCTGGCTCCTTCCATTCAGCCTTCAGATATGCGCCCAAAAATCTTTCCCTTGACACTACCATCCATTTGGCTCTCATTCAGTACAAAACAAGAATGGTTTGTTAGACAGATGGTTTATGAGAAAAGTAAATGGAATCAGTATGAGCCATTTTAGGATTTCTCAAAGACAAGTCAACTTAGACTAACCTCATTTTCTTCTGTGAAAGGTCATTAGACTGGTTGATCAGGGAAATTCCACAGACCTGTGCTTCAGGAAGCAATTGAACCACATCTCATGATGGCCTGGTAGATAAGATGGTGAAATATGGGTCATCTAGTTGGTTTTGGAATTGGTTAAACAACTGAAACCAGTATGTTGTATAATGGATCAATGTCAACTAGGCAATTGATAAGAGAGCTTGGAGTTGGGAGACTTAGGTTCAGATGTCACTGGAGATACTAGCTATGTAGTGATGGGCATGTGATCTTGCCTCTTATCAGTGTCCTCATCTTCAAGCAGGGATTCTTTACCTTTTTGTGTGTCCTGGACCCCTTGGGCAGTGTGATAAAGCCTATATACTCCTCAGGATAATGTTTTTAAATACATAAGATTATGAAGGAAACCAATTACATTAAAATATGGTTTTCAAATTTAAAAATAATCGCAGACCCAGGTTAAGGTGCTCTGTTTTAAAGGAAGTATGACTCATGGATAGAGTACTACATTTAGAATCAGAAATATCTTGATTCAGGGGCGGCTAGGTGGCACAGTGAGTAGGGCCCCGGCCCTCGAATCAGAAGGACCTGAGTTTGGATCTGGCCTCAGACACTTAACCCACAGAAACAAAAACCTACCTGTGTGACCTTGGGCAAGTTACTTAACCCCAGTTGCCCTCCAAAAAAAAAAAAGAAAAGAAATATCTTGATTCAAATACTACCTCATATACCTAATAGTCAGTTGTGTGACCATAAATTCAAATGCGCCTTATATACTTAGTAGTGTATGACCCTAAATTTGAATGAGTCTCATACATTTAGTAGTTGTATGTCCTTGGGTAAGTCATTTGATCTCTTAATTTCCTCATCTGTAAAACAAGGATAATAATAACATATACTTCATTTGCTTGTTAGGATCAAATGGGATAATGTAAATTGAGAGCCTTGCAAATGTCAGCTGTTATCTGTCAAGTGGAGATAATGATAGTTGTATTACTTTTCTCATAGTCTTGTTCCAAAGATACTTTGATAGTCTTAAACCACTATACAAATAATAATAATTAAAATAGCAATGGCTATTATCATTACAGATAGCGTTAATATATCACTTTACAGTTTGCAAGCCACTTTATAAACATTATCTCATTTTGTTCCTCCCAACTACCTTTAGAGATATATGCTATCATTATCCCCATTTTACAGATAAGAAAACTGGAACAGAAGTACAAATGGAGGAAGATTTGGCATTGGTTCTTGTGAAAAAGACTGGACTTAATTTTTTTTGTTAGTGTGTCACAAGATTAGTATGTCATCAGCTTAGAGTGGCAGGCCAAAACCCCCACAAAAACAAGGAAAAACCAACCCTCTCCAAAACCTAATGCAAAATTAGGCTTTATATTGATAAAAAATATATCTGGGATGAGGGAGGCAATGAATTCAATTTATGCTGGTCAAAGCACAATCAGAATATTTTGGTTAGTTCTGATGGTTGCCAGATAGCTATAGCATATATGTCAGAGACAAGACTTGTACATAGATCTTCCCCTGTATCTAATATTCCCATCTACATTTCCCTTGTTAGATAATGGCACAGCTTATGTGGATTAATGTTTTCTACCTACTCATAAATATAACATATTTAAGGATATTGCCAAGCTGGAATATTTCCAGAGGAGAGTAAAGAGAATAGTGAAAGAACTTAAAACCATGTTATATGAGGACTGGCTGAAGAAACCTGGGGATATGCAAGCTAGTAAACCTGGGGATATGCAAACTCAAGACAAGGCTAATGAGCAATAAAAACTTAGATATGATGTTGGCCAGATTTAATAGCTCTTTGGCTACTGTAGCACCAACACAATATTCACAGTGCTGAGGGCGACATAGTGCTCAATTGCAAAATATAACAGACTCCATATAGAAGACTGAAGCAAAACATTTATTCAGACACCAGAAAACCAAATCCCAACACCAGGAAACTGAATCCATCATAGCAACATAGAAGTTAATACACCACAATGTAACAGAAAGCCACACCATCCTTTAGCCACCCCACAAACATTTACTCACAAGCCTAACTGTCCTTTTAGGTGTGTCCTCTCCTCCCTCCTTCTTTAACTGCTCTGACTCCCAGTTTCCTGTGGGCTCTGCTCCACCCTTCAGCAAACTCCTCCCACCACAGGCTCCATGTGACTACATTCAGCCTATTAGAGGGCAGGGAAAATCTTCAAAAAAGGGAAGGTCTTCAAATTCCCTTAGGCTTATTAAGGGACAGGAAAGATCTTCAAATTCCCAATCACTTTATGGGTATTGCCACAGTCATACTGAGACCTGTTAAAGACCTTAGCTTGAAAAGACCAAGTCTCCCACTGTATCCTAGGCCATCTCCAATCATCTTGATCTATATCTGGCCACTGGACCCATGTGGCTTTGGAGGAGAAAGTGAAGCTAGTGACTTTGTGCAGCACTCCCTAATTTAAATCCAATTCACTTATAAATCATGGCATCATCTTCCTGATGTCACGGTCCTTTTCAAGATAAAAGACAAAAAAGAACAACATTTTTCAGCATTAATTCAGGAAAGGCAATACACATATATAATAGCTACTATGTATCAAACATCTAATCTGTAAAATGAGCTGGAGAAGAAAATGGCCAACCACTCCAGTGTCTGCCAAAAAAACCCCAAATGGGGTCACGGAGAGTCGGACAGGACTGAAACAACCGAACAATAACATGTGCCACTCTGTGTAACACTCATGTGTTACAATTTGTATTTCTATTTCAGTTTCTTTGTCTGTAAAATGGGGATAATCATAGCATATCTCTAAGGGTTGTTGCAAGGATCAAATGAGATGATATTTAGAAAGTGGTTTGTAAGCTTTAAAGTTCTAGTAAATGCTATCTGTAATGACAACGATTGCTATTATTATTATTAATTATTATCATTTGCATAGTGGTTTAAGGTTAGCAAAATGCCTTTGGAATAAGCCTATGAGGAAAGCAGTACAACTATTATTATCCCCAACAATAACACTGTTGAGATAGGTAGTATTATCGTCCCTATTTTATGGTGGGGGAAGCTGAGGTAAACAGGTTCAATGATTTGTCCAGTTACACAGCTAGTAAGCATCCAAGACTGTAATTGACCTCAGGTCTCCCTGACACTAAGCCCAGTACCCTATCCACTGAGCAACCTAGCTGCTTCTGCCTACCTAATTTGGGTTCAATTCAGGCCTGGTCAGAGGCTATGGAAAGGGTGAGACCTTTGCTTATTACTAGGGAAATGGTAGATGAAGGAGATTTCAGAGTCTGTGGTTCTTGCAGAACCAAAAACTAAATTTAAAAAAGAAAAAAAGAAAAAGAAAAAATCAGTCAATTAGCAAGCCTTTATGAAGCACCTATTGCATTTCGAGAAATGTTCTATATTCTGGGAATTCAAATCAGACAATGAAAGAGTCCCAGCTGTAAAGAACCTTAGATTCTATAGGGGAGAGAGAAGGTGGGGAGGAGGGAAGAGAAGATAATAAACCTTTATTTTCTTGATTATGAGCAGATAAAGAATATTAATTCACATAAGCTGTGCCATTACCTAACAGTGGAAATGCAGACAAGACTATTGCATAGAAGAGAAGTTTAGATGTCAGGAAGGTCTGTGCTCAAGCCTGGTCTCTGCCATTTGCTATAAGTATATGATAATCATGAGTAAGACCATGGGCATTGGCCCTGTCAGTGCTCTAGGCAACTTTCTAATATTATCAGCTGCAAATGAATTGCCTATTTACATTTGTGGAGAGAGTGTTCACACTAGGAGTATTCCATACAGATAAATTACTGGTCTGTACAAAAAAAAAAAAAACTGCCCACCTGCTTGAATGTTGTGTCCGAACATCCTTGGAAGGGATATATTAGAGCCAGCTCAAACTAATTAGAAAGAACCAATTGTTTGATTTTTAAAGTGAGCATTTACACCTTGGAAATCAGCAAACACTGTAAATCAGAGCTTGATTTTCCATTTTGCAGATTATCTAGACTGAAGAAAGTAGTATAGAAAATGTTCATGCAAATTAAACTCAGTGTTTTGTGCATAATTTTTTTTTCAGAGAGCTGGTCGTTAAACATTTACCAATACACTCCCTCCTTATTGGTTTTTAAAAGCACAGAAATTATTTTTCTTTTAAATAATATTTTACGTTTTCTAATTACATGTAAAGACAATTTTTAACATTCATTTTTAAAATAAAATTTTGAGAGGCTGGGATGGCACGGACATGCAGAGGCCTGATCAATGAGTGGGGCAAGTCATCCCACCAACCACAAGGACCACTATCAGGCCTACCACCAAAGGCCTGGAACTGGACAGAGCATGGTAAGAATCAAATGTAGGGCCCTTGTCAGGTACAGCAAATACTCCTGGGACTCCATAGCCCAGAAATTTGAAAAGCCCCTATCAGAATCTCCAAGGACCAGGATGGCAGAGTGAACCTTGGCTGCTCCAACCACCCCCCCACCCTGAAAACATAGTAACTATTGCCCCAGGGCAAAAACCCTAAACAGTAAAGGCTTGGGAACCCAAGAGGAAGGGTGTGGCTAGGGCCCTGCCACAAAATGGGTAGAAAGCAGACTGCAAAGACAAAGACTCTGGAGTCCTACTATCCTCAGGGGGAGGAACTAAATGCAGAGGGAGACAATTTCAACTCCACATCCACAGCTGAAGCATCAACAGGGAATGGGTCCCAAGCACAGAAATCTTTCCTAAATGAGCTCAAAAGGAAATTTTAAAACCAAATGAGAGAGATGGAAGAAAAAATGAGTAATTCTTTTAAAATCAAAATTGCAAAATTAGAAAAACACTATAATGAAGAAAACAACTCCTTAAAAAGAAAAATGTGTGATATGGAAAAGGAGCTCCAAAAACTAACCAAGGAAAATAATTTGCTAAAAACTAGAATCAACCAAACTGGAGCAAATAACTCTATGAGGAACCAAGAATTAGTCAAAGAAAACATCAAGAATGAAAAATTAGAAAAAGAGGTCAAATATCTCAATGGAAAAATAACTGACCTGGAAAACAGATCTAGGAGAGATAACCTGAGAATCATAGGCCTACCAGAAAAATCATGATCAAAAATGAGTCTGGACAACAAGAGCTTCCAAGAGCTCATCAAGGAAAACTGCCCTGAGATACTAGAACCAGAGGGTAAAATAGAAATTGAGAGAATCCACAGGACACCCCCTGAAAGAGATCCCAAACTGAAAACACACACACACACACACACACACACACACACACACACACACACCTTGTTAATTTAATAAGAGCAAACTGTTTATAGACAAGTAGAGGGTATGAGTATAAATAACACAAAATGACAATTTTAAAAAATCTTATTAAGGGCTACAAAGGGACTGCAATGGAAGAAGAGGAATGAATGAAGTGGAAAAGGGTAAATTATGCAATATCACTACTTAACATATGCACCAAGTGGTATAGCATCCAAATTCCTAGAGGAGAAGGTAAAGGAATTAGAGGAAGAAATAGATAGCAAAACTATACTATTTGGGGACCTTAATCTCCCCCTCTCTGAACTTGATAAATCCAACCTCAAAATAAACAAGAAAGAAGTTAAAGAGGTGAATAAAATTTTAGAGGGGGTAGGTATGATAGATCTCTGGAGAAAACTGGATGGGGATAAAAAGGAATATACCTTCTTCTCAGCAGTACATGGCACATACACTAGGACCATGTACTAGGACATAAAAACCTCACAATTCAGTGCAGAAAGGCAGAAATAATAAATGCATCATTCCCAGACCATGATGCAATAAAAATCATATGCAATAAAGGGCCATGGAAAGACAGACCAAAAACTAATTGGAAAGTAAACAATTTAATCCTAAAGAATGAATGGTTCAAACAAGAAATCATAGAAACAATTAGTAACTTCACTCAAGAGAATGACAACGAGACAACCTACCAAAATTTATGGGATGCAGCAAAGGCAGTTCTTAGGGGAAGTTTTATATCCCTGAATGCATACATTAATAAATTAGAGAAAAGATGGGTCAATGAACTGGCCATGCAATTGAAAAAGCTAGAAAAAGAACAAATTGAGAATCCCCAAATAAATACTAAATTAGAAATATTGAAAACCAAAGGAGGGATTAATTAAACTGAAATTAAGAAAACTATTGAATTAATAAATAAAACTAAGAGCTGGTTTTATGAAAAAACCAATAAAATTGATAGACCCTTAGTCAATATGATAAAAAAATAGAAAGAAGAAAACCAAATTATGAGTATCAAAAATGAAAAGGGTGAATCTACCACCAATGAAAAGGAAATTTAAAAAAAATTAGGAACTATTTTTCCCAATTGTATGCACATAAATATGACAATCTTAGTGAAATGGATGAATATTTACAAAATTACAAGTTGCCCAGATTAACTGAAGAGGAAGTGAATTACCTAAATAACCCCATCTCAGAAAAAGAAATCAAACAAGCCATCAAAGAACTCCCTAGGAAAAAATCTCCAGGGCCAGATGGGTTTACTAGTGAATTCTATCAAACATTTAAAGAACAATTGACTCCAATACTCTACAAACTATTTGGGAAAATTAGTGAAGAAGGAGTCCTACCAAACTCTTTCTATGACACAAATATGGTACTGATTCCTAAATCAGGAAGAGATAAAACAGAGAAAGAAAATTATAGACCAATTTCCCTCATGAATTTAGATGCAAAAATTCTAAATAAAATATTAGCCAAAAGACTCCAACAACTTATCACAAAAATAATACACTCTGATCAGGTAGGATTCATTCCAGGAATGCAAGGATGGTTTAATATTAGGAAAACCATCAGTATAATTGAGCATATCAACAATAAAACTAGCAGAAACCACATGATCATCTCAATAGATGCAGAAAAGGCTTTTGACAAAGTACAACACTCATTCCTATTAAAAACACTAGAAAGTATAGGAATAAATGGAGCCTTCCTTAAAATAGTTGCTAGCATCTATCTAAAACAATCAGCAAGTATTATATGCAATGGGGATAAACTAGAAGCCTTTCCAATAAGATCAGGAGTGAAACAAGGATGTCCACTATCACCCCTCTTATTCAATCTGGTACTAGAAACACTAGCAGTAGCAATTAGAGAAGAAAAAGAAATCAAAGGAATCAAATTAGGCAAAGAAGTGACCAAGCTATCACTCTTCGCAGATGATATGATGATACACTTAGAGAATCCTAGAGAATCAAGTAAAAAACTACTTGAGACAATAAATAAATTTGGCAAAGTTGCAGGATATAAAATAAACCCACATAAATCCTCAGCATTCCTGTACATCTCTAATGAAACTCAACAGCAAGAGATAGAGAGAGAAATCCCATTTAAAGTCACTGTAGACATTATAAAATATTTGGGAATCTACTTGCCAAAACAAACCCAGAATCTATATGAACACAACTACAAAACACTTATCACACAAATAAAAACAGATCTAAATAATTGGAAAAACATCAATTGCTCATGGCTGGGTCGAGCTAATATAATAAAAATGACAATTTTACCCAAACTAAACTATATATTTAGTGCCATACCAATCAATTTACAAAAAAACTACTTTCTAGAGTTAGAAAAAATAATAACAAAATTCATTTGGAAAAACAAACGGTCTAGAATATCAAGGGAATTAATGAAAGAAATGCTAGGGAAGGTGGACTAGCTATGCCAGATCTTAATCTGTATTATAAAGCAGCAGTCATCAAAACTACTTGGTACTGGCAGAGGAATAGAGTAGTGGATCAATGGAATAGATTAGGTACACGAGACCCAGCAGTCAATGAATATAGCAATCTATTGTTCGATAAACCCAAAGACCCCAGCTTTTGGGATAAGAATGCACTATTTGACAAAAACTGCTGGGAAAACTGGAATACAGTATGGCAGAAAGTGGGCATAGATCACTATCTAACACCATATACCAAAATCAAGTCTAAATGGGTGCATGATCTAGGTGTAAAGGATGACACTGTAAGCAATTTGGGAAAGCAAGGAATAGTTTACCTGACAGATCTGTGGAGAGGGGAAGATTTTAGGACCAAACAAGAAATAGAGAGCATTATAAAATGCAAAATGGATAATTTTGATTACATTAAATTGAAAAGCTTCTGCACAAACAAAGCCAATGTAACCAAGATCAAGAGGGAGGTGGGAAATTGGGAAAGAGTTTTTACAACTTGTGTCTCTGATAAAGGACTCATTTCTAAAATTTATAGAGAATTGAGCCAAATCTATATGAATACAAGTCATTCCCCAATTGATAATTGGTCAAAGGATATGAACAGGCAGTTTTCAGAGAAAGAAATTAAAGATATCTATAAACATATGAAGAAATGCTCTAAATCACTATTGATTAGAGAAATGCAAATCAAAACAACTCTGAGATACCACATCTCTCCAGTCAGATTGGCTAAGATGACAAAACAAGAATGTGACAAATGCTGGAGAGGATGTGGACAAATTGGAACACTAATACATTGCTGGTGGAGCTGTGAACTGATCCAACCATTCTGGAGAGCAATCTGGAATTATGCCCAAAGGGCTATAAATAATTTCATACCCTTTGACCCAACAATACCACTTCTAAGTTTGTATCCCAAAGAGATCATAGAAGTGGGAAGAAGACCTATATGTACAAAAATATGTATAGCAGCTCTTTTAGTCTTGGCAAAGAATTGGAAATTAAGGGGGTGCCCATCAACTGGGGAATGGCTGAACAAGTTATGGTATATGCGTGTTATGGAATACTATTGTGCTATAAGAAACGAGGAGCAGATGGACTTTATATTTACCTAGAGAGGCTTATACGAACTTATGCTGAGTGAGAAGAGCAGAGCCAGGAGAAATTTATACACAATTACAAAAACAACGCATGTGTGATGACCAACTTTGATAGACTGGACTCTTCTCAGCAATCCAGTTATAAGTCAACCCCAAAAGACTCATGATGGAGAGAGATGTCTACATCCAGAGAAAGAACAGAATTTGAACCCAGATTGAAGCAAACTACCTGCTCCTTTTCTGTTTCTTGTTTGGTTTTGTTTCCTCCTTCAAATTGTTCATTCCATTTGATACAATCCTTCTTTATAACCTGGCTAATGCCTAATGTGAAAGTATTTGCAGATATTATACTTGATTGTATGCCTGGGGGGGTGGGGAGTTGGGGGAAGGGAGAGGGAGAGAAAATTTGAAACTCAAAGAATTATGGAAATGAATATTGTAAATGAAAAGTAAACAAATTAATAAAGACCAAATAAAATAAAATAAAATAAAATTTTGAGTTCCAAATTTTTTCCCTCTCACCATCTCTTCCCTTATCTCTAAAATGGTAAGCGTTTTTTATATAGATTACATATGAAGCACAGAGAAGATTGCTTGCAACCAACCAGCAGAAGTGGAAAAAACCTTTTCACTTTGTTTTTGGTGGGCAATTGGGGTTAAGTAAGTTGCCCAAGGCCACATGGCTAGGTTTTTATTTATGTATGCGTTAAGTGTCTGAGGCCGGATTCGAACTCAGGTCCTTCTGACTCCAGGGCCAACGCTCTACTCACTGCACCACCTAGCCGCCCCAAACCTGTTCACTTTGAAGAAAATTAGCCTCAGTGAGTAAACAAACCCATTCTGAAACAAAAGGAGAGAAAACTGGTAATTCCCTGTTAAAGAATCAGGGTATGTAAACCATTCAGTATTAACACCAAAAGAACAATGACACCCTGTTTTCACTTTCCTGACCCAGCTTAATGGTTGTATGAACACTTCAGTTCTGCTATTGCAGAAAGTAGCTGCATGATCCCGCTGCTGCTAACTCCCCTGGAGGCTCCTCCAATCAGAGAGACTTCCACCTAACCCCCATCACAATGGTATTAAGAAGTGAAAGGCTTATATGACACAATTTTGACCACACTAGTGGTATGTATTTAATATGAAAAAAATATTCTGAAATTTGAATTCACCTCCTTATCAGTATTCCCAGCTCATTATAAGGTATCTGTTGGTTCTTTTTCAATCTAGTCCTTTCCCCTTTATCTTCTATTCTCCAACTTGGAGACAAAGTCACACAGATGGAAAGATCACTGACTCTAAAGTGGGTGTCCTTAACTTTCTGCATGTCTCAGATGGATATTTGTTTTCTACATTCATAATTGGGGAAAATGTTAAATATAAGTTAGAGATTAGAGAGAATGTTTTTTCCTCATCCAAGTTCACGTACTTCTGAAATCTTTCCATAGAACTCTTGGAGATTTGTGGACCCCAGGTTAAAGAAAAAAAATAAAACCCTGCTTTAGAGCCAGAGGATTTTAGACCAAATCCTGCTTCTAATATTTACTACCAGTATGACCAATGTTGGGCAAGTCCCACAACACTCAGTTTCTTATCTGTAAAATTATGATTGTGGTGGTAAAGAACTGGAAAGAGAGAAGATGCCCATCAATTAGGGAATGGCTGCAAAAGTTGTGCTATATGAGTCTGATGGAATACTACTGTGCTGTGAGAAATGATGAGCAAGAAAAACATGGAAAGATTTGCATGAAATAATGCAGAGTGGAAAGAGCAGAACCAAGAGATTGTTGTTTACAGGTAACAGTAATATTATTCAAAGAGTAACTGTGAATGACTAAACTATTTTGAGGAATATGGTCATTCAAATCAACTAGGAAGGAAAATGCTATCCACCTCCAGAGAAAGAACTAATAAACAATGGTTTGTATTGTATAATTCCATATCCATATATACATAGACATGAATAAATAAAATGAAATGGTGTTGGAGTATGGTTATGTATATACATAGACATATAAATAAATAAAATAAAATGATGGTGTTAGATTAGATGACCTCTGAGGTTTCTTTCAGTTCTGGCTATGTGATCTATGTTTGTGCCCATTTAGTTGTTTTTTTTTTACTAAAAAAAATTTAAAAAAAAGCAATTGGTGTTAAGTAACTTGCCCAAGGTTACGCAGCCAGTTATTTATATGTGGGTGTTAAGTATCTGAGGCTGGAACAGATCCTGGGTCCTCCTGACTACCATCTCTTATTCACTACACCACCTAGCCTGTTCCCCCATTTAGTCTTAGAGGATCAGATATGCAGCTCTGTGCTAATCTGTGAGATACATCATCCTTGCTCACATCCCTTCTCTTTGTTTTTGTTTTTTTTTTTGCTTTTACTTTTTGGAGGGGGAAAGGCAGGGCAATTGGTGTTAAGCGACTTGCCCAAGGTCACATGGATAGTAAGTGTTAAGTGTCTGAGGGCATATTTGAACTCATGTCCTCCTGACTCCAGGGCCGGTGCTCTATTCACTGTGCCACCTATCCACCCTCCCTCCCACCTTCTCTTTGCTGTTGCACTATTTTGATGTGCTGGAGCAGTCCTACTGAATCACATATTAACATGTATGTGTGTGTGTGTGTATGTGTGTGTGTGTAGGGGGGGAGGGAGACAAAGACATAACACACAAACTCTTGACTGCTTTCCCTAGAAAATCAGTGACCAGCAATAGAGAGAAAGATTGGAGTGTGTTTATGGCTGGGGGGAAGGGGGAAACATATGAAAGAACATCAGAACTTGCTGCATCCAAGGCTTATCACTTCTTTCCAAATCTTACCAAGACATTTGCTCCCACACTCTCACATGGATAAGATGATGAATAAACACACCAAACCAGCAAGCCTATCATGTGTATCCCAGTGCCAACTGCAACACAGACCTTATAGAAACACCTTCTCTCTAATGTAAGTGCAGGTGGAGCTGCTGGAGTGTGAGGTCCTTGATATATTCTTCTACCTCCATACTCATTACTCTGTATGCCCTTGATCAAGTTGCTTGATTTTCCTGGGTCTCAGGTTCCTCATCTGTAAAATGGAGAGGTTGAGCTAAACAATCCCCAATTACACTTTCAGCTCTATCACTCTTGGATTCTGGGCTGCTAAGTTTTTCTTTTGCCTCATCTTGATGGTTCATGGACCCCTGGCTCGGGGTATACTTTAGTTCAAGTAGTTTTTGAAAATTGAGTGGATCTGATCCCTGCCTGCCATCTTGGAGAGGCTGTAGAGAAAAAAAAAAGACTACTTAATATTTCTTTATGGAAACAAGTCACCTTTTTGTTATCTCAGAAGCTATGAAAAGAATTCTATTGACTAGAAAAGGTCTGTCTTTTCCTCTGAAAACATTGGAAGAGAGTAGATGGATGACATTGCCAAAGAGAACATGGTCATGGTAATGAATCTTTTTCAATTCTGGAATGTCCTCAATAATAAATAACAACAGACATTTGTAGGGGCTTAAAGGTTATCAGAGCAATTTACATATATTACCTCACATGGGTGCAACAGGTACTATCCCTATTTTGCAGAAAATAACCAATTTAAATGAGCTGTCCATGGTCATAGTGCTAGTCAATGTCAGCAGGATTCAAACTTATGTCTGTCATGTCTTAAGTATAGCATTCTCTGGCAGTAATACTATGCTGCCATTCATCTTGGACTCTGAAAGTGAATGGATTTGGGGATATTAAACCAAAGGTTTTCACTTTGGCAGCATGTACCCTAAAATAAGAAAGATCAAATTACATTCATTTCAGGACTGTTCATAGATTGCCCCTCCTCCCAATATAGCTAGAGTAGAAAAAAAAATGGAAGAAATCAACTCCTCCTACTCCAAGCCCTCCACTACAACACCCATGTGTTTTCTTGCATTAGACTTTTGTTTTCTGTACCCAACCAAGGACCATGCAAATTAACAATTTCCCATGTAACATTTTACATAAGTTAAATTCTCTGAAATTCAACACAGTGAGCTTTCTCTTTATAGGCTAATAGCAGTTTTATTGATTCATTGATTCTTTAGCAGCTCGGAGATCTAATGGAGGAAGAAAACCTTTCTAGAGTATATAACTGTAAAATCTCAAATAGAGATAGATTGTCTCAGCATTTGTCCGGGACCTGGGTTGTAAATTAGATATCTTGGGAAGTTGTCATAAAGTAGGTGATACAGTGTATTTGGGAAAGAGAGCTGGATTTGGAACCAGAAAAACTGAATTGGATTCTCAACTCTTCTCTTTCCTATTCATGTGACCTTCATCTCTGAGCCTCTGTTTTCTCGTCTGTAAAATAAGAGTTTTGCTAGATGACCTCTATTGTCTAGTTCAGCTCTAAATCTATGATCTCACAAGATCACATGCCTGACAGTATATCTTGATATAGTAATCTACCCATTAGGATGTTGGTAGTCTAAAAGTTACTACTGTTCTCACAAATGCTCAACATAGTTTCAGGTATATTACATGTCAAACTTGCCAATTTGAGGTCTTTATTTGCTTATGAGAAACTCATTCAGTTCGTCTTGTAGTTCAGGCAGCTTTTGAAAAATGGGTGTGTGTGAGCCCTGCCTGCCAGTATTCTTGGTGGTGGTGGTGGTGGTGGTGATGCAGTCAAATTCAGCATTCATTTTTTTTTAAACCTGATATCTGCCTGGCATTTGGTCATATCCCTCAGAATATACCCTCTTATTACTGGGTATCAGTGTTTGAGGAAAAGTAGCTCAGAATCATAGTGTCTGACTTGGCAGTGACCTTAGAGGCTCTCTAGATCTACCTGTACCTGCACTGAGGTTCTATGGTGACTTGGAGGTGTCCTTAGATGCTCAAAAACATCTTTGCTTTTGACATTTCTCAGAGCAGAAGGAAAACTCCTCCTCCTCATCACCATCATCATCATCATCATCATCATCATCACCATCACCACTGTCTCCATCATCATCCTCATCACCATCACCACTGTCTTCATCATTATCATCATCACCACCACCGCCACCCTCACCACCAGCATTTTTATAGTGATTTAAAGCTTGCAAAGTGCTTTACATATACTACCCCAAGTATCACCAAGATTTCCCTGTAGTTAGTACTAAGGATAATAGAATTAGAACTGAGATTGGATCCTTTTTTATTTTTATTTTTTTGGTTTGTCTTTTAAAACACTTTTATTATTTCTTTCTTTCTTTTTTCTTTTTTAGTTTGCATCATTCATTTCCACAATATTTTGAGTTACAAATTTTCTCCCCATTTTCCCCTACCTACCACCACAAAATAGGGATCCCACTGAATATCCCCTCCCCCAGTCTACTCTCTCCCATATCTTTCCCCATCCCCCCTCCAACTTTCCAGTAGGGCAAGATGGACCCCCAGTGCCTATATATCTTATTTCCCAGTTGCATGTAAAGTAATAGTAATAATAGTATTAATCATTTGATTTTAAAACTTTAAAATCCAGATTCTTTCCCTTCCTCTTTTGTCATCCACCCTTACTGGGAAGATAAGCAATTCAATATAGGTTGTACATGTGTAGCTAAACAAAATATTTCCATAGTGGATATATTGTGAAAGACTGACTATATTTCCCTCCATCCTATCCCACCCCACACTTGTTCTATTCTCTACTTTGATCCTGTCCCTTTTCAAAAGTGGGTGCTTCCAACTTCCCTCTCCACCAGCCTGCCCTCCCTTCCATTATCCCCCCTCTCATACCCTTCCCCCCTACTCTCCTGTAGGGTGAGAGACCCTATTTAGTATGTATGTCATTCCCTCCCTTAAGCCAAATTCAATGAGAATAAGGTTGACATTCCCTTTTGCCTTCCTGTTCTTCCCCTCCATTGTGACAGTTTTCCCTTGCCTCTTCTATATGAGATAATTTACCCCATTCTGTCTCTCCCCATCTCCTCTCATTATATTCCTCTCTCACCTCTTGAGATTGAATCTTAAAGGTCCTTCAGACCAACATCATTTCCAAAGGTCTATTTTAATACCTTGTGTTGTGAATCTCTCCCCCATCCAAATTACATTGTAATCTGTTTCTTCTGCTGTTTCTTCCACCAATAGAATATAAGCTCTTCGAGGGCATGGACTACTTAATTTTTGTCTTTATATCTCCAGTAGAGTCAGGAAGACTTGAGTTCAAATCTGGCTTTAGACACTTACTAGCTGTGTGAACCTGGGCAAGTCACTTAACCCTATTTGCCTCAATTTCTTCATCTGTAAAATGAGCTGGAGAAGGAAATGGTAAACCACTCCAGTATCTTTGTCAAAATAATCCAAAAGGGAGTCACAGAGTGAGACACAGCTGAAATAACTAAACAATTTCCCAGTGCTAAGCACAGTACCTGGCCCATAGGTAGATACTCAATAAATATTTGCTGATTGACTGACTGGTAGGAAATAGCCCTGTAGCAAGACTTGAGCTGGCCACAAAGACCCTGGGAATTATATTTCTTCCCAGGGTCCTTGTGGCCAACCCAAGCCTTCCCAGAGCATTATTGTATACACATGAAAAAAGTCAGGCCAAGTGGGAGTGGTTGTTAAGTGACTTACCCAATGTCCCACTAGCAGTGAGGAGAGGTGAGATTTGCACTCACAATGACCAATCTACTGCTCTTCCTAATACACTATTCTGTGGCTTCAAGTAAGAATCTGGAGACAGAGTGTTGGTCTCTTATCCAAGCATAAGTGTAGCTAATTTTGGAGAATCATATCACTGGGTTGGCTGCAGGCTGGGTGATGAATTTTTCAAACACCAGAAACTTTCCCAAATCCACAATGACAGAACTTTGAAGTTAGCTTTCAGGGACTTGATAATGTGTTTCTATTTAATAATCAATAAAGGTGGAGAATTATTAGTAATGTGAGCTATCCAACAACCATCATGAAAAGCTTTTTAGATTTTAAAGAAGAGACTCACTCTCCTTGTGAACTAGTTAAACGTTCAGTAGATTTAGCCTCCTGCCCCAAGGAGATAATAATAATGTCATTATTCAGTTATGTCCAATTTTTCATGGCCCCATTTGGGGTTTTCTTGGCAGAGATACTGAAGTGGTTTGCTATTTCCTTCTCTAGCTCATTTTATAGATGAGGAAACTGAGGCAAACAGGAGTAAATCACTTGCCCAGGTCGCACAGCTAGTAAGTGTCTGAGGCTGGATCTGAACCTAGGTCTTCCTGACTCTAGGCTTAGCACTATATCCAGTAGTCCACCTAGTTGCTTCATAATCTTAATAGCTAGCATGTATATAACACCTTAATGTTTACAAAGCACTTTATACACGTTATTTTATTCTCACAAGACCATTATAAGGGATGTGCTATTATCATCCCTATTTACAAAAGGAAGTGACACAGCTTATAAGTATCTAAAGTCAGATTCAAACTCAGATCTCCCTGACTCTTAGCCTAGTGCTCCAACTACTTTGCCACCTATCTGCCTTTAATGAGCTAAATTCCTTTTCCTGGGGAAAGTTTCAGAGTTGGAGAAAGCAAAAGAATTGAGAAAGATTGCATCCTTTGGATCACAGGGGCATGCCGGTCAATTCACCCTGCTTCCCTGATTGATTTTCTATACTCTGAGCACATAGCAGCCCCCACTTCTCTGGGTTATGTCTCTGGGGTTGTTCATTGTTTTTTCTCCTGGCTTATTTACTTGTCTTTGCTATGATTGTCTCTGTTTTGGGTCATCTTTAATAAATAGAGTCAAAAGTTAGTTGTGAATAAGGGCTAACAGGTTTGCGTTCATGGCTGTCTCCTGCCAAAAGTTCTATTATCACCATGTACATGGGGCATCAGAGTATTTTTCATTTAGCCAATAAAATAAAATCATTTTTCCAAATGTCATTTTGGTGGGGTGTTTGGGTGCCTGTGCTTGAACCCCAGTTTGTAAAATCACATTTCTCTGTAACCTCAAATCTCCCCAGCCTCAGAGCATTATCTCTGCCCCTTCTGCCCTGCCAGTACTCTGCCAAGCAACCATTCAAGATCAAGCCCCAGACAATTTGTTTATCTCCCCTTGGTACAATAACAAATTGCACCAATGAATCCTTCACTAGACTATCTATAAGTAACTCCCTAGCTTAGACAAATGTTAATCTCTCCTTGGTACCATAATCAGCTGCACCTATGAATCCTTCACTAGATTATCTATAAGTAACTCCCTAGCTCATTATATACATCCTGAATCCCTTGTTAGCTTGGGACATATGTATACTCCCAACATCCATCTTGTCAAACATGATATTGATGGGTAGCAGCTTGGTCAGCCCTGATCACTAGCTGACTTAGTGATGATTCAAGCATACCACACCTCCATGTAGTCCTGCCTTGGGCTATTTTCCAGTGGATTCTGGGCAATATGCCTGCACAGTAGATATTAAAAGTGCATGTTCCTTTAAGAACTGACCATTCCTTAACTTCTCCCTAATCCTGCTCGGACTTACCTACTTAGCATATTTGGCACAGGTTTTCCTATAGTTATCCTATATAAACTTTAACTGTACCCTCTAAGGTTGCAAGTTTCCTAAGAACTCTTGCCCACTGTATAGCATAACAACAAATCTTTGCCACCTTGACTCAGTGAATGCTTGAGTCCATGAATTCATTTCAGACTGCTTTCTAGGGGCTCTGGTTATTGGGGTTCCTGGACTCCCTGAACTCCTTGACCCCCCCCTTGTCAATTTCATGAATAAAATTCTGGCAACTTCTTTATGTGGCAATGAGCATAAGATAAATGATGCTGAAAGGTGGAGGTTGATGTAGTCCCTGGTAAGCTTGAGAACTGTGCATCATGGTATGGTGGACAAAGGATAAATTTGGAGTCCAAGAACATGGTTTCGAATCCCACTTCTGATGCTTATTATCTGAGAGACCTTGAGCAAGTCACTTAACTTCCTCGAACCTCGGTTTCCTCATCTATTAATTGAGGGGTCTGGATTAGATGGCCTCTGAAGTCTCTTCCAGCACTAGATGAAGCCTTTGAATTTCATGATTTTCTCTTATATGATACCTGCAAGAAATTATTTGAAGCCCCTTAGAGACTCATCCCAAGACTAAATCAAGTTTACTTAAATACTCAAGCAGATCTGTGACCAGATCTCCTCCTTCTGCTTTATTTCTGTTCTTCTTTGGGATTCCTCATTGGTTATATCTTATAACTTGCTCATACCTGACTGCACACCCAACTGTTCTAACTCAAAAGGCTGCTGCAATGGAACAAGCACTGGTTTTATAATCAAACGTCCCAGATTGGATCCTAATCTGGTGTGAACTTCACAAATTCCAAGACTCTTAGAGTGAAAGGGACCCGAGGGAATCCAATCCAATTTCTATCTGACCAAGAATTTCCTCCACGTTTGTCCCTATGAACAGGTGGTCCAGCTCCTGTCCGGAAACCGCAATGAAAGGGAACATGAGACAGCCCATTCCACAGTGCACAGCTCTAAGAATTATTTTTTTCCCTATGTAGAGTTGAAATTGGCCTCTCTGAAATTTCCACCCATTGTTCCTAGTTCTATCCTCTGAAGCCAAGCATAACAAGTTTAATTAATCTTCCATGTGATAGCCCTTCAAATACTTGGATAAAGCACTCCTATTTCCTCCTCCTCTGAGTCCCCTCTTCTCTAGTCTAAACATCCCCAGTTCCTTCAAATGAACCTCATTATGGCATATATGTCCTCCTCTCCACTCCCATTCCCCTCTCCTCATCCTGGTCATCTCCTCTGGACATGCATCAGCCTCCAGATATCCTTCCAAAACTGTGGCTCCCAGAACTGAGCAGAGTGATACAGATTTGTTCCAGACAGGGTAAAGTACATCAGATCATCACCTCCTTTGTTCTGTACACTATGTCTCAATCAATGTAGACTAGAATGAATGAATTAAAAAGCATTTTATGAAGTGGATAAATCCTGGGGATAAAAATACAAAAGCAAAGATAGTCCCTGCCCACAAAAGAGATTATATTCTAGCAGGGGAGCCAACATACAAAAGAAAGTGGGGGCAAGGGAGGGATATTTTGATTTAGAAAGTTATGGAGATTTCAAGAGGAACAATAAGGGAGTCAGAGTTGAATTGATTAAGGCTCCAGAAATGTAAAGGTGGGGAGAGGAGGAATAAGAAGGGGAAAAGCCATGGTTAGAGCAATGTCAGTTGGTGAAGAAATGGTAGGGGAGAGAAATAAAGCCTGTCTGGAGCTCCTTCCTGAGTGTCTGAAGAAATCACCAGGGGTAGAATTCCAAGCAGAAAAAGTTGTCTTTGCTGTTGTGGGTGAGAGTGGGGCTCTCACTTTAGCTTAGGAAAAGAGAACATTTAGTTCTTAATTCTAGTCTCTACATGTCCAAAATCAAGGAACCATTATTATTTATTATACATATGTATGATTATTATCATGTTAAGATAACTATAGATGGGCTAACATGGCCTTAGTAATAGCCACTTTCTTATTTCCCCAGTTCCCATGGCACTCTCTTCTGGGTAATTAATAAAGACTAATTAATCAACAGCAAGGTATTATACAGGTTACAGAACACTACCTTATGAGACAACAGACTGGGGTTATAGTGTCCCTCTTTGTCTAATCACCTGCTTTATGGCCTTGGAAAAGTCACTCAGATTCTCTGAGATTTGGTTGTGCTTATATAAGGATGATTATCTAACTTGAATGTAGGAGAACATAGTGTATTCAAGTTCTTTCCAGTTCTGTAATCTATGATTCTAAGTGTTTACTGAGCATGCTCCTTGGTCAGAATGCTCATTGTATTTGTTTCACCACCTGTGGGATGGACTGGCAGAAAGTTCACTGAGTTATCAATTCTATTTGCAATTCTGAGGAACTGGAAAATGCCAGTGTTCCTGTAACAGCAACATTGTGCAATTATCAACTGTGATTGACTTAGCTCTTCTCAGTAATACAATGATCTAAGACAACTCCAAAGGACTCATGATGGAAAGTGCTATCCACATCCAGAGTAAGAACAGTGGAGTCTGAATGCAGATCAAAGCAGACTATTTTCACTTTTTTTGTTTTTTCTTTTCTTTCTTGTAGCTTTTCCCTTTTGTTCTGATTCATCTTTCACAACGTGACTAATTTGGAAATATGTTTACATGATTATACATGTATAATCTATATCAGGTTACTTACTGTCTTGGGGAGGGAGGGGGGAGGGAAGGAGGGAGAAAAATCTCAAACTCAAAATATTATAAAAGTGAATGTTGAAAACTATCTTTACATGTAATTGGAAAAAATAAAACATTATTAAATGTTTGAAAAAAGAAGAAAATGCCAGTGCTCTGAATAGGATATAATCTTAAAAATATTCTGAAAATTAAGGTTCGGCTCTGGCCCTTCTGTTTCCCCCTCCCAAACACACACACACACACATACACACACACACACACACACACACACACACAGTATAAGTGAAGGGTTTGTTCTAGAAAAGAAAAATGACAAACCATTTGAGAATGACTCCTTATCAGGGGTAGTTAATAAGTGGTAAAGTAAACCTGTCATGTCCAAAAATTCCCTTCAAAAAGAAAGAAAATAAAAAGAATGGGAACACAGCCAGGGAGGGGAGCCAAGTGTTCTCAGTCCTGTTTTAAGTCACCATAGAGACAGCTGAGAACACAGGACATTGTGTTTCACCCTCTAGTCCCCACCTACTAACTTTCTCCACTCCCTTCCCTCACCTCCTTGCCCTACCCTTCTTTATTTCTATAATCAAAGAAACATCCCTTCTCTGGAGGAAACTCTTAGGGACAAAACTTTTATCAGTCACTCATCAGTACAAGATATAACTAGATTTAAATAGCCACCCTTTCATTCCCCTCCTTGGCTCAAGTCTGTAAAGGTAGCTGGCAAGGAACTGAAATTTTAGTTTCTGTATGGAGGAGATTACATACTCTTATCAAGATTAAGGTCTTTTATTTTGTTATCTATCCACCTGCTGGAGATGGTACTATAGCTAAGGCACCAACCTCTTGAGTTCACCTGGTGCCATTCAGAAGGTTTCTCAGGACTTAGGCAGGTTCCCAAGTAGTATGCACTCCAAGTTTGGGTTCTTGGTATTATAGACAATTATTATTAGTATTGGTGCTATTTTTTCTTTTCCCTTTTTAAAATATAATTTATTCATTTTTAGTTTTCAACATCCACTTCCATGAAATTTTGAGTTTTAAATTTTCTTCCCCTCCCCAAGATGTCATGCAATCTGATATAGGCTCTACTTATACATTCATATCAAACATATTTTCACACAAGTCATGATGTAAAGAAGAATTAGAACTAATGGGAGGAACCATGAGAAAGAAGAAATAATACAACAAAAGAAAAGGAGACATCATTCAGATTCCAAAGTTCTTTCTGTGGCTGTGAATAGCATTTTCCATCTTATTATTTTGTCTAGTATTTCCCAATACAATTAATCTTTTATGTCTAAATTTTCTGGGGTCTAAATTTTGTTTTAAACAAAAAAAAATGGTTTTAAATCATGTTATATCAAATTGGTTATGGTCCACAATAAATATCCCTGATTTTAAAAAATAAATAATAAAAATATGGCTCTATATTGATAAGGCTGCATAGGGCATAAGGTCAATATTAAAATAAAACCATCCTTATGTATATGTGCATGCAAAAATTGTGGGATTTGACGAACATCATCAAGGAACCTTATCTCAATACCTTACTAAAGGAAACAGCACCTAAGTCTGAACTCAAGAACCATGGGATAGCAGAGATCACAGCCCAGTGCTCTTAGCCATCATCCTGTGAAGCAACTTTTGAGGCGATGTAGCCTCACAACTGTTCCTGCAGTTGCTGCAGTCACAACTACTAAAGACCCAGAAAAGAAAGTTCTTGCCACCAATGGCAAAGTCAAATGGTTCAATGTCAGAAACTGATTAAAGAGGAGGCATTACCACCTGCTTCCTACAGAACCATGAGGACCATTGGACCTTTCTGTCTGACTTATAGCTAAAACTTTCCACATGTATCATCTTCTCCACTAGAATGTGAAGTTTTTGAGCTCCAGTCCCATTTTTCTATGTGCACCCTCATTTAGCGCAGTACTTTGCCTATAGTAAGCATTTAATAAATACTTCGTTCATTCCCTCATTTATTCATTCCCTCATTCATTCATTCATTATCTTCCCACCCTTGCAGATAGCTAAACTTCCACCATTGGAGCTTCATTCTTTTGGTTAATATATTGCCTTCTGTGAAAATACAAATACCCCTGAGAGAGGCAACATGGAAAGTCTTACCAGCCAGTCATCAGCAACTTAATATAAATAGGATAATCCATCATTAGATTGTTTCAGTTGTGTCTGATTCTCTGTGACCCCATTTGGAGTTTTCTTGAGAGAGTTTACTGGAGAGGTTTGCCATTTTCTTTTCCAGCTCATTTTTATAGATGAGGAACTGAGACAAACCAGTTAAGTCGTGTCTGACTCTCCATGAGAGACCATATGATTTTGTCATTTCTTTCTCCAGCTTATTTTTATACATGAGGAACTGAGGCAGAGTTAAATGACTTGCTCAAGGTAACACAGCTAAGTAAGTGTCTAAGGCTGGATTAGAACTCAGGTCCTCCTGACTCCAGGACCAGCACTCTATTCACTTGGGCCACCTAGCTGCCCTAATACGATGATCCATTCTTTCCAATGTGGCAATAACATGATGACACCTCCTGGAGCCCTTTCTGAGTCCCCAGTGTTCCTCCCTGTTCTTCCTCTCTACCCCCAGAGTTCTTTCCCTCTTCTAGGTTCACATAATACTTTGTGGGGTTTTTTTTTTATGCATCTCTTATCTTCTCTTTCACAATAGTTCTTCCTTATCCACTGGATTGTAGATAACTTCCTTATGAGTAGGAGCCATATCTTATTTCTCTTTCTAATTCTTTCAGTATCTATCCTAATGCATCCTGGTCTTGACCTATTTCTTCAGCCTCTCCTGTATCAAAAACTACTCTCAGTTCAATGTCTCCTGGAAAAAGATCTAATTAATGAATGAAGTCAAGGTGTTGATGATCAGCAATGCTTGAGGTATTGTCCTCCAGTCTTTGGGTCAACCAAGGGAAGCATAAGAGTACTGGACACCTAGGAATGGTTGGCACAATATCATACGGTAGGATAAGAAAGAGGTGGGAGGGGTGGGAAAGCATCAAAAACAAATTTTTAGTAACTCTGAGTAAGTTTAAATAATATTTTACAATCTTGCCCTATGATAGAGGTAAAACCCTTATAACTTTATTCTGAAACCTCTATCTGGAGAGCCTAAATGGTACATTGGAATTGTCAAAGCATTAAATGAACCAGAAAAATTACAATAGCTCACTTTGAAATAACTCTTTAAGATTTTATGTGCATATGTGTGTAGTTGTGTATGTGTGTGTGAGAGAGTGAGAGACAGAGAAAGAAGCGGGGAGGAGGGGAAGAGAGAGGGGGAAGAGAGAGAAAGAGGGAGAGGGGAGAAAGAGAGAGAGAGAGAGAGAGAGAGAGAGAGAGAGAGAGAGAGAGAGAGAGAATTATTAAATAATTAACTGTTAATATTGAGAAGACACAGAATTTATCCTTTGCTGAAACTTTATTCTCTACTAGGCTAAGCCAGCATCTGAAGGACATTGTTGATAATAAGATTGGATTAACTTTCTCCTCAATCTTGTTGGGGGTGGGGGAGAAAGGTCATTCTGTTTTACTCAGGTTTGGGTGGGGATGAATTCTTTGATGAGATTGCTCAAGGCTGAGGGTGATTTGGAAGTAAATATCATGATCAAAGTAACATCCTCTAGCCCCTCATTAGAATAGGTTCACCTCTCATTATAATATTCATTCTATCTTGTTAACCAATCAGATTGCCTCCCTCAGGAACACCCACTCTTCCTAGGGCATATAAGCATTGAGTGGTTCCATGATGCATCTTTGACATTTGAGAGTGTCACAGATCCCTTTTATTACTTATTACTAGCATGATTAATAAAATGACTAATTTCCAGAAATTATGTCTCTGGAACTTTCTCTGTGTCACATATGTATGTATATAAAATGTATACATATACACATGTAGATGTATATATGAACTTAAACACCAAATAAAATATTTCCGTACACATAATAGAACATGCAAAGAGAATTTGTACATGAAACCTAGAATCTCTATTTTGTGCTGCTTACTTTTCAAATACATAATAAATTCAGCATTCAACTTTGAAAGCTTGGCCTGCCTCAGAATGATTCCTTCTGGCTTTCCTTCCATTTCCTTCCATGCATTTTAAAATGATCCTCTTTCCTTTTTTCTTTTTGTCAACCTTGTCCTTTGTTCCTTTCTCTGTCTTCCACCCTTTCACCCCCTGCCCCCAGCAACAATTGGGGGAAAATCACACAAAGAAAAACTTGTAACAAATATGTCTAGTCAAGCAAAACAAATCCCCATATCAGCCATTTCTTAAAAAGTATTTCTTAGTCTCTACATTTGGATTGTATCACCTCTCTGTCAGGAGGTAATTGGCAAGCTTTGCCATGGGTCCTCTGGAATTATAGTTGGCCATCTCACCCATCATAGTCCTTAGGTCTTTCAATCTTGCTTTTTTTTTTTTTTTAATTTTTTATTTATTTATTTATTTATTTTAAAGCAATTGGGGTTAAGTAACTTGCTCAAGGTTACACGGCTAGTCATTATTTATGCGTGGGTGCTCATTTTCTGAGGCCGGATCTGATCTCGGGTCATCCAAACTCCGAGGCCGGCGCTCTTACTCACTGCTCCACCTAGCCGCCCCTTTAGGGCAATTGGGGTTAAGTAACTTGCCCAAGGTTACACGGCTAGGTTTTTTTTGTTTGTGTGGATTAGGTGTCGGAGGCCGGCTCCGAACTCAGGTCCTTCTGATTCCAGGGCCGGCGCTCTATTCTCTGCGCCACCTAGCCGCCCCCAATCTTGCTTTTCTTTACAATGTTGTTATTGCAAAACTGAGTCTCCTGGTTTTCTGCACACTTCCATTTTGCATTAGTTTGTACAAATTTCCCCAAATTTCCCTAAAATCATCTCTTTGGGCATTTATTACATTGTGATACTTTTAACATTCAAATACAATAATTTGTTCAAGTATTCACCAAGTAATGGGTACCCCTTAGTTTCCAGACCTTTGCTCTAACAGAAAGAGTTGCTATAAATGTTTTTGTATATACGGGCCATTTTCTTCTTTCTTTGATCTCTTTGTGCTATAAGCTTGTGGGATCATGGTGTCAAATGCTCAGTTTAGTGACTTTTGGGGCATAGTTCAAATTGCTTTCCAGAATGTCTGGACCAATTCACAGTTCCACTAACATTGCATTACTATGTCTGTTTCCCCCTCGGTTTCTCTAATAATTGTGATTTCCTCTTTTTTCAATCTTCTTTACCAATCTGATAAGTGCAAAATAGAATGTCATAGTTGCTTTAATTTCTATTTCTCTAATTAGGTGGACCGACAACAATCATTTATTAAGCACTTAATATATACCAAATGCCATACTGAGTGCTGGGAACACAAAGACTGAAAGAAGAAAGAAAAACGGTGCCTGCCCTCCAATGGCAAAGACTGCATATAAAAGGAACCTGTTATTAGTGATTTGGAGTTTTTTTTTCCATATGGTTGTTAATATTTTGAATTTCTTCCTTCAAAAACTGCCTGTTATTTTTATAGGCTTTCTCAAAATGGAAATTTATTTATTTATTAATTTGTTTATTTTTAGTTTATAGGATTCAATTCCATAGTTCCTTGGATTTCAAATTTCCTTTCCCTCTCCCCCCCCCCCCAAGACAGCATATAGTCCAGTACAGGAT
Source organism: Gymnobelideus leadbeateri (assembly GCA_011680675.1). NCBI lineage: Eukaryota > Metazoa > Chordata > Mammalia > Diprotodontia > Petauridae > Gymnobelideus > Gymnobelideus leadbeateri. Next base: position 68,055 of record WOXC01009015.1, on the reverse strand, counting down.
CTGCAAATACTTTCACATTAGACATTAGTCAGGTTACAAAGGTGGATTGTACTAGATGGGATGAAAAATGGTAAAGAGGAAATAAAACCAAACAAGAAAAAGAAAAAGATCAAGTAGTTTGCTTCCATCAGGATTCAAGCTCAGTTCTTTCTAGTTCTTTCTCTGGATATCGCATCTCTCTCCTTCATGAGTCTTTTGGGATTGACTTATATCACTGCATTGCTGAGAAAATGGAAATTTATTACTGTATGTTTTAAATCCTCCCTTACTTTCTGCTGTGCACATGGCAATGCTGTTTTTCTTTTCTTATTTTGTATTTAAGTTTTGATATTTAAGTTTTTAATATGTTTCTTTTTTCTTACTGTATATTTAAGTATTAGTATTTAAGTTTAAAATTAAAAAAATTAAAAACCAAAAAACCAGCCTGTTCATATTCTTTTTAATTTTTTTAAAAGCAATTGGGGTTAAGTAACTTGCTCAAGGTTACAGAGCCAGTCATTATTTATGTGTGGGTGCTCATTTTCTGAGGCCGGATCCCAACCTGGGTCGTCCCAACTCCGGGGCTGGTGTTCTTACTCACTGCGCCACCTAGCCACCTCAGCCTGTTCATATTCTTTGACCGTTTATCTAAATAGAAAGTGTCTCTTCATCTTTAAGTTCTGCAAAGTATCTTATATGAATTTTTTTCATTTTAGCTCAACAATAATCTTGTAATATAGGGGTGAGTATTACCCTTATTTTACAGATGAGGGTGGTGAGGCTCAGAGAGGTGACATAGCTAGTAAGTGTCAGAGCAGGGTTTGAACATAAGCCTTCCTGACTCCAGATCCAGGGCTCTGTAGTAGGCCACGGCAGAAGATAGTCCTGTATCAGTCCTCCTGTCTCCCACAAGCAGGTTACTGGCATCTCCCATGTCAATGCCCTTTATATTAGACACTCTTAGCATCCCTAAACATTTTATGCTATATAAACCGGTTTTCTTGGAAGGAGGTGAAGCTCTTCTGCCCTCATGGACCATTTATTCCCTGTGGGTGTTGTTATAGTTATGGTGGTTGTTGTTTTTGTTCAGTCGTGTTGAACTCTTTGTGACCCCATTTGGGGTTTTCTTGGTAGAGATACTGGAGTCGTTTGCCACTTCCTTCTTCAGCTCATTTTGTAGATGAGGAAACTGAAGCAAACAGTATTAAATGACTTGCCCAGGGTCACACAGCTAGTACGTTTCTGAGGTTAGACTTGAACTCAGGAAGATGAGTCTTCCTGACTCCAGACTCACACTCTATCTACTGTGACACATAACTGCCCATATAGTTATTGACCTGAGTGTATACCCTTGAATGAGGACCTGGAGAGCTATCCTTGTCAATACTGAGTGTTTGTATTTAGTGAAAGGGTTTTGAAAATCATCTGCTTCATTGCTTCGCCCTCTATAGATCCTGAACTTGCATTTGGGATCAGCCTGCACCTGACCTAAGGCAATTATTATTTATGGCTATAATTACCTGGGCATACATGCCTCAGATAGATAACAGCTATGTGACCTAGGCAAATATTGAAGACTCTAAATTGCTGATAATTTGCCGGTATACATCAGCAGAGGGAGTGTCAACACTGGGAATTCCCTATGCAATTCCAGTTCAGGAACAGCCACAACAATAAAGAAATTGCTTATCTATATTGTGTTTATATTCTTAGGAATCCTTAGCCAGTAAAGTAACTTTCATTTTACTCAAGACAACTGGCCTGAGTGGATATTATTGTGGATGCCTTTTTTACTGATCCCCAAGGCCTCAGACAAAGGCAAATGTGAGAGGGAGGCCCTCCTTTCATTAACAAAGCAATATGGCTCTCTAGTACAGAAATGATCTCTCTTGTAATTCGAAGAAAAAAAGTCGATTCATACCAGGGAATGAATTGAAAGCTGATTTAGACCAACCTAGAGCAGCAATGAATCCAATATACTAACTCCCCTCTCCCAACCACTGGTATTTTTCAATAAGAGCTTGCATTTATGGATATGAATCCCTCACTACTCGCTTGAATTGGAACTGAATTACAGATATACTCAAGGCTGACCTTAGACAAAATTGTGGAGTCTTTGAATTTTGTCTTCAGTGTTCCCAGACTCCCCATCCTGAACCCTCTTTGCACCTCAGTGGAAAAAGGTAATTGTCTGTCCATGGAGTGTTTGTACCCTTAGAAGTTTTCTTCTGGTAAAGTAACTCTCATCTCTTGTTTCCCCTCAGGACTAATTTTTGTTTTTCTGCCCTTTCAAATTTATTTTGAGGAAAATACCATCCATTCCCTTTATTCAGTGATGCCACCACCTAATTCAGTTCCTGAACTATCATAACAACTTCTGAAATGCCTTCCTCTCCAGCCTCTTCCTCTGATCTCTCTCCTCTCCAATCCATCCTTCACAAAGCTCCCAAAGAAGCTGTCCTAGTATATGGTCTGGTCACATCATTTCCTTGATGTGCTTAGCATAGTAGTATTTGGCACATAATAGGTGCTTAATAAATGTTATTGAATTAAAATGAATTGAAAAACTTCTAGTGGTTCCCTAGTAATTAAAGGGCAAAATATAAAGTCTTTAACATTCAGAGCCTTCCACAGCCTCTCTCAGATCCCTACCCTTTATTCACTCTACATTCTAGCCTGATTGGACTGGTAGCTGTTCCTCCACAATCACATTGCTATCTCTTGCTTCTATGTATTTTTCTATCTCTGCAAAGGTTTCCTTCCACATTCTCCCTTTTGAAATCCTTCTCTTCCTTCAAGGCCCAAGTCAGGTGCCAACTCTGCCATGAAGCCTCCCTCTCCTTTTTCCTATGTGCTTTTTTCCTATGCACTTTTTCTCCTATATATTTTTTTCTTCTAACTGCATAATATATACAAAATATTAGGACACTCCTTGCCCCAAATAAATTATAAGCACTTTGGGGGAAGAATTTGTTCCGCTTTTTCACCTTTAAATCCCCAGAACCCAGCACAAAGTAGAATTTTAAATGTTTGTTGAATTTGAAATTGTTGAACTTGATTCATGCTGAGATGTTAATGACCAATGAGGTTTAAAGTATTAACCTTCCAATGTAACCCAGGGGATAAAGGTTTTAGCCAAAGGAACAGATCCTTAATTGCAGAATTTCAGGAATTAACTAGTAAGGTTGTTTTTGGATCAGGGTGCCTTCCTTGAGAATTACACCTCTTGGGTGGCTGCCCAATGTGTGTTCATATAAGTCCAGCTTTGGGCTCCTATCAATCTGAATCAGATCTGACTAGAACAATTCAGATTTGACTTCCTACAGGAAGGACATCTTTTGCAGCTGAAAGAGGACCTCTCTTCCCCTTTTCCCTACCACATACCTCTTTAGGCTCTTCATGTGCTCTAGTAAGACTTTTTCTTTTCTTTCTGAGAACATTTCCCTTTTGCAGAGGAACCTCTTTCATAACCTCTAAAATGAAAGGGGGTGGGGTGGGAAGAAAGCCTAGATCAATCAGTGGGAAGACAAACAGGCCGGCAGGGAGGGGACTCTGGGGAAGATGAAAAACTGAAGAGTGGGGTAAGAGCAAATCGGAGTAGAAACTTCCAGGCAATATGAAGGTCCTAAGCAATGAGGGGAAGTAGTGAGGCTGGAAAGCACAGACTTTGGTGATTGGGAGTGCAACGTTTTGAATGCCAGAGACAAATATGGGAGACAGGGGTTGGGAGCTGAGGGTAGGACAGGGAGGGAGAAAGACAGCTCCTGTAGGTATAGCTTGGGCTTTGTAGAGGCTATAGGCCCCTGGCATAATCAGGAGACCCTGTGAGAAATAACAATGAAGTAGAAAAAGCACTGCCTTAAGGAGTGAGAAAACTTAGGTTTTATCCTTATGTCTTCTGTTTAACTGTGTGTGACTTTGGATAAGTCATTTGCTCTTCGTGAATTAGTTTTTTTCATCTGTAAAATGGGATACTCATGGGGATTCTGTTGATTCTTTCTTGTTTTAATACCGAAGATGAAGCAAACCCAGAGTAAGCTAAGGAGATGATTTAGGCTAGGACTCTAAGTGAATGATAAATATTTTACATAATGCAATAGATAGAGTGTTGGTCAGAAAAAGATGGATTCAGATTCTGACACTTACCCACTGGGTGACAATGGGCATGTCACTGAACTTCTCTGAACCTTAGTTTTCTCATCTGTAAAATGGGGGTAATAATACCCTTGGTACCTACCTTACACAGTTGTTATAAGGCTCAATCAAGATCATGTATATAAAATGCTTTGTATACTCTAAAGTTTGTTATAAAATTGTTATATATTATTATTAGTACTAACAGTAGGATGAGGTTGGCTTTATCACTGAGAACCTTTTAACGTATTTGAAGTAATGATAATAGTTCACATTTAGATGGTACTTTACAATTGGTTGGTTGCATATGTATGTATGTATGACTTTGTATCCTCATTCCCAACACAGTTCTGTACACATTGGTATTTAATAAGTGTTTATTGAACCAAAGCTAAATCATTAATAATAACTCATATTTCTCTAGCCCTGTGAGGTCAATGATGACATAGCCTTACCTTTAAGATCAGGAAGTCAAAGAGGGGTGAAGGTGCTCAAGTCCCACTGACTAGTCAAGTGGTATAGCTGAGACTCAAAGACCTGGTCTTCTGACTTTAGACCTGGTGTTCATACCACCACCTCACATCCCAAAGAGGACTTTTGTCTCTAAATTCTTTGATGTGGTCCAAGGGAATGATAAGTGATTTTGAAGATGGGTAGGCAAAGCTAGTTTGGCTAGTCTGAAAAAGATCTGGAGGTTTTAGTGGACCACAAATTTAATAGTGATCAACAGTATGATTCATCAGCCAACCAAGCTAATGACATCTCAGGCTGCATTGAGAGAAGCTTGGCGTCCAGCAGTAGTGGGGTGATGATCTTATTGTTAAGAGCTCTGCCCTAGTGAGACCAGGCCAGAAGTACTGTGTTCAGTACTGGACTTAATTCACATTTAGGATATAATGTAGAGAACATATAGAGTAGGGGAACCAGGATGATGAAGAACTCTTGAAATATAATAACTAATAGCTTGAATTTTTATAGAGCTTTCAGGTTTGGAAAGTACTTTACAGATATAATCTCATTTATCTTCACAAAAAACCCTGGGAGGTAGGAGCTATTATTATCCCTCTTTTACAGATAAGAGAACTGAGGCAATCAGGGGTCGAGTGACTTGCTTAAGATCATAGAGTTAACAAGTGTTTGAGGTCAGATTTGAACTCAGGTCTTCCTGATTCCAGGCTCTTTGCTCTATTCAATGCACCACCTAGCTGCTACCTAACTGGGGAGAATCAGTTGAAAGAAGCAGGAACTTTTGGCTTGGAGAAAAGGTAGAGGATGGGAAAGATTTCAAAGCTCTTTTCAAGTATTTGGTTTGTCTTGGGTGGGTAGAATCAAAAGAGGAAAGAGATAGATTTAGATTTAGGCTTAGACATTAGGGAAAACTGCCTAGCAATTAGACTTTTTAAAAGTGTGTGTGTGTGTGTGTGTGTGTGTGTGTGTGTGTGTGTGTGTGTGTGTGTGTGTGTGTAGGCGGGGGCAAAGCTAGGTGTCAAAGAGAGCACTGCCTCTGGAGTTAGGAGGACTTGAGTTCAAATCCAGTCTCAGACACTTGACATTTACTGGCTGGGTGACCTTGGGCAAATCACTTAACCCCAATTGCCCTGTCTTTCCCCCCTCCACACACACAAAAAAAGTGTGTGTGTGTGTGTGTGTGTGTGTGTGTGTGTGTGTGTGAGCACGCTCTCGCTCATTTATTCAGGGGTGGGGGGGTAGGTGGAGGGGTGTAGTAGAGTCCCTCTTATTAGAAGTCTTCAGGCAGAAACTAGATGACCACTTTTTAGATATGTTATATGGGATTTCTCCCCCCCACCCCCACCCTCCCCAAGTATAGGTCAGATTAAACGGTGTTTGAGGTTCTCTCTAATTCTGATATTCAGTGATTTTACAGAAGGGTTTTTGGGGGAAAAGTGCTTTGTAAATATAAAAGTAAAATATAAATGCTCCGAGCAAAAGCAAAATATAAAAGCTCAGAACAAAAAGAATTTAAAACTATATATAAATATAGTCCAACCCCTAAATTTTATAGACAAGGAAACTTTGTCCAGAGAGGTGATGACCTCTCTGGTTCTTACAGATAGTAACTAGCAAACCTGGGAACCAGACCTGCATGATTTCATTGAAAACCTTGTAATTACATTATTCCACCCAAATCTTCCTTTCTTGGTTGATCTCTTTTTAAAAATTAGCCACCAATGAGGGGCAGCTAGGTGGCTCTACTGAGTGTCAGCCCTAGAGTCAGAAGGACCTGAGTTTGGATCTGGCTTCAGACACTTAATGCACACACAAACAAAAACCTAGCCGTGTGACCTTGGGCAAGTTATTTAACCCCAATTGCCCTCCAAAAGGCAAAAAAAAAAAAAAAAAATTAGCCACCAGTGATAACCTAAAAATCCCAATGCTAAAGAGATTTGAAAAACTATGATGGTTCAAACAATATGTATTTATTAGGCACCTGGACTAGTATGGCCTCAGAGAATCCTCTGACTCCAGATCCATTATGACCCTACTGTGTGTACACAAAAACAAAATGGAATTTCCTTTTGCATCCCAGAAAAAGAAAACCTCAGAAGGGCTTTACAATCAGAACAGCTCTCACAGACCCTTATGGCCACCAAGCAGGCACAGGCGCCATCTTTTGGTAAGGTGTTTCCATTGTTGCATGTGGTTTACAAGAAGGTATCCAAAATACCAACCTGCCCTCTGCTGTTTTTGTCAAGAATTGCATCCCAGAGTTTAGACTTCTCTAGTCAAGGCGGGTACAATCTAGTCCCGGGAAGTGGGGAAAAAATTCCTAAATAATTTGCTAATAATTATAGTTAATATTCTATATTTTATTCTCATAGTACCTCTAAAACATTTTTATATATTTCCTTGTATATACGATGTCTCTACAGATCAAATACAAGCTCTCAGATGGTAGAGATCACTTTGTTTTTTGTCTTTGTGTACACATAGTAGGGTTATAGATCTGGAGTCAGAGGATTCTCAGAGGCCATACTAGTCCAGGTGCCTAATAAATACATATTGTTTGAACCATCATAGTTTTTCAAATCTCTTTAGCATTCATGGGTACCTAAATTTATTACTGCTGAACATTTGATAGGCTTTCATGTGTAACAGGGATTGGGCATTTTCTGTTTAGCCCCAGAGGGCAGAACTGAAAGCAACGAGGCAGAGTTTTAGCTTTTTGGAATGAGAAACTTTCCAAAATTTTAACTTTGGGCTGGGTGTGGTTGCTGCTGTTTGTCCTTCACTCTTGAATGACCATGACCTCAGGAAAAGGATGCCATAACTTGCAAGTGAATTGGATATGTATACCTCCAACTCCTGCTACTGGGAAGGCTAAGGCTAGTGGATCATTGGAGTTCAGTAGTTCTGAGCTGCAGTGGGCTAAGATGAATGGGTGCCTTCACTAAGCCCAGTACCACTCTAGTGAGCCCCTGAGAACAGGGGACCACCAGGCTTCCTAAAAATGGGACAAACCAGCCCAGGTTAGAAACAGAGCAGATCAAAGATCATATGCTGACCAGTAGTGACTGTCTGCTGTACTTCCATCCTAGGAAAGAGAAGGACACCTATTCTTAAAAAAAAAAAAAAGAAAGAACTTTGCAGCAGTGGAATGGGCTGCCAAAGAATCTGGCAATACTCCTGAAGTGCAGCCTGATTCAATTAAAATGTAACTGGGAAATACTAGACACAATAAGTAAAAATACAATAGAACACAGATAATGTTAATATGTGATTACCTAAGTCAATATGCAGCCTGCAGAGCTCCTTATGTTCATTTACTAGCCTCCTTTTCTATCTGAGATTGACACCACCAAACTAACTGACCACTGAGGTTTATTCTAATTCAGTTTTTCAGTAATATTTGAGATTTACACCTGCATGGAGTTCAATGAGACTTCAGTTTAAAGTTTTAATATCACCTCAAACTCTGTTCATCTATAATTAAACCAATCACCTTTCTTTGTTTTCCCAGGTATTTCCTCCTATAGATTTTCCCATTTCTATTGACATTATTGCTATTCTCTCAGTCAACTAGGCCCCAGGTGACTTTTGACCTCAAGGTGACTTTTGACTTTTTCCACTGCTCTGCTTTCTCCAACATCCAATCAGTCACCAAGTGCCTTTGATTCTTCCTTTATATTGTCTCTGTCATCCCCCTTTCCCTTTTTATATCTCTCCTGGCAGCAAAAAGCATAGAGGACTTTGGAATTTGAAGGTCTAGGTTCAAGTTTTGGTTTTACCATTTGCCATCTTCAAGGAAGAAACCAGGAAGAAAAAGGATTGGAAGAAGCTGAGGAGAATCTTGACTAACCTGAGACAGATGGGTTGGAGGGTACAAAAACACATGGGGTGTGGCTAGGTGGCCCTGTTGTCAGGAGGACCTGAGTTCAAATCTGGCCTCAGACACCTAACAGTAGCTGTGTGAACTTGGGTAAGTCACTTAACCCCAACTGACCTGCCCTCCCCCCTCCAAAAAAAGCAGAAAGAAAGAAAGAAAGAAAGAAAGAAAGAAAGAAAGAAAGGAAGGAAGGAAGGAAGGAAGGAAGGAAGGAAGGAAGGAAGGAAGGAAGGAAGGAAGGAAGAAAGAAGGAAAGAAAGAAAAACATGTGGCACAGAGAAGGAAGGTCAGAAGAATATTGAAGCTAAGTATTAGGTCGGATGCTCTTTCTGTATTGGGGACACCTGAAAACTCTTGGAAGAAAGTAGCTTTCTGCACTCTAAGGATTAAAGATAATGCTGTGGACCCACAGAAATCATCAGGAAAGAAGCCTTCCAATAATGGTTGGAGGAATGAATAGTAGGGGAAATAAGGTGACTATTTGTTAACCTAATAATAATAATAAGGAAAACTATTGTCTTCTTAGGGCTTGTATCCAGGATGTATCAGAGAATCTGCCTTGACTTCTCAGACCAGATCATCAAAAGACATCATGGCTTAGTGGAAAAATATTTGGAGTCAAAGGACCTAGGCTAGAACCCATGGTCTGCCTAAGATTCCCTGTCTTCCTTCCTAAAAGTCACATCACCTGACCTGTCTTCTGTTGACTCATCTATAAAACAAGGAGGTTAGACTCTGAGGTTCCTTTTAGCCATGAATCACTCACTACCTGCTGATTTATGTGAAAGCAAGTGGTATTGTCAGAAGAGAAACTACATGACTTTGCTAAGGATTGTGAAATTCTAGGCAAGAAACTGAGGACCTTAGGTACACACATGGTTTTTCAATGGGCCTGGAGTCAGGAAGATCTGAGTTTAAATTCAGCTTCAGACACTTACTAGCTATGTGACTCTGGGTAAGTCACTTAACCTCTGTTTGCCTTTGAGGCAGCCAGTGGATGGAGTGCTGGTCTTAGAGTCAGAAAATTGTTGTTCTTATTGTTCAGCCTTTTCAGTTGTGGCTGACTCTTTGTGACCCCATTTGAGGTTTACTTGCTAAAGATACTGTAGTGGTTTGCCCTTTCTTTCTCCAGCTCATTTTACAGACGAGGAAACTGAGGCAAACAGGTTAAGTTTGCCTAGGGTCACACAGCTAATAAGTATCTGACACTGGATTTGAACTCAATGAAGAGTAGTATTCCTGACTCCAAGCCCAGTACTCTATCCACTGTGCCACCTAACTGCCTCCAAGGCAAACAGAATAAACTAGTTAAAGTAGAATTTAAGGAGTCAGGAAGACCTAAATTCAGATATGGCCTCAGACATTTACTAGCTTTGTGACCTTGGGCAAATGACTTAACCTCTGTTTGCCTTAATTCACTGGAGGAGGAAATGGCAAACTACTCTGGTATCTTTGCCAAGAAAACCCGTGGACAGTATTGGCGTGCTGTGGTCCATGGGATCATGAAGAATGGACATGACTGAAAATCAACAACAATTGCTTAAAGGAACACTGGAAGAGATAAATGGATTTGGAAAGTGAGCAGCCATAAGAAATTGGTGGCAGAGAAAAGGCCTTAGATGTCTGAATCATGGCTTAACTATAGGGATTTTGAGAATTTGATCAGGGATGGAATGAACCTGATGAGGACTAGTTAAAAATAACATGCCTGGAATGTGATAAATCTAACTAATAGGACTTAAAGTGAAAATGGAGGGAGGAAAAACTGTTCCTATAAATCTACCAAGGAGGATATGGCAGAGTTAAGTACCACGTACATGTGGGAGAACCAGCAATTCTCAGGAAACATGAGAGCACATGACCCCAAATGTCTAGGTATAAAGATGTAGTCATACCTTGATAAATGGAGAGATGTAGAATTCTCAATGCAAGGAGGCAAATTTGTCCTCATGGATATTACTATATGGTATCACTTGGTGGTATGGGACTTAAGACTATAATATAGCTCTTAAAGGACATGCTTATTCAAAAGGAACAGAATAGAATTCCCCTGGAACTCCCTGCCCCACCAAAAGCAGAGAAGTTGATAAATTCTTGACTTGCCTTAATGATAATTTCATTTTTTTAAAAGTGCAGGAAGTGACAAGGGGAACTGCTACTCTGAACCTTATTCTGACCAACAAGGAGAACTAAGAACTAGACTAGAGAGGATGGGAAGGTTGGGGGCGAGTGGCCACTCCATCAATTCTAGCAGCTTCTTAATCTGTCAGACAATCACCAGGCTTCCAGTTTGGAGATGTCTTCATTCCTTGAACCCTCTATTGTACTCCTGCTGAGCTCAAGCAATGTTTACAAAACGATACAGGAGGTAAATATTCAACTATGGGAAAATGTGTGCATATACTTTTCCATGTAATCTGCATTAATAACACTTTCTTTAGGCAATGAACAGAATAATGAATCAGATACTCATTTGTAGATTGTGGATTTCTGAAGTCTAAACACTCACATTGAAAATTTAACAATGGGCTCTTTAAAAATACATTTACTAGGTGGCGCAGTGAGTAGAGTGCCGGCCCTGGAGTCAGAAGGACCTGAGTTCAGAGCCGGCCTCAGACACTTAACCCACACAAACAAAAACCTAGCCGTGTGACCTTGGGCAAGTTACTTAACCCCAATTGCCCAAAAAGGGGTGGCTAGGTGGTGCAGTGAGTAAGAGCGCCGGCCTCGGAGTTGGGATGACCCGAGATCGAATCCGGCCTCAGAAAATGAGCACCCACACACAAATAATGACTAGCTGTGTAACCTTGAGCAAGTTACTTAACCCCAATTGCTTTAAAAAAAAATACATTTATTTATTTTTAATTTATTGAATAATTAAATAAGCATGTCCATAACATAGTATAATAAAAAAAGATGATTCCCAATGAAACTGCAAATCTATTATTTACAACTTGCTATTATTTAAAAATATATTTTAAAATATTAAAAAATATTTTAAAGTTATCATATAACTTTCTTCTTTCCCCCATTTTTCTTCCTTCCCCCCTCGCCTGCCCTAGAGATGGCTATCATTAGACACAAATAGGTATATATATGATATATATTTTAAGTCATTCTACATGTACTTTTATTTATCAGTTCTTTTTCTAGATACAGATAGTATCTTCCTTCTTATGTCCTTTGTAGTTAATTTGGGTATTTATAATGGTCCAAATGACCTAGTTGCTCAAAGATGTTATTTTTAAGAAATTTTATTTTATTTTTAATTTATGGAATAAAACAAGCATTTCCATAACATAGTATAATAAAAAAGATGATTGCACATGACTTGCTAGTCCTTTTAAATATATTATAAAATTATCATGTAAATTTCTTTTTTTCCTTTTTTTTTCTCCCCCTGTCCCAAGATGGCAACATTAGACACAAATAGGTTTATATATATATATATATATATATATATATATATATATATATGTAAAATTATTCTATACACACTTTTATTTATTATTCTTTCTCTGGATGCAGATGGCATCTTCCTTCATAGGTCCTTTGTAGGTAATTTGGGTATTTATAATAGTTAAAATAATGTATTCACTCAAAGTTATTCTTAAAATAATATTACTCTTACTGTATACAATGTTCCCTTGGTTTTTTTTTGCTCTTCATTATTTTGTGTGTCTATCCATGTTTTTCTTTTTTTTTTGCTTTTTGGAGGGGGAAGGCAGGGCAGTTGGAGTTAAGTGACTTGCCCAAGGTCACATGGCTAGTTTTGTGTTAAGTGTCTGAGGCCTCATTTGAACTCACGTCCTCCTGAATCCAGGGTCAGTGCTCTATTCACTGTGCCACCTAGCTGCCCCTATCCATGTTTTTTGTTTTTTTTTTTGTTTTGCTTTTTGGAGGGCAATTGGGATTAAGTAACTTGCCTAAGGTCACATGGCTAGGTTTTTGTTTGTGTGTGCGTTAAGTGTCTGAGGCTGGATCTGAACTCAAGTCCTCCTGAATCCAGGGGTGGTGCTCTATTCACTGTGCCACCTAGCCGCCCCTTCTATCCATGTTTTTCTAAGATCATTGAATTCACCATTTCTTATAGCACAGTAATATCCCATCATGACCATACACCACAACTTGTTCAGCCATGCTGGTTCTAACACACCAGGTTAGGGGTGGATCCAGCATTTCCCTGCAAAAAGGGGACATGACAGCAATCTATAAGTATTTGAATCGCTGCCCCATGAAACTAAATTAGTTATATTTGGGACTGTGTTGATTCCCCCTCATATAGTTTTTGTGATTTTCCACTGAGTGGGGCCATCTGCCTGCTGGTCCTGTCCTATTTCAAAGGAATTATTTCCCTTTGTACATCTGTGTGAAGTTCCTTTGAAGCTCAAGTTTAGTGTCAAACTTTTGATACCAAATTAAAGGAGGCTATAAGGAAGTAGCTTGCACAACTATGGTAAGGGAGAATATTAACTAAATATGGGACAGGTTGCTAAGCAGGGTAATATATAAATAGTTGGATTTGGAGTCAGGAAGACCTGAGTGCAAATTCTGCCTCAGATACTAACTGTGTGACCCTGGGCAAGTCACTTTATTTCCCATTCGGCTACTTTTCTGGACATGATTTCCAGAAACCCATCCTGCAAGATCACATCAATTTGGAAACTCAAACTTCCTCATTCTCCCTGCCCCTGGGGCCCTCTCCCTCCCTTTGATTGGAGAAGATGGAAGAAGAACTAATCCAGATCTTCCACCATTTAAGGAGGGTGTCCAGGGAATCCACCTCATTGTTTTCTACTTGGCTGCTTCCCTGGATTCCATGATCTCCAGAGACTTAACATTCTGCAAGATGAAATCAACTCTGAAACTCACCTCTTCAGATCATTTCCCATACTGCCTTCAAGATGACTCTCCAGCTTCTATTTATGTGTTGTCTTCCCCTGTTATACTGTGAGTTCCTTGAAGGCAGGAGCTGTCATGTCTTTCTTTGTATCCCCACCACTTAGTACAGTCCCTGGCACATTGTTGTTGCTCAGTCATTCAGTTGTACCTGACTCTGTGAATCTATGGACTATTTTTCCCGTGGGGTTTTCTTGGTAAAGACACTGGAGTGGTTTGACATTTCCTTCTCCAGTGGATCACCTTTTTTTTTTTTATTTTTTTTTTGGTCAAAGCTCTCCACTATTACTTGTCTTGGGTAACCCTATGGGAGCCCTATATTGAATATTTCTAAGTTTCTTTAAGCTACACCAGACCCTTTGCTTTGACAAGGTAGTGATCCAAAAGAGGTATTTTTTTTAAAGCAAATAGGGGTTAAGTGACCTGCCCAGGGCAAGTGCTGGAGGCTAGATTTCAACTTAGGTTTTTCTATCTCCATTCTATCCATTTTGCTTATTGACTTGATCAATCAGTGACTGCTTCCTCATCTGTAAAATGGGAATGGTAACAATTAGCAACTACCTTATTGGGTTGTTATGAGGATCAAATAACATATGGACAGCACTTTGCTCCAAGCACTATATAAATGTTAGTTATTAATAGAGATGACTATAGAAGATGAAGTAGACAGTTGAGATTATATAAAACTTTAAAGCTTTTTCATGAACAAAGTCAATACAAGAAAAATTAGAAGAGAAGCAGTTAATTGGGAAAATATTTGCATATGCCATTCATTAAGGTCTGATACAGAAGACATATGAAGTGAAAGGATCCAAGTGCATGGGTCATGAGAGTGCTGGAACTTTGGGCAAAAAGTTGCCATGACCAGATGTGGAACTCAATGCAGTAAGTGCCGATATGGTTAGGAACGATAGTCACCCAGGAAGATGCAGCAGCCAAGCTCTTTATAAATGCGTCTGTTGGAGCAAGAATATTCCTTACAAAGTCTTAATTTAGATTCTAGCAGACTTTCAAATACTTTATGACATTCTTTTTGCATTGCTGGGCCTGGGAATAGTCTGGTTATCAGGCCATACCAGATTAGGATGTCAACGTGCAGAAAGTACTGGTGAATTAACTGTCTGTATGACTCAACCTGACTCACCGAACTTCAGCCGGTTTATAGAGGTCATCTGCATTTCTTGTACCCACCGGGTGCGGACATGAATGCATAGTATTAGGGGGAAATGGGGTGGGGGGCTCTTCAAGTCTATTTGGACTCAATTGGTAGGCAATAGGTTCATACTATCATTCTCTGATAGACTCATATCTTCCCCAAGATTGGTATTTCTTTATTGGTGATACCTGATGAGTAGTGTTCTATTAATCTCGAGATTGTTCCACTCTGGGCCATGGGAACCTGTTTTAAGGCCTTGTAAGTGGTTGCTCAAGACTTTCAGTGGCCATGAATATAACAAGATGCTATCCTTTGTGCTTAATGTTGTGAAACAGGTCCTTGAGTCAAGGCCTCAGAATAGCCAGCAAGTTTAATGCAATCTCTGCCAACTCCTTGTTGTCCTTGGGTGGGAGTTATGATAGATTTTATTATGGATCTACTCTTGGCCTAGGGTTATTGGGCTTTATTTGTAGTGTTAGATATTCAGACCAAAATGACCCACTTTCTTCTCTGCACTGGATTTCTCACCAAAACTGAGATTGCTCACAATGTGTCTTCAAAAGGAATTTTCCTATTTCACAGCATCCTTTCTCACATCACCTCCAAAAAGGGTCCCTAGCTTATCTCATATTCAGGGACTGCCCTCTTCATGACTTTCCAGGTTAAAATTCACGTTCAGGGTGATGAGCAGCCAAAGCATGCAGCTTAAACTGTGGCACGCCATTTCTGGTGGCCCAACTCCTATATGTGGGATTATTGCACGTCTTTATAACCAGCTTTGGGGTTCTGTCTGGGCCCATTCATCTATCTAGCACATGCTCTTTTATATGGCTTACACCTGTAGTTTTTCTCTACACTTACTATGTGCACTGCCATTCTCACAGTTAAAGACTCCTTGGGGGTGTTGGGAGCTGCACTGGCTGATTTACAGTATACCATTTGTGCAGCCAGAGTAGGAAGTTGCCTGTCATTGCACCTGAGGGAGCAATGAAATGATGAGGATCAATGTCTAGGTATCTTTCTGCAACCTCTGTAGCCACAGGCATTGCTAGAAACTGGTATACAGTTGGCAGTTGGAAGAGAAATGAGAGCTGTAGAAGGAAGCATCAGAAAGATAATTCATAGTGTGGTACAAAAGTTTCATAATATCACAAAATCACATGCTTCCTTAAAGTTAGACCAAGTAGAAGCCAATGATTCCAGGAGACAAGAAGAATTAAAAAAAAAAAACAATTGAATTGGAAAACAGATTGAAAACATAAAAAATGTAGGAATCATTGGATTCACTGAAAACTAAGACTAAAAACTGTATTTCAAGAAATACTTTAAAATAATTTCTCAGAACTCTTAGAACCATAAGGCAAAGTAGAAAAAGAAAGAATCCATCTGTCACGTCCTGAAAGAAACTCCCAAATAAAAATTCCTAGGAATGTCATAGTCAAAATCTAAAGCTTTAAAGTAAAAAAAAAATTCTGCAGGCAACTAAAAAAAAGAATTCAAATATTGAGCAACCACATTCAGGATCACACATGATTTAGTCTCCATCTCTATAAAGGATCAAAGATGTTGAATTCAGTATTCTAGAAGGCAAATAATATATGCTTACAGCCAAGAATAACTTACCCAGAAAAACAGTATAATCCTACAGGGTGAAACAGGGATCTTTAAGAAGTAAATGACTTCCAAGGACCTGTAATGAAAAGCCCAGAGCTGCAGAAAATACAAACACAAGAATGAAGAGAAACATAATAAGGTAAAGATGAACAAACAATAATAAGGGAGTGAACAAAGATGAACTACTTTCCTTCTAATGGGGAGAGAGGATACATGTCTCCCCTCTGGACCCTGACACTATCAGGGTCATAGTGCGAGTTCAGTTAGAAGGCTTGGGAATGGTTCTGGTATGACTCAATCACCTTAATAGAAGGTTGGAAAGGGAAGGGAAGAGGAATATACTAGGGGATAAAAGGGAGAAAAAGACTAGGGGACATTATCTCACAAAATCAGGATCCATAAACAAAAGTCTATACAACCAAAGAAGGAGGGGTGGGGAAAGCTGACATTTGAACCTCAATCTCATCTGAACTAATCAAAGAAGGGAAGAATAAAACACAATTCGGTACAGAAAAAAATTTCACTAAACAGGCAAATAGGAAGGAAAGGGAGAAGGGAGAAGGAGGACATAGAAGGAAGGTAGATTAAGGGAGAGATTAGTCCTAAGCAGAATGACTCTAAATAAGGATGTATTTATATTTATATATTTGTAACTCTTTTTCTTGGTGGCAATGAATTGAAAACTGAGGAGTTGCCTATCAATTGTGGAATGACTAAGTAAGTTATAGGATATAAATGTGATAGAATATTATTGTGATATAAGAAATTATGAAGGGGATAGTATCAGAGAAACCTTAAAAGACTTGATGAACTGATAGAGAATGACATGAACAGAGTCAGGAGAATGATGTATACAATGACAACAATTGCAATTTACAATATTATAAAGATAAACACTTTGAAAGACTCTCAAATATGGGCAGAAAGGCAGATCCTACTCTCAAGGAGCTTATACTCTAATGGGGAAGACAACTCATAAAAGAAAGCTAATAAAGGGAGGGGGGATAGTGGAGAGTCAGGAGGGGATCAGAAAGGAGAGAAAGATGTATGATTTGGGAACTTCCTCAGGATAGAGTTTCCAGGAAGAACAAACCAATGGGAAGAAGAAACCACATGAGGAGAGAGATCTTCCAAGATGATCTCAGAGATTACAGAGGGATTTTCTAAGGTGAGAAAGTAGCTGAGAGATGATGGTGAAGTCTGGAGATGAGGCAGGGCTGAGAGATGAATGAAAGATGGCTGGACTGAGCACTTCCTCAGCTTGGAGGCAACACTGATAGGTCAGGTCCCTGTGGCAGAAGTTGTGCTGACCACTAGTGCCTATCTTCATGACTCACAGGAGTTCTTCCTCTCAGTTTGACTTTTCCACATCATCTTTCTTGTTGCATGAACTTTTACTGTACCTCCCCAAATTTTCTGGCATCATCTAAGAAATTCTTAGTCTGCTTCTCTACTAACCCAGGTAAGGCTTAGGAACTCTGCTATTGCTGTTGTTCTTGCTTGGTCATAACCCCACTGGGGGGTTTTCTAAGCAAAGATACTAGGGCAGTTAGCCATTTCCTTCTCCACAACATCTTACAGGTAAGGAAACTGAGGCAAACAGGGCTAAGTGACTTGCCCAGGGTCACCCAGTCAGATTTGAACTTGGGAAGATGAATTTTCCTGACTTCAGGCCCCCACTCTATCCACTGAGCCACCTAGTTGCTAGTCCTATAAATAGGTAGTACAAATATAATTTTTCCTATTTTACAGATGAGAACTAAGGTTCATTAATCACATTTTCTCTTTTTCTTTTTTTAAAATAAATATAGTTACTAGCCTGCTAAATTAGGGCCATGCTGTGGAAAGAGTACATTTTTTTTAACATTAAGATTTCTTCCATTAAGGCCCAGCTCAGTTGCCATGTCCTCTCTGAAGCTTTCTCTGACCCTCTTCCCCTTTGACCCCTTTACTTCCTGCTTAGTATTATGGTTATCTTTTTTCCATTTATTTATTTATTATTTATCTACTTTTAAGCCATTAAAAAAATTCTGGTTTCTAAATTCTCTCCCTTTTTTCTGCCCCTTTCTTTTATAATTATCTTTATACATATTATACCTCTCCCTCCCCTCTACCTCCACTAAAATGTAAGTTCCTCGAGGTCTGGGAATGTCATTAAAAATCTTGTTGTGTTACCAGGACTTGGCAGAGAGCCTTAGCCTTAGTAGATACTTAATCAAAGCTAGTTTAATTTAATTTCATCAAAATATTTGACAAAGACTCTTATAATACTCCCAGAGAGAAGATGTGGACTGGATATTGTAAAGTTAGGAGGATTTGGAATGGGTTTAATAACTAGATTAGACCCAAAGAGTGCTATTGGATATGGATTGATAGCATCTTGAGGAAGCAGGCCTCAAGTGTAATTTCTTGGGTATCTTTCCATGGCTTGGAAGAATATCTAGGACTCTGAATGACAGAATTTCAATCCAAAAAGATAATGGCAGGCTACGATGATGGACTTTATGGAGAAGATGGCAGTTCAGTTGGGCTGGAAGGATTGATGGGATTTTTGACAAGTGGAGATGAACTGGGGAAGCAGGAAAAAAGATACATCTTGAGAAATGTCATGGGATCAAGGAAAGGCAGACCAGACTTGGGCTACACCTTTCTAAGTTTTGAAAGGCCATATAAGTATTGATATCACTTTCAAACAGCTTGATTGTGGTATTTTTTTTTTTTTTTGCTTTTCAGAGGGCAATTGGGGTTAAGTAACTTACCCAAGGTCACACGGCTAGGTTTTTGTTTGTGTGTGCGTTAAGTGTCTGAGGCCGGAACCAAACTCAGGTCCTTCTGACTCCAGGGCCAGCTCTCTACTCGATGTGCCACCTAGACGCCCCCAATTGTGGTATTCTTAATAATTTATAAGGGGCAGCTAGGTGGCACAGTGGATAGAGTACTGGGCTTGGAGTCAGGAAGACTAATTTTCTTGAGTTTAAATCTGGACTCAGATACTTGTGACCCTAGGCAAGTCAGTTAACCTTGTTTGTCTCAGTTTCCTCATCTGTAAAATGATCTGGAAAAGAAAATAGCAAACCACTGCAATATTCTTGACAAGAGAACTCTAGAAAATGGGGTCACAAAGAGTCAGTCAGGAAGGAAAATTATTGAACAACAACCACAACAACAAAACAAGAATTTATAGGGACTTAAACAATATTGTCCAATGACTCAGTTTTCTATATATTTGAGAAAGGAGGTCATCAGAGAAAATTGCTATAACAATTTTTTCACAGTTATGATTATTAACTTTGTATTTACCTCCTATTTTCCCCATTTATCCAACTCTCTCTCTCTCTCTCTCTCTCTCTCTCTCTCTCTCTCTCTCTCTCTCTCTCTCTCTCTCCTTGTTCACCCTATCCATCCTCAAAAGTGTTTTGCTTCTGACTTTTACCTCCTCCAATCTGCCCTCTCTTCTGTCAACCCCCCTCCCCTTTTCTCTCATCCTTTTCCTTTCCTTCTTTGCTGTAGGGTAAAAGATTTCTTTACACAACTTAATGTGTATGTTATTCTGTCTTTGAGCCAATTCTGATGAGAATAAGGTTCATGTGCCACCCACTTCTTCCTTCCCCATCTTCCTCTCCACTGTAAAAGTTCTTTCATACCTCTTATATGTCAGATAATTTATCTCACTCTACTTTTCTTTTCCCCCTTCTCTTAGTGTATTCCTTTTTCTAATTCTTTAATTTTATTTTTTTAGATAAGCATCCCATCATATTCAACTCACATCCATGTCCTCTATCTGTGTATACTCCTTTTAAGCTGCCCTAATAATGAGAAAGTTTTAGAAGTTACAAGTATCATTTTCCCATGTCGGAATGTAGACAGTTTTACCTTATTAAAGTTCTGATTTCTCTTTCCTATTTATCTTTTTATCCTTCTTTTGAGTTGTATTGAAATTCAAAATTTCTATTTAGCTCTGGTTGGTCTTTTCATCAGGAATGCTTGAAAGTCCTGTGTTTCATTGGACATCCATTTTTCCCCCTGAAGGATTATACTCAGTTTTGCTGGGTAGTTGATTCTTGGTTATAATCCTACCTCTTTTGCCCTCCAGAATATCATATTCTAAGCCTTCTGATCTTTTAATGTAGAAACTGCTAGAGCTTGTGTTGTACTGACCATAGCTCCATGATATTTGAATTGTTTTTTTTTCTGGATACTTGCAATATTTTCCCCTTGACCTGGGAGCTCTGGCATTTGCCTATAATATTCCTGGGAGTTTTCATTTTGGGATCTCTTTCAGAAGGTGCTTGGTGGATTCTTTCAATTTCTATTTTATCCTCTGGTTCTAGAGTATCAGGGCAGTTTTCTTTGATAATTTCTTGAAAGATGATGTCTAGGCTCTTTTAAAAATTATTAGTATAGTTTTTGGGTAGTAAAATAATTCTTAAATTATCTCGCCTGGATCTATTTTCTAGGTCAGTTGTTTTTCTGATGAGGTAGTTCACATTTTCTATTTTTTATTCTTTTGATTTTGTTTTATTGTTTCTTGATATCTCATTAAGTCATTAATTTTCACCTGTCTAATTCTAATTTTTAAGGAATAATTTTCTCCTGTGAGCTTTTGTACCTTGTTTTCCATTTGGCCAATTCTATTTTTCAAGTTCCTTTCTTCAGTGAACTTTTGTGTATCTTTTTCCAGTTGGCCAACAATGCTTTTCAAGGTAGTCTTTTCTTCCTTGGATTTTTGTGCTTCTTTTACCATTTGGCCTATTCTGTTTTGTAAGATGTTATTTTCATCAGTATTTTTTTTGTGTGTGTGTGCCTCCTTTACCAGACTGCTGATAAATTTTTCATGATTTTCTCATATCACTCTGGTTTTTTTTTTCCCAATTTTTCCTCTATGTCTCTTATTTGATTTAAAAAATCCTTTTGAGCTCTTCTATTACCTAAGCCCAATTCATATTTTTTTTTTGAGGCTTTGGATATAGCAGTTTTGACTTTGTTGTCTTCCTCTGACTTTATATTTTAAACTTCACTGTCATCATAGTAACTCTCATAGTCAAGATCTTTTTTTTTCTGCGGTTTGCTCATTTTTACAGCTTATTGACTTTTATCTCTACAAAAAAATGCAGCTCTGCTTCTGGGGTGGAGGAGACACTATCCCAAGTTTCAGGTTTTTTGTGCAGCTGTTTTCAGAGATAATTCTGAGGACATGTAAGTTTTTGGTTCTTCAAGATGGTATGATTTAAGAAGTATGTTTATTACTCTCTTGGTCTTTGCACTCATCTGTGAGTAATCACAAATGCTCTTTTCTGCCCTGCAAATGTGTCCAGGGTTCTTATTTCCCTGCAGTCCACAAACTACAGGACTGTATCTGATTATGGGCAATGCAATAGAGTCCTGCCCTCAGTGACAGCAAAGCGACCCTTGCAATTTCCTTCTGACTAGTTGTCTGATGCCCTTACTGTCTGTGGACTGAGAGCTCAGGAAGACATCATTGCTGCCACTGATTAAGTCACCCCCAAGGCTTAAAGCTAGTTTGCTGGGGTCTGGTCTGCCCTGGTACAGCCTTCTCTGGACTGCATTCCACTCTCACCCCAAAACAACAGATATTTCCTGCTGACCTTCTAAGTTATCTTGAGCTTGAAAATTGTTTTACCCCATCATTTTGTGGGTTCTGCTACTCCAGAATTTTATTTGAGGTGTTATTTAAAGTGGTTTGGAGGGGAAATTTGGGAGAGCTCAGGTAAGTTCCTGCCTTTTCTCCACCGTCTTTGGAAGATGATTTCTAAAGAACCTTCCACATTTAAATCTTACAGCCTTTTAAGATTGTCTTAATGGTAATCCATGTATTTTTTTAAAGCTTAACCACCAGAGGGCAGTAAGATTTCAAAGCAATTTATTACTATAAGGCCTGGTACATATTATTGTTAAATGAAGAAACAATTATGTTTTTACATTTTAGGATTCTCATATCTAATTATTCAGCTTAACCTGTGTCATGACCCATCAATCATATTTCCATTTATCTTTTGGAAAACTTTAACTAAATATCCCTTAGACATCTTAAATGCAATATCTCCAAAACTAAATGTATTATCTTTTCTCCTAACAGGGGTGGGGAACCTGTGCCCCCTAGGCCACATGTGGCCCTCTAGGTACTTGGGTGCAGCCTTTTGACTGAGTCCAAATTTTGCAGAACAAATTCTTTGATTAAGGGGATTTGTTCTGTGAGGTTTGGATTCAGTCAAAGGATCACACAGGAGGACCTAGAGGGCCACATGTGGCCTTGAAGTCCCAGATTCCATACCCTTGTACCTAAATCTTGTCTTTTCCTAACTTCCCTTTTACTATTCAAAGTGCCATCAAACTCACAGGGACAATATATATTGCTTTTTTGGAGGGGGGAAGGCAGGGAAATTGGGGTTAAGTGACTTGCCCAAGGTCACACAGTAAGTGTTAAGTGTCTGAGGAGAGATTTGAACTCAGGTACTCCTAACTGCAGGGCTGGTGCTCTACTCACTGCACCACCTAGCCACCCTATTCTCCAGTCTTTTGACATCTTAGTTGCCTTTGGTTACTTTATGATTCAGTGACACCGACGTCCTTGCTCTTACTCATGCACGATAAACCATTTTCCAGTAGGAGCCTTTTTCCTCTATCCCTGGAATTTTCTCCCTCTTCCCTTCCCTGGTTTCCTTCAAGGATCACATAAAACCCCACTTTTTTTTTTTTTTTTTTTTTTTTTGCTTTTTGGAGGGCAGTTGGGGTTAAGTAACTTGCCCAAGGTCACACGGCTAGGTTTTTATTTGTGTGTGCGTTAAGTGTCTGAGGTTGGATCAGAACTCGGGTCCTTCTGACTCCAGGGCTGACGCTCTACTCACTGCGCCACCTAGCTGCCCCAAAACCCCACTTTCTACAAGATGCTGTGACCTCCTTTAACGCCATTCTGTTTTCTACTTGAGATTACCTCCAATTTACCTTGCATATATCTTGTTTGTGCATAGTTGTTTGCATGTTGTCTCCCACCAAAGACTGGGAGCTCCTTGAGAGTGTGGATTATTTTTGGTTTCTGCCTCCCCAGTGTTTAGCACGGTTCCTGGTACATAGTAGGCACTTAAATGCTCGCTGATGACTGATTACCATAGTTTAATAGTGACTCACATTTCTATAGGTGTGAACAAGTACTTTCTTTACTACTGATCTGTGAGGGAGACAATTCGAATATTTAATCTCCCTTCCATAGAAGACTGGACTTTGCTCCAGAATTTAGGAATGATAGAAAAGTCCTTTTCCTCGTCTGCAATCTCCTTTACCCTCCTTTCCCATTCCTCTCACTCACTTTCCAAGGTACCGCTTTCTGGTTTCTAGATGAAGCCTAAATGATTAAAATTTTAAAACTTTTCTCTTTGTCCCTGTGCATTGTATCTCCACGTTGTCTTGGTCATGCCTGTGATCCCTTGGAAGCAGACTCTGGCTAGGGGTTCCAGGCCAAGGGGAGAGAGTGCATGCAAACACAGGCAGACGCCTGGGCGGGGACCGCTGGCAGTCAGACTCCAAACCCTGAGGATGCTGAGATGCTTCTTCCCGACCAAGCGAGATCTGGAAGCGGGAAGCGGCGGGGGAGGACCAGGGCTGGG
Organism: Gymnobelideus leadbeateri; assembly: GCA_011680675.1. Lineage (NCBI taxonomy): Eukaryota > Metazoa > Chordata > Mammalia > Diprotodontia > Petauridae > Gymnobelideus > Gymnobelideus leadbeateri. The sequence continues at coordinate 44,306 of WOXC01009015.1, read as the reverse complement.
GCTGGATGGGTCTGGGGGAGGTCTGCTGGGGCCCGCTTTTCTCCAGTCGCTTTCAAAGACAGAGAGCAAGTAAAGAAGGGCGCAATCCTTAGCTACTTCAAGCAGTGCTCCAAGGTCCCTCCCCGCGCCCAACCCATTCATCCATCCGTGGCTGGGCGGGGCGAAAAGGGGCGGACCTGGCTCGGTCCTCTCCTTCCCCTAGCCCGCCCCCCGCACTCCGGCCAGCCCCCGGAGCTGCCGTCACTTCCCCCAGCTGGTCCTGTTGCTGCTGCTTTTGCTTCTCGGCTTCTTCGGCTTCCCGGGGCCGCTGCCATCCGCCGGTGATCGAGCCCCCGGGGAGCTGTCCCCTCCCCGCCTGCATCCCCGACCCTTTCCTCCGCCAGGTGAAGGATGGAGCCTCTGAATTCCGTGCGCGTCTTAAGACTCCCCTTTCCCATCTGCTTCCTTGCATCTGCCCCCCTCCTTCATTTCCTGTTTATTGTCCTCCTTTCTTCTCCAATCCCTTTCTTCTGGGTTTTTAGTCGCGGCGGCTACTCAGTGAAATCTCCCCTGGGCAGACGCCACTGTCCCTAGCGTCATTGTTTAGTTCCTGTTCCAGACTGATTGCATGTGGCCTGAGCTCGGCAGGCAGTGGGTACTAGTTTAGTAGAATTCAGGGAAGGTCTTCTGGATGCTCCGTTAACGTCAGATGCTTCTTCCTTAATTTTACCTCCTTGTACACTGGGTGACACTTTAAATGGAGAGGGCGGGACTCCCAAAGAAATGCCTTTGGGCAATGGGCCGGTATTTGCGCTTTAGAATTCTTAGGGTCCTGGTTTTGGAGGTGAGAAGGTCCTTTCAAGGTCATTAATTCCAACCCCCTGATTTTAGAGTTAGAGGAACCTGAGACCCGGAGAGATTCCATGACTTGCTCAAAACCGCACAGATTATAAATTGCAGAATGAGAATTTGAAGCCAGGTCTTCCGATTCCAAATTTGTCTCTTTCCACTATTACCTGTGACACCCTGGGACTCGGAAAACGAGAAAATCCTCAGCGTTCTCTTTCAGAAGAAATTTTGTCATTTTAGTTCATCTGGAAACACATTGATCATAAAATTCAGCACTCTAAGGGATCTTAATGCAGTGGCTAGAGCGCTGGCCCAGGAATCAGGAAGACCCAAGTTTAAATCCGATCTCAGACGTTTACTAGCTGTGTGACCCTGGGTAAGTCACTCAACCCTGTTTGCCTCAGTTTCCTCATCTGTAGAACGAGCTGGCCAAGGAAATGGCAACTTTGCCAAGAAAACCGCAAATAGGGTTCCAATGAGTCGGAAAGGACTGAAACAGCTCAACAATCCTTACAAATGTTATTTATGTACTCTAGTAATTCATAGGTCCATAGATTAAGCACTGGAAAGGATTTTAGAGATCATTGAATTCAATACTCTCATTTTACAGATGAGGAAACTGAGTCTGAGAGAAGTGAAGCGAATTACCCAGAATCACACAGCAAGTTAGTATGGAAAGCAGGATTTGAACCCACCTTCCTGATTCTGAGTCCTGCCACCTACCTAAAATATTACATTGCAGACTTACTGTATATACTATGTTGAGACAGTGATGAAGGAATTTTCCACAGGGGCATTGGCTTCTATAGGGCCTATGTATACTACATGGCCCCAGAATGCTTTTCTCAGCTTTTTTAATTCTCCAGCATACTTTTTGTAATTTTTCTGTCTTTTCCTTCCCAGCCAGCTGTCATTGCTTGCTGCTCACATTGAACTTGCCTGTAAGCAATCTATCTCCTCTTAATTTTTGTTGAGTTTGGAAACCAGGTATCTATTAGAATTGTGAGTAAAGTAATAGTAAATGAGCTTTCACTTTAGTCATAGGAACTCTGCTATTGAAATTGCTTTAATATGTATGCTTTTTGAAAGGTGGAAAAGCTATTTTTCCATATATAGACCTTTGTAACATTGAACAAATTTATAAAATATTACTATTTTAAAGTACATTTACATAAAGATTTTTTTATGATCACTTCATTTTTCATTTTTGTCACTTTTGCCAATCTCTTTTTAAGAACATTGTTAAGTGGTATTAGGGTTTTATATGGGCCAGATTTGTAATTGAGAGACAAGGAGTAAGGGGAGTATGACTTATATTTGGGCTAATAAGGTATGTGTTTGTGTATATATAGAGGTATGTGTGTATATGTACAATATAGAAATTAATACAATAGTATGTTATGAATATATTATATATCATAGATCATATAGTATCTATTAAAATATTAATACACACATATATACACATTTACACATATCTATAAAATTTATATATCAATAGATGTAATTAGATATATATATAAAATATATGTGTGTTATTTTTATATGTATCTATGTATGTATGTATGTGTATATATATGTGTATATATATGAAGTTACAATTAAGAGACCTTAATTACGTCCTGGTTTGAAGCTTTTCTGCTGCTGGATAGCTGAGTTCCACTTAAATGAGATGTATTTGTCTAAAGAATGTCTTTAATGTATTTGTATTGTATTGTATTGTATTTCTCTAAAGAAAAGGCAGCTACATGGTACAGTGGAAGGGAACTGGGTCCCTCTACCTCTCCCAGATTGGAAGTGTGGCAGCCACTCACGGTTGTGATCCCACTGTTGCTTAGCATGCAAAGTCTGCCTCTCAGGCAGCCCACAGGTCCCCTGCTTCCAGGCAAATGCCATATTGTTACTAGACTTAGCACTGACACCTTTCATTCTACTACCAATCAGAATTCCTGAGCTCCTAAGACCCACCAGCCTCAACTTCCCAGTAATAGGGACCATAGTACTTTACCACCATGCCCAGTAACATAACTACATATAAACTGAAGTATGTGAGGTTCCATCTCACACCCATGTAATTAATGAAAATAAATAAAATGACAAAGCCCCATGCTAGAGTGAGTCTGAGGCAGCTGGGTGGTGCTGTAGATAGTGCACTGAGCTTGGAATAAGGAAGACTCATCTTCATGAATTCAGATCTGGCCTTATTACCTGTATGACCCTGGGCAATTCACTTGTTTGCCTGAGTTTCTTCATCTATAAAATGAGATGAAGAAGGAAATAGCAAACCACTCCAGTATCTTTGACAAAGAAAGAAACTTTTCACAAGTCAAATATTTTATCTTGCTTTAGTGTTATTGTAAAGATGAAGTTAGTTAACATAAAATTTTCACTCCCTTTACTTTACCTTCATATGATTCTTTCTTCTCCTATGCTTCTATCCACTCTACTCTCTTCTCACAGTAAGACATGGCTGAAGACTCTCAGAGAAACTTTCGTTCAGTATATTATGAAAAAGTTGGATTTCGTGGTGTTGAAGAAAAGAAATCATTGGAAATACTCCTCAAAGATGATCCTCTGGGTGAGTTTTAAATGGTAATTCAAATAAATGAGGGTAAACTATCCTATGAAAACTTAAAAAAGATTTAGCCATAATCACCACTTGCTATTTTTGAAGAATTGGCACAAGTTTGTACCTTGGAGGAGAATTTGAATGGTTAAACATTTATTTTTAATCTTATTTTAAGGAAGAGTATACATTTTATTTTTTAAAAGGAACTTTTAAGTCCTTTATTCTTTCTTATTAGACTATTAAATTGTTTTCATTTATCTGTTGTACCCATTGCCATTGCATCTAGACTTCTTTCTTTCTCTCCTTCTTTCTTTCTTTCTTTCTTTCTTTCTTTCTTTCTTTCTTTCTTTCTTTCTTTCTTTCTTCCTTCCTTCCTTCCTTCCTTCCTTCCTTTCTTTCCTTTTTCTCTTTCTCCCTTTCCCTCTCCCTCTCTCTTTTTCTCTTCCTAGCTCCCTTTCTTTTTCTCTTCTTTTCCCTCTTTCTTTCTCTCTCTTCCTTCCTTTCTTTCTTTTTCCTTCCTTCCTTTTTTCTTCCTTTCTTCTCTCCTTCCTTCCTTCCTTCCTTTTTTCCTTCCTTCCTTCCTTCCTTCCTTCCTTCCTTCCTTCCTTCCTTCCTTCCTTCCTTCCTTCCTTCCTTCTTTCCTGGGTTTCCCTGACCAGAAACGCACACTTCCACTTCCAGTCTGGTATGCATAGGATCTTTGGCCTTCTCTGTTTTCCAATTTGCTTTTTTTTTTTTGCCCAACTTCAGGAGACCTGGTGGGGCTCTAAATTAATTTAGTGAGGACACCTGATTGGATTAGTCCATTGCAGATCTGAACTTCTGAGCTTATGATGTCCTCTAGTTTAAACCTCCAGGAACAGAGATTATAGGTATTAACCTCCACACCTGACTGGACATATACTTTTAAAAAACCTGATCTCTAATAATGCTCATAATACAGACATGAACAATGGCTAAAGAATAAAAATCTATTGTATTCCATCCTAATGGTTGTATAGACATTATTTTCATGCTATTGTAATCAGTTTGTAGATTGAGCTTTTTTCCCTTTATATTGCATTGTTTATATCTGGGTATCTTCACATTTGTCATTCTTTATAGTAAGTTAGTCATAATATTCGCAGTTTAGCCATTCTCCACATACTAGGTATTTGGGACACACACACACACACACACACACACACACACACACACATATCCCAAACCAGAAATAATGCCCCCTCACTCCAACCATGTATATAGTATAGTCAAAAACATCTTTGTAAAATTGGTTTTTATATTTTTCCCCTTGGGCTGGACCCTGCAGTAGAATATTAATGAATCTAAGGATGTGACTAGTTTTATGGTTCTTGCTTGGGTGTTGCCCATATATGATCTTGTGAATCTGATAGATGAGGCAGATGGCTACCTCTTCTCTAAGACTGCACTAATTTGTACAGTGACCATCTATAGATGAATAAATGTGCATTTTTCATCACATCCATCACCCCCCAGGGTCATACTTGTTGTGTTATTTTAGTTGTATCCAACTCTCCATAACCCCATTTTGTGATTTTCTTGGCAAAGATATTGGAGTGACTTTCCATTTCCTTCTCCAGCTCATTTTACAAATGAGGAACTGAGGCCATCAGGGTTAAGTGACTTGCCCAAGGTCACACAGCTGAGGTCAGATTTGAACTCAGGAAGATGAGTTTTCCTGATTCTAAGCCCAGTACACTATCTATTGCACCATCTAGTTGCTTCAGACTCACACTATCTTGAGGCTTTATCATTTCTACTTATTTTTGTTAATTATATGGGCGTGAGATGGAGCCTCATATACTTCAATTTATATGTAGTTATGTTACTAGAGATGGATATGAACATAGGACTATAATCCCTGTTACTGGGAAGTTGAGGCTGGTGGGTCTTAGGAGTTCAGGAATTCTGATCTGTAGTAGAGTGAAGGTTTTGTTTGGGTGTCAGTGCTAAATCTAATAACAATATGGCATTTGTCTAGAGTCAGGGGGCCTGTTGGCTGCCTAAGGAGAGGCAGACTGGAAATAGAGCAGGTCAGAGTTTGCATGCTGAGTAACAATGACTGTTGTGGCTACCCCACTTCCAACCTGGGAGAGATAGAGACTCAGCTTCCCTTTGCCTCCCCATACATAATTACTAATGATGTTGAACGTTTTCCCAAGTATTTATTTACCCTTGGTGCTCTCTCTTTTATAAATTCTCCATATCCTTTAATTTTTTTCTTTTTCCTTGGGAGATTTGGTATTTTGCATGTAAATATGTAATATAATGTAAGTTTGCAATACCAATGTGAATTTGTACTAACTCTTGCTGTGACTTTGTGCTCTGAATATGCTAAACTATTAAGTCCAGTGTATCACATGTCATTTCAGATCCTATCCAAGCAGGATTGATTGCATGGTTTTTCTATAGACCATAGATTCTTTTTTTTTTTCTTTTTGGAGGGCAATTGGGGTTAAGTAACTTGCCCAAGGTCACGCGGCTAGGTTTTTGTTTGTGTGTGCTAAGTGTCTGAGGCCGGAACTGAACTCAGGTCCTTCTGACTCCAGGGCCTATGCTTTACTCACTGCGCCACCTACCTGCCCCCAAGACCATAGATCCTTAATTGTGTATGTGTGTATGTGTATGTGTGTTGTTGGACCTATTGGGTACTCTGGCAAAGCCTATGGACTCCTCAGAATACTGCTTTTAAATGCAAAAAATAAAATACATAGGCTTTCAAAGGAAACCAATTATAGATAAATAACTTATAAAAATATTAAAGAAACAAGTTCATGGACCTTTGGTATAGACCAAGACAAACAACAGTACTTATACCTTAGATTTTTTCGTGCTTCAAAAATTTCAAAAGACTTTGTTGCATCTCTGATCTTATATAATCCTCACTCTCTCTGAGTGGCTTGCAGAAATATGAATTATTTCCACCTGGACAATATGAGAGACCCAGAGAGGATAAGCAATAGAACTTTTCTAAGATCGTACATTGAAGAACAGAGTGTTATTAGAACTTGGTTCTTCTGACACCTACTGCTGTTCTCTTTGTACTGCCTTGTATGGATTCTACTAGATTTAGCTGGCCAAAGAGCTAGAATGAATGGGACTTCTGTCTCAGATTGGAGGAATTGCTCAAAGGTTCAAAATTTGCCCATGAGAGGGATCTTTAAAGGGTTGCTGATAAATGCTCTATAAAGAAGGAAACAGGGGCAAAGTCTGGTGGTTTAATTTTGGGAAATAGGGAGAAAACTGATATTGAGGGGGAGGGTGGAGTTATAGTTGATAGGTATGATAGGGTTATGACAGTTGGGGCCCACTGGGGGAGAATCTTGATCATCCCTTAGAGAATATTAGGTAGAAGTCAAACCTTGTGGGACCCAAGCTCTAGTCTGTCCTAGAGATGAAGAGAGATGTCCACCCATGGCTCAGGGAGCTAATCTTTTTGTTGCTCACCATGCTGATCCAAAGGCCATCTAGCAGCTCAGCTGGCAGGGGAGAGGGGGAGGGCTGGGAAAGACTGCTTTTCTACCCCTGACTCTCCTGTTGAGGAGTGTTGTATGGATTAGGAGGGGAACAAAGCAAAGGAAAGGAGAGAACACCTTTTGTTCTGCTAGAGAGCTTCCTGGGGATACCTCTGCCTTCCTGATCCTAGAGGATTTTGTCTTTTTCCCAAGTTTTGCCCTTAAGATTTTTCAAAGTTTATGATAGCCTAGAACCTGAAAGTTGGTCAGCAGGGCTCAGTTGGAAATGTCATGGACTGCTAGGGAGTTGAACTTCAGGGATCTCTGGCTTTCTACAAGGCTTTCTACTCTAGTTTACCCCCAAAGAATCCATTTTCTTGGATGCCAGATTTGAAGAAACAATTGATCTTATCAACTAATTATCAAGAATAATTAATTTACATAGGAAACTACCAAACAGACCAATTCTTCTGCAAGTAGAGGTGGGCAGTCGCCATAGCAGTGGCCTTGTAGCAACCTGGGGCCCCTGTCTTACCTGAATGTGCACACACAATTGGACTAGTATTCATTGTACTATCTACCCTGAGGACAAAAATTCCTAGTTCCATCCCTGGCTAGCCAAATAATATCTCTTTATCTGAGGAAATGGGTTATTACATTTTCAGTTGTTAAAAAAACAAACAAACCCTTCTTTAATTCTGTTATCAACTTCATATAAGTCTCATTCTAATTCTTTTTTGTTTTTCTTTTCTAGATGTTGAGAAACTTTGTACCTTTAGTCAGCGGTTCCCTCTCCCCTCCATGTACCGAGGCTTCGTATGGAAGGTGCTTTTAGGTAAAAAAAAAAAAAGCTGAAAAAACTTAACCTTGGGAGATGTTGGGCACTAAGATAACTTGCAGAATATTTGAACCCTCCATTAGGTTCCAGGGGGGTCGCTGGCTGGTTTTCTTCTTAGTGAGAGGAATGTTTTCCTGCCTGAAGTATTGTGAATAGTATCAGTCCTTGATGTACTTTTGGCACTATCAGTATGATTCCTAGATCTTCTGTGGCAGAGTGGGAAGGTAGAACTTTAAAGGCAGCCTACTTCCTGTGGAAGAAGAAGAGTTCTCATGAAATTGTAAGTAATGAGTAGGCTTATAGATATTGAGCTAAAAGGGACATCAAAGGCCATCTAATTTGTATTATTTTACAGATGAAGAACTAAGGCCCAGAGAAGTTAAATAACTTACCAAAGTCACATAAGAAGAGCCGAGTTTCAAACTCAGGTCCTCCTTATAGATCTATCACTCTTTTCACTTATTCAGTCATTTTTCAATTCTGTCTGACTGTCTGTGACCCTCTTTGGGGTTTCCTTGGCAAAGATACTGGAGTGGTTTGCCATTTCCTTCTCCAGCCCATTTTACAGGTGAAGAATTGAGGCAAACAGGATTAAGTGACTTGCCTAGGGTCACACAGCTGTTAAGTGTCTGAGGATGGATTTGAATTCAGAAAGACACATCTCCTGGACTCTATCCATTGCATCATCCAGCTGCCCCACTTTTCCCACTGCTCTAAGGGAATTCCTCCAAGACCAAGCTGTGCCACTGTTAGGACTTGTAGACCAGCCACCCTTCATCTTGCTGACCATAAGCTGATGAAGCTGGAGCTCTATGAAGAAGATGAAATAATTGGCAACAGTGTTGGAAAATCTTGGAGGAGTGTGAAGCTTGGAGTTGTGATCTTTTGGATTGGTTCTGTTTTTATTTTGTCAGGCCTTTGAAAGAAGAATCACTGTTAGATTTAGTTACTCAAGAGTGCTGAGTGTCTGACATTTTTGTGAATAACAGGCAGTAGCAGAAATTTTGGCGAGTGACAGACATGACTAGTAGGTTTCTGGGGCAAGTGGTAATCCGTTTCAGAATGGTACACTATTGTTACTAATTCAGACTCAATGATGGATGAAATTATGCCTGCCCAGAGTCTCATCAGAGACCAGAAAGATTAGGACCCTCATTTTCTGTCCTAAAATCAATCACTTATATAGCTGAAAGAAATATCCCTTCCCAAGTCCAATTTATGAACAACTAGGAACCATGTAGAAAATAAGATGTTTGGAGTAGGAATATCTTTTTCATATGTTTTAAGTCATACATGGAGAAATGTCTCACTATTTACCAGAGGGGCTGATTCTTAACTCTCCCTGCAAGGAATAGATTTTTGGTTGTCCAAAGACCTGGCATTGCTTCTTCTTCTTTTTTTTTTAAAGCAATTGGGGTTAAGTAACTTGCTCAAGGTTACACGGCTAGTCATTATTTATGTGTGGGTGCTCATTTTCTGAGGCCGGATTTGATCTCGGGTCATCCCAACTCTGAGGCCGGCGCTCTTACTCACTGCGCCACCTAGCCGCCCCTTTAGGGCAATTGGGGTTAAGTAACTTGCCCAAGGTTTTTGTTTGTGTGGATTAAGTGTCTGAGGCCCGCTCTGAACTCAGGTCCTTCTGACTCCAGGGCCGGAACTCTATTCATTGCACCACCTAGCCGCCCCGTGGCATTGCTTCTTAATGAAGGTTCCTCTAAATTTGAATTAAACTACAAAAGGGACAGTAAAAATTCAGCATTTAACAGACTTATTATCTATACACAAATAGTACTTTATGTGTGTGTGGGGGTAGTTGAGTTAGGGGTTTGAGGGTTAACTTGGGGAAGCCATCTGCCCTACTGGTAGTCTGATGTTCAAATGAAACTTTTTAATCTGTATTAAGCCAATCTTGAGAATACTTCTTCAGTACTTTTTTGGCTTAATCACAGCTTGATAAAATGTCACAGGTGACTAAGGTCAATGAAGATTATGTCAGGCAAATGAACATCCAGGAAATGATCGCCCATAGTATTCAAAAGTACAATCACAAATTTGGAATTTGAAGGTACCATGGTTCCATTTCTGTGGGAAGAAAACTGAAGAGAGGATAAGTCCCTTGCCAAAGATTATACTGCTAATTGATAACAGAACCAGGAGTAGAACCTAGATCCTGGGGTATCCTGACCAATTGTATTTCCTTTTCATCATATCGTCTTTCATTCCTTTCCATTTCCTTTTGTTTTTTATACCAAAGTCATTTCCTGATATATCCTCTTCATCATTGACCCTTTAATTGAAACAAGGGAAAACAGTTACTCAACAATAATTGACAAAATGACAACACAGCATATGCAGCTTTTGGTTCCCAGTAGGCCTCCACTTCTATATTAAGAAAATGTTTTTGGTTAATTGTATCGATAGCTTTTGTTTTTATATCATCTACATATTCCAATGTCTCCCTCTCCCAGAGAGTCATCCCTAGTAACAAAAAAAATTTTAAAAAGAGGAAAAAAAACCAGTTTAGCTAAAATAACCAGCATAACAAATAAGTCCATCAATATATTTAGGGTTTCATACCCGTAGTCCCCCACTTCTGCCAAAATCTCTTCTTTGGAGCCAACCCACTAAAAATTGATAGCATTCAGTATTGATTATGTTATTGTTATTCTTTCCATTTACCTTGTTGTAGTCATTGTGTATATATTTTTCCAAGTTCTATTTTTATTTTACTTTGCATTAGTTTATATGTCTTTACATGTTCCTAAGTATTCATCACATATTTCTTTCTTTTTTTTTTTTAAAGCAATTAGGGTTAAGTAACTTGCTCAAGGTTACACGGCTAGTCATTATTTATGCGTGGGTGCTCATTTTCTGAGGCCGGATCTGATCTCGGGTCATCCCAACTCCGAGGCCAGCGCTCTTACTCACTGTGCCACCCAGCCGCCCCATCACATATTTCTTATAACTCAGTATTGTTCCATTATAGGACTGTTAGATGGCTTGGTGGATAGAGTATGGGTTCTGGATTCAGAAAGACTCAGTTTCCTGAATTCAAATCCAGCCTCAGACACTAGCTGTGTGACCCTGGACAAGTCACATAGCTTGTTTAGCCATTTTCCAATTGATGGGTTATGAATACTTTTATTTTCAAGTTGAACTTTTTTTTAATCAAATACTTTATTAACTTCTAGTTTACATCATTAATTTCTGCAAGAAATTTTCTCCCCATTTTTCCCCTACCCACCACCCCAAAATAGCAATCCCACTGGATATCCCCTCCTCTAATCTGTTCTCTCCCATATCTTCTCCCATACCCCCTGCGATTCTCCAGTAGGGCATGGTGGATCTCTATACCCCAGTGCCTGTATATCTTATTTCCCAGCTACATGTAAAATAATATTAATAATAGTATACACACACACACATATATTTTTAAACATTTGATTTTAAAACTTTGAATTCCAAATTCATTCCCTTCGTCCCTTGTCCCCCACCATTATTGGGAAGATAAGCAATTCAGTATAGGTTGTACATGTGTATCTTTGCAAAATGTTTCCATAGTGGATATATTATAAAAGACTGACTATATTTCCCTCCCTCCTATCCCACCTTCTACCTGTTCTATTCTCTACTTTGATCTTGTCCCTTTTCAAAAGTGGGTGCTTCCAACTTCCCTCCCCCCAGCCTGCCCTCCCTTCCATCCATTCCCCCTCTCATCCCCTTCCCCCTACTCTCTGGTAGGGTGAGATACCCTATTTAGTGTGTATGTCATTCCCTCCCTAAGCCAAATTCAATGAGAATAAGGTTGACCCATTCCCTTTTGCCTTCCTGTTCTTCCCCTCCATTGTAACCATCTTCCCTTGCCTCTAGCTATATGAGATAGTTTACTCCATTCTGTCTCTTCCTATCTCCTCTTATTATATTCCTCTCTCACCTCTTAATACCACCTAAGTATCATCCCTTCCTATTAAATTGGTCCTGTGCCCTCTTTCTATGTATATCTGTACACATTCACATATGTATTCATATGCCCATATACCCTCCTACATAGACATACATGCATACATACATACATACATACATACATACATACATACATACATTTCTATTCCCTTCAATTATTCTCACACTGAGAAAAGTTTCGTCAGTTACAATTATCGTTTTTCCTTGTAGGAATGTAAATAGTTCAACTTTGATAAGTTCCTTATGATTTCTTTTCCCTTTTTACCTTCTCATGCTTCTCTTGCTTCTTGTATCTGAATATTAAATTTTCTATTCAAGTCTGTGTTTTTCATCATGAATGCTTGAAAGTCTTCTATTCTACTGAATAACCATATTTTCCCCTGAAACATGATACTCAGTTTTGCTGGGTAGGTGATTCTTGGTTTTAATCCCAGCTCCTTTGACCTTCAGAATATCATATTCCAAACCCTTCGATCCCTCAGTGTGGAAGCTGCCAGATTCTGTGTTATCCTGATTGTGTTTCCACAATATTCAAATTGTTTCTTCCTGGCTGCTTGTAATATTTTCTTCTTGATCTGGGAATTCCAGAACCTGGCTATAATATTCCTAGGAGTTTTCTTTTTGGGATCTTTTTCAAGAGGTGATAAGTAGATTCTTTCAACCTCTATTTTGCCCTCTGGTTCTAAAACATCAGGGCAATTTTCCTTGAGAATTTCTTGAAGGATGATTTCTAGGTTCTTTTTTTGATCATGGCTTTCAGGTAGTCCAGTAATTTTTAAATTATCTCACCTGGATATACTTTCCAGGTCAGTGGTTTTCCCAATGAGATATTTCACATTGCCTTCTATTTTTTCATTTGTTTGGATCTGTTTAATAATATCTTGATTCTCATAAAGTCATTAGCTTCCATTTTCTCCAATATAATTCTGAAGGAATGATTCTCTTCAGTGAGCTTTTGAGATGCTTTTTCCATCTGGCAAATTTGGCTTTTTAAGGCATTCTTCTCCTCATTGCCTTTTTGAGCCTCTTTGAGCATTTGGGTTAGTATATTTTTTAAGATGTTATTTTCTTCAGTCAGGTTATTGTAGCGGCAAGCACCCCAATATCCCCAGGGTGACTGCCGGCACAGGTTCTTAGATCTGCTTCTCAAAAGGAAAGCAACTCAAAATGGGTTAACAAGTTTACTTTAATCAAACAAACATACATTACCTAGTTCAGGGGAAAAAGGTCAGCACCCCGAACTTCAGAGTTTCAGAACTTACAGATCAAATTGACAGGCTTCCAAACTGTCCAACCATTACATCAATACCAAATCACAGTTACCAGAGAGGGAAGCATCAACATCTGGGTTTTTCAAAGCCGGGGGGCTCTCAACAACGGCTTCCCAGAGTCTCATCTGGTCAAATCACACAACACTTCTCAAAGTGAGCCCCAAAGCAAAGCCTCTCCTCAGGGCTTATATAGCCTTCTCTTGGCTCAATGATTGTAACAACCTCCTTGACCCACTGCCCAATCACAAAGTATCAAGGTGTGGGCTTTCCTGAAAAACAAGCCTCCCACCACAAGCTCCAGGTGCACTTAAGCTAGGGGCAGGGAAGATCTTTAAATCTGCATTTCCATTACAGTTATTGACTCTCATTTCATAATTTTCTTGCATCGTTCTCATTTCTCTTCCCAATTTTTCCTCCACTTCTCTAACTTGGTTTTCAAAATCCTTTTTAAGCTCCTCTATGGCCTGTAACCAGCTCATATTTTTCTTGCAAGCTTTTGGTGCAGGAGTTCTGACTTCACTGTCTTCCTCCTGTTCATGCTTTGATCCTTTTTGTCCCCAAAATATGAGTGCAAAGTTGGATTCCTCTGTTTGCTTTCCTTCCTGTGCTTGCTCATGTTGCCACTCAGTTACTTGACTTTTGGGCTTTTTGCCACAGTAGGGCAGACAGGGCAGCTTTGTCCCAGTCACTGGGGTTTTCTCAGCTACCAAAGGTATTAGTTGGGTGCCCTCTCTGAAGCCTCCACACGCTTTGGTAAGCTCTTTGCACACCCTAGGACCTCCACTGTAGACCGCAATTCATATCCAAGCAGGTTAAAGCAAGAGTGATTACCCCTCAGACTGGTTACTTGGTCGGTCCCCCTACAATCTGTAGGCCAGGAGCTGAAGCTGCCATGTGGTTGCAGCTGCAGGGCCACTGTGCCTCAGCTGCTTCTTGTCCCAGGGGCAAAGGCTGACCACACTCCTGAGCTACTGGATCCCAAAGTCCATACTGTACTTACCTCTCACTTTGTCCTTAGCATCTATGCGTTGATAATTCTGGAAATTGCCACAACTGCTGGTGATCTGAAGTCCCTCCAGTCGGTGGCTGCTTGTGACCACCTTGAGGCTAAAATCTTGGGCTCCTGTGGGTCTAGGATCAGCTCCCAGAGCACTGCACTGGCCACTTCCTGCCGGCCTGCCATGTTGTCCTCAGAGGGAGGTTAACTTCTTTGTGTCATTTTGTGGGTTCTGTAGCTCCAAAGTTTCTTCAGTCAGCTTTTACATGAATTAGAGGAAGTGGAAACCAGAGCCCCCTGGAAGTTCTGTTTCTACTCTGCCATCTTGACTCCCGGGCTATGAATACTTTGCTATATTTAAGATCATTTAAAAAAAATCATTGATTTCCCTAATATATATTACTAGCAGTGAGATCTTTTTATAAAAGGCCAAGGCCATTTCATTCACTTTCTTAGCATAATTCCAAATTGTTTTCTAGAATGTTTGGACCAATTTACAGTTCCACCAATGGTGTACTAATGTGCTTTTGAGAAATGTGTTTTAGTAGTATGTTCTATGGAATCTATATTGATCTGTGCCAATTGATTTGAATTTGGTTGTCTTTTACTATGTCATTTATAATGTTCCTTTGATTCCACTTCTTTCCCCCTATACTGATTTATACAAGTCTTCCTACCTTTCTCTGAAATCTTCATATTCATTATTTCTTATAACACTGCCCTGGATTTTCCATGCTCAGTATTTAAAGAGAAATACCTAAATGTTGCTCTGAAGGAAATGATAATCTTATTGAGTATACATAGTCTCTTTCAAAGATTAAGATATGTAAATAGAAAACCAAAAGAAAAATTGTGAACACAGTAAAATATCATATTCAAGGATTTAAAAACCTTAAACCTGTCCTTCCTCTTAACTTTCCAGTTTTGTTGAGAGTACCATCATCCTTCTAGTCACTTAGGCTCATAGATTTTGAGTTGTCTTTGGCTCCTCTCTCTTCATCACCCTACATACCTAATCAGAAACTAGGTCTTATTGTTGCTCCCATAACAAACCTTGTACCTATCTATTCCCCTTCTCTCCACTCCATGTGCCACTCCCAAAGTTCATATGCTCATTCATGCTTCTCTAGATTATTTCTAATTGAATTGACTTTAACCTCTCCTTTCCAATTCATTTTCCACACAACTGCCAAAATAACTTTCCAAAGCACAGATCTGACCATTATATTCCCTTAACTAAGGATATTCAATAGCTCCCCATTGCATTTAAGATAAAATATGAATTCCTTATGTGGCATTTTAACAACTTCATGGTCTGGTGTCAGTTTACTTTTCTAGGCTTGTTGTATATCACTCCCCTTGAAACACACATTCAAGCCACAGCAGGCTTCTTTGGGGTACCCAAA
Organism: Gymnobelideus leadbeateri; assembly: GCA_011680675.1. NCBI lineage: Eukaryota > Metazoa > Chordata > Mammalia > Diprotodontia > Petauridae > Gymnobelideus > Gymnobelideus leadbeateri. The sequence goes on along the minus strand of WOXC01009015.1, from coordinate 28,958 downwards.
CTCAACATTCTATCTTCTTTCTTCATGCCTTTTCATAGTCTGAACCCATGCCTGGCATGTACTTTTCCCTCATCTCTTAGAATCTCTGGCTTCTTTCAAGGCTCAGTTCAAAAGAACCTTCCCTAATCCCTCTAACTATAAATGCTTTCTCCTGCCTTCTCTAATTATCCTGTATACACTTATTTGTCATATCCTGAAAGATTCTTGGGGGATAAAGACTACTCTGTTTTTTACTTTATGCCCCTAGTACTCAGCACATGCTATCTATAATGGGTGCTTAACTAATTTTTGTTGGCTAGTTGGATGGAAAGAGTGTTATATTTGCTGTCAAAGGATCTGGGTTTGAATCTGGCTTTACTACTTTTGACCTATAGGATCATCAGCAAACCACTTAAAACTATCAATACCTCAGACTCCTCACCTGTTAAATGATGGGATTGGGTTAAATAGCCTCTAGTACTCCTTCCAACTCTAAATCTATAATCCTATGAATATGTCAATCAATTAGCATTTATTAAATGCCTACTATGTACTAGGAAGTGTGCTAAGCACTGAGAATACAAAAAGAGGCAAAAGGCAGTCTCTGCCCTCAAGGAACTTGTAGGTGATCTTTTTTGGTGTCATGTTGGTGTCAAGCTCATACCAGAAATGATATTAACTAATACTCATTACTTTAAGAATATGAAAAATGGGTTCTCATAGATAACTTCCTAAGAGTGATTCTCCACAGTTAGTAAATGTGGTTGTTTGTTCTTTTGTATGGACCAAGCTAGCTTTTTTTGTTTTCATGGATTTCTTCTCCTAGCAGTGCCTTTATTAGACGAGGAAGGTTTGAATTACTGACTCCAACTCAGTACCTGACTGTCTCCTCTTTCCTAGGAATCCTTCCTCCTCACCATGAATCTCATGCTCAGGTCATGATGTACCGGAAGGAGCAGTACACAGATGTCCTTCATGCCCTGAAAGTCATCCGTTTTGTCAGTGACTCCACTCCACAGGTGGACGTCTACCTGCGCATGCATCAGCTAGAATCTGGAAAGTTGCCTCGAAGTCCTTCCTTTCCTCTGGTTGGTGGCTGCTTTGCTTTGACACTTAATTTTTCTCTCCGCTATCCCTTGATGTTTATAAATAACTTGGACCAGTTTTAAAGCCATCATAGAACTAAAGTCACTAAGTAGCAAAGGCATTACCATGCTAATTTCCTAATGGAGTAGAGGCACAATTGTGAAAGTCTACAATGATTAGATTGTAATGGGAATGCAGATTAATCTTCCTCAAATATTTGTGTCCATATTTGCACGGGAAGTATTTTTAAGGTTAGGGTTTTCTTTTTTTTTCCGTTTGTGGGGAGTAAGAGGGAAGAAAAAAGAACCCAGGCAAGGCAACAATGGGAAGAAGATTTTTTCTTCGACCATTAAAATATAATTCTCTCAAAAACATATAAATAATTTTTTTCCATCCTCTCACAGATTAAATTGCATAATCACTGGGAGGGGAGTAGTTCAGCACCACTAAATGCAGTGATTTGACTATCAGTTATAATGTTCTCCAGGATTTATTTAAATTTTTAAAATGGTAAATATTTAAATTGATATTAATATTAATTTTGTTTGATTTAAAATTTAAACTAAAAATTAAACATTAAAATAGGTTTACCACATTTATTAACTTATTGAACATATGCTATTTGGATTTTTTTGGCCAGGCAGTCAGGGTTAAGTGACTTGCCCAGGTCACACAGCTAGTTAGGTGTCAAATGTCTAAGGCCAGATCTGAACTCAGGTCCTCCTGACCCCAGAGCTGGGGCTCTATCCATTGTGCCACCTAGCTGCCCCTCAATGTTTGATATTTTCCTTGTTCTTTATTTGTAAAGTTAATGATGAAGGGCTGTTGATAGGCCTTACAGCTAATGACAGTTGGCCATTTTTATCATTTTCGTCAGGGGACACAGGGTTTCTTTGGAAATAACAGGAATGCTCAGCAATCTCCATTAAATTTCACTTAACATTAATAAAATGAAGTTGATACCATTGCATAAATTCTTAAGATTAATTTATTATGAGTAGTACATATTTAGAACTAGATAGACCTGTTACAACTTTTGATCTATCCCCACTCAAAATTCCTTTTGACTTAAATGCTCCTATGGGCCTCCAGCACAGAGTACTCTATACTTTTACACACAGAGTCCTGTCAAAAACAGGCCCCTCCCCCCCCTTTTTTTGAAGCAATTGGGGTTAAGTAACTTGCCCAAGGTTACACGGCTAGGTTTTTTTGTTTGTGTGAATTAAGTGTCTGAGGCCGGCTCCCAACTCAGGTCCTTCTGACTCCAGGGCCGGCGCTCTGTTCACTGCGCCACCTAGCCGCCCCCCTCCCCACCTTTTTAAGTGAAAAACTGTATTATGGACATGTTATTAATGACTAAGGAAAATTGTCTTTTTCTGGTTATGGCTCTTTGTTATATGCACCTAAATTTGTATACAAGTCAGAAACACATTAAAAGGAAACCTATAGATGAAAGGATGAAAGAGCTAGAATTTTTTAAAATGACTTAATATTTTCTAGAGTAAGAAGATACTATTTTAACTTTGAAGTATTACCACTGCTTAACCCAGATAAGATTCCAAAGCACTTTCAGCAAGGGATAATACTTGAGAACAAAAGACTTTCATGCACCCTTGCAACTGAAGTCTTTTGGTGAAATTTACTTGCGGAATTTAGCTCCATGTTTGCAAGATTTTGAAATGGTCGTTCCTTTGATCTGTATAATCTTGGTTCTAGGGCATATCAGATCAAAGTCACTTTAAGTTGGTTCTTAAAGACAGAATAAAATATTGAAAGGCTTTACCAATACTTAGAAATAGAGCTTTTAAAATATTATTACTTGTTCTCTTAACAGTATATAGTATTCATTGATTATAGTGTTGATTACAGAGACAGTTTGGTATAGTGAATAGAGTGCTGACCTTGAATCAGAAAGACCTGAATTCATCAGATCATAGGTTGGAAGGGACCTTAGAAGCCATCAGGGCCATTTTACTTATAAGTAAGCTAAGGCATAAAAGGTTGAATGAGTTGCCAGAGATCACATAGCTAATAAGTGTCTGAGATGGCCCTTAAATTCCTCTAAGTTCATGGCACAACCTACTAGGTGACTTCACTGACATTTATTAGCAAGTTGAGTCATTTAACCTTTATGTGATTGGTGTATCACCCAAGGACTTATTTGCTGATTTACAGACTGGCTGCAATCTGCATTGGTGAATGGAATTCACCAAATCAAAAAATCACAGTTCCTTATTGTATACATATATTACAGGGACAGATACTTTCATTTGTTGTAATTTTCACATCCCTTTTGATTAAAATCTATAGTCCAGGGGTTCTTAATTCTTTTTTGTATTGTGGACCCCTTTGGCAATCTGGTAAAGCCTATGGACTCCTTCTCAAAGTAATGATTTTAAATGTATAAAATAAAACACATAGGATTACAAAAGAAACAATGTTGAAATATGGTTATCAAAATTTAAAAATAAATCAAGTTTACAGACCTTAGGTTAAAACCTTGGTATAGTGTAATTCTAACTTTATACCCGAGGACTCAATCAGTAAGCATTTATTTATTATTTTTCCTACATTTTGTTTATTTTTATTATTTTTTAAAAATTTATTTTTAGTTTTCAACATACATTTCCACAAGATTTTGAGTTACAAATTTTCTCCCCATCTTTCCCCTATCCCTCCACAGTAAGCCTTTATTAAGGACTTGCTGTGTGCCAGAGGCCGCTGGGGGCTCAGTGAGTAGAGTGCTGGGCCAGGAGTCAGGAAGACTTATCTCCCTGAGTTCAAATCTGGCTGTGTAGCCTCAGACAAGTCACTTAACTCTGTTTACCTCAGTTTCCTCATCTGTAAAATGAGCTGAACAAGGAAATGGCAAATTAACTTCTATCTCTTTGAAAAGAAAACCCAAAACCGGACCCCTAAATGGGGTCATGAAGGGTTGAATGTGACTAAAAACAACTGTACAAGAGCAGGCCCTTTATTGGGGATACAAAACCTCCCCCCCCAACCCCTAAATGTCTTTTTCCTCAAGCAGCCTGCATTCTGTTGGGGGGAAGAATGTGTACATAGGTAGACACAATGAAAATATATACAGAGAAAAGAGGAATTCAGATGGTCTGTGGAACATAAGTGAACTGCTGCTGATTTCTCTGGGGTAGACTTACCATAGAACGTGTACTAGTCTCACTGAGCCCCCAGCCTCTTGCTGAACTATTTACAAGGCTGTCTTAGACTTCCATATGTCCTCGTCCTTCTTACCCACTCCCTCAGTTCTCTTTTTAATATAGAATTTGATGTGAAGAGTTTATTATTAACACTATAAACCCAATGATAACATACACCGATCAACCAATGACCATATCCAAAACTGGATCAAGTTCCAACGAAAGCCCTCTGATCTGAAACATTTCTATGCCAATCAGATAGGAAGAAAGGTATGATATCATACCATCTTTTTCATTTTTATCCTTTTGCTGAATTTTACACATATTTGTAATAGCTATTCTATAAGTGGGAGAGGTATTAAACTCAATTGGGATTACTTATACATAGATAAATATTATGTAAATTTACTTTTATTTTAGCTGGTGATAGTTTAAACTATTCATTTTAACAAAATACAGTCAATGAAAAAGCGTGGAGCTATGGGAGGAATCCTGGATTAAAGAGTCAGAGGACCTGGATTCAGATCCTACCTCTTTTCCATTTACTACTGATATGACCTTGGGCAAGTCACCTAACCTTTATGGACCTCTCATCCCTGCTGAACTAATATAGTACTTGGGGCCTCTCAAGTTGTGCCTTTCCTTGGGGTTGAGTCTGTCACGGTCAGTCTTCTAGAAAAATGCCATTTCAACTTTCATCCACCATAATTTTGTGATCCTACAGTGAAAAAAACAAATGGACAGAAAATTTGTTTAACTCCCTTCAAATCCATCTCAAGAGTTGTTTCTTTGTACTTTGTTATCTTTTTTTTTTTAATGGAGGTGGGGGTTTTTTGTTTCTTCTTTTTGGAGGGGGGAAGGCAGGGCAATTGGGGTTAAGTGACTTGCCCAGTGACAGCTAGTAAGTATTAAGTGATTGAGGCTGAATTTGAAGTCAGGTCCTCCTGATTCTAGGGCCAGTGCTCTGTTCACTGCGCCACCTAGCTGACCCATGGTTTTTTATTTGTCTGTTTTTTTGCTGATCTTCCTCAAGTCTTTCCATGTTTTTTTTGTATTCTTTACACATATAAATTTTGTGGCAGCATATTATTGCATTACATTAATATACCATGATTTATTCTTACTGTCCTTTCATTGTTGGACATATTGGTTAAGTTTTTCAGCTATATGAGAAAAATAGTCATAGATTTTTTTTCTTTCAGACGGAAGACCAAAGGCATACCTTTAGGGAACTTCCATATTTATGGGTCAGGGGGAAGATGAAGGGCCAGCAAAACAGAGAGAAAAGGAGTAGGTAGAGAATTAAGAGACTCATGCTACTATATACTATCATAGATGTTCATGGAACAGAAGGTACTATCAGAGGTATCAGATGTGATTAAGGTTTTGCTATTGGGGCAGCTAGGCAGCACAGTGGATGCTCTCACTGGGGCCCAGGTTCAAATGCAGCCTCAGATACTTATTAGCTGTTTGCCTCAGCTTCCTCATTTGTAAACTGGGGATAACAATATCACTTTCTTAAACTGGTTTTCTGTTCTTGCCCCTAATGTATGATTTGATTTCCAAAGTGGTCAAATGCTCCCTGACTTTAAGTGTTTCTGTCACTGCTCAAGTTTATTTTCTGTAACAGAAACATATTTGTAAGTTTATCTTTTCCCTTAGAAATTATAATTCTTAAAATATTGCTGCTTTTAAAATTCTTGTAGATTATATGATCTAAGCTATTGTACAATGTATATACAATTGTCTTACCTCTCAATAAAAGGTACTTATTTGTGACATACACATATATCCACATGCACACATGTACACACACATGCACACCCATGTCGGTGGTACACATGTGTATATGCAGACATATAGTCACATATGCACATACATAAATGATATATAATATGTATATATACATATCTGCATATACACACAATACATACACGCACACACACACACATGCCTATATGTGCACGCATTGTGTATACACATGGATGCATGGTTGTATATATACATATATGCGTCCAGGTGTATACATACAACATGCCTGTTTATGTATGCACACACCTACCTGCATATAATACACACAACCAGGACATGCACAATACACACATGCATACAACACATGTGTACACGCACGCAGGTAGTGCATATTTATGTGTATGCATTGCATGGCACACACATGTTCACACAACATGCATGTTTATACAAACACACATGCACACAATGTGCGTTTACATATATACACATATCATTTATTGAGGATCAAATGAGACAATTTTTGTAAAATGCCAGCAGAATGCCCGGCACATAGTCGATACTATATCTGTGTTAGCCATCAGCAGCAGCAGCTACAGTGAGGTCAAAGAGTATGAAGACTGAAAACAAGCTTTTAGATTTTGCAGCAAAGAGGTCATTCATCACATTAGAAAGAGCTGTTTCAGTGCAATGGCAGGTTTGGCCTCCATCTTGTTAAGAGCATAAGAAGGGAATGTGGGGTAGGAATTTGGAGGTCGGAAGTAGAAGCCTTGACAGGAAGAGAGTGAGGATGAAAACTCAATACCAAGGGAAAGCATACTCTCAGCACACAACCTGAGAGGCCCAATCAGTTAACTTAAAGAAAATGCAGTTTTATTAAAGAAAAATATATTCTCTCCCTCCTTCCCATCTACCCCTGAATTAATTTGTCCTTTGTCTTTCAGGAACCAGAAGATGAAGTATTTCTTGCCATTGCCAAAGCTATGGAAGAGATGGTAGAAGATAATATTGACTGTTATTGGCTTATCAGATGCTTTGTGAACCAATTAAATAACAAGTTCCGGGATTCCTTACCGCAGCTGGTGAGAAGTGTATTTTGGTCTTAGGGGGGATGTGAAGGGGGACACTGTGGCTATCAGGTCTCCTAGAGTGACTGTGACCCTTTAAGGCTGCTGTTGGTGAGAGCTGATTCCCCTCAATAATGATTATTTGCTGCCCACATCCATGTGCCTATAGAAGGGGACTAGTCCTAGACACACAGCTGAATGGCTGCCTTCATATTGCTCAGGATGAGGAATGGTTCTTTACCTTTTCTTTTTCATAATATCATAGTATCTTAGGTGTAGAGTTGGAAGGGACTTTGAGGTCATCTAAACCAGAATCAAGGCTGATTGAGGCCTGAAAAACATCCAGGTGCAGGCTGAACCAGATTAAAATATAATTGGGAAATGTTTAACAAAATAAATAAAAATGCAACATAGATAATGTTCATTTATGGTTTTCTAAGTCATTCCACTATAGCAGCTAGGTGAAGCAGTGGAGAGAGTACTGGGCTTGGAATCAGGAAGAACTATCTTCATGAGTTCAAATATGACCTTAGAATTCAGGGATGGGGAGCCTGCCTTAGATACTAACTAGCTGTGTGACCCTGGACAAGTCACTTAACCCTGTTTGCCTCAGTTTCCTTATCTGTCAAATGGGCTAGAGAAGGAAATGGCAAACCACTCCAGTATCTCTGCTAGCAAAACCCCAATTTGGTTTGCAGAGAGTTAGACACAACTGAAAATGATTCAACAACAACAAATCGTTCCACTGCTAAACCACCCTCTTGTTTTACAGTTGAGGAAACTAAGACCCAGATCTGTTAAGTGACTAGCTCAGGGTGATATAAGTAATAAGAGCAGAGCCAGCCTGGATCTGAACCCAGGTCTTCTGACTCAAGAACCATTACTCTTTTCTCTGCACCGTGGTGCCTCCCCATCTCTTCCTGTTTCTTACTCCTGTCATTTCCTCCATTTACTCTGACAGTCTTTGAGGAGTGACATGATCACTCTATATTAGGAAATATATGTATAAGGATAACTATGTATAAGGATAACAAATAAGGACGAGGATATTTATTGATTTGATGAAAATAAAACTTTATTATGTATTGCCATGATGTAATTCTTCCTTCTTTTTTTTTTTTTTTTAAGGGGAAGGGCAGGACAATTGGAGTGACTTGTCCAAGGTCACATGGCTAGTTTTGTGTTAAGTGTCTGAGGCCGGATTTGAATTCAGGTCCTCAGGGCCATTGCTCTATACACTGTGCCACCTAGCTGCCTTTAATTCTTACTTCTTAACTCAATTATAATCTCGAGAATTTGCCAAGGCTTTCTTAGCTACTCTCCAGTGATTCTGAACAGTCTTCTGTTAACTCAAGGTGAAACACTGAATTGTGGGGCGACCACATTTGATTATTCTCTTAGATTCTTGAAATTATAATAATGGTACAGTCAGTGCTTTTAAAGGAAGAACAGGGCAAAGTGTGTCATCAGAAACGTAGTGCACTTGTAATCAATGGTGATTTCATTTTTGTTCAAGGCATTTTACAGGTTTCAAATCTCCTATGGAATCCAATATCAGTAGAACTAAATAATTATTAGGTTTTTAGAAAAATCTTTGCTAAGCATGAAGAAAAGCTAAGCAGCAATTGTGGCGATGCTTGTCTTTGTCCTAAATTCATTTATTCAAACTTTTCTGTTTGGTTAAACAGTGTGAGTTTTTTTTTTTTTAAACTCGTAATATAGATTTTTCCTATCCATCCTCCTACAAATGCAGAGTTATCATTATCCTGTCATTTCATATTTTTAAAGCCTTGACAAACAAAATTGCAATCACAAAGCAAAGATCATTCTAAAATCTTAGGGAAGTAGGCACATGATGGATAGAACAAGGACATTTGGCATGAGCACACACCTGGGTAAATGAACACCCTGAGAATATTTCAATGTTCTGATTCACTGGATCCCACCAACACCTTCTCTCCCTTTTAGAGGGTTTACTGAAATCTTGCTCTCTAATAGATGAACTCACTGTTATATACAAAAGGACTTTGTCAAAATTGCATTAAATTATAAGGCACAAAAGAATTTCATAGGTAATCTAGCTCAGGGGAGCTTAACCTATGACCCTTAAAGCAGATCTTAACCTTTGACCTGTGAATTTTTCCCCTCCATAATTTGATCATTTTAATTCAATATAACTAGTTTCCTTTGAAATCCTATGTATTTTATTTTCTCTATTTTTGCATTTATGCATTATGCACATATTATTCTGAGAAGGGGCCCACAATCTTTACCACACTGCCAAAGGGGTCCATGAAACAAAAAAGAGTTAAGAACCCTTGATCTATCACATCATAGACCATATAATGGTCAGGGGGTTGTCTTCCTTTTGGCAAAGCTATGCTGAGTGCTTAAAGATTCTCATGATAAAAAAAGGTTCTTGTAAACAAGTTTATTGATGTATTTCTGGTTATATTCAGTAAACATTAGGTCAGTATCATTGTTTATGATACTAAGCTAGGTATGCAGGAAGAATACGAATATGAATAAAATAGTTCCTGTTTATATTCTACTAGGAAATGCAACATGTGCACCAATACATGTAGCACAATTTAAATAATAAAGTAGGCAAGAGAGAAGTCAAAGGTTAACCTAAATTAGTCCCCCAGGCAGTTCAAACTATTTCCTATCTCCTTCCCTTCCTCTTCCTCCTTCCTTGTCCCCAGCCCAGTCATTGGTAATATGTTTATTTGTTTTTTTTTTAGGGCAATTGGGGTTAAGTAACTTGCCCAAGGTCACACGACTAGGTTTTTTTATTTGTGTGTGCCTTAAGTGTCTGAGGCCGGATCCGAACTCAGGTCCTTCTGACTCCAGGGCCAGCGCTCTACTCACTGTGCCACCTAGCCGTCCCCAGTCATTGGTAATATGGATAGAGATCTTGAGGCAGGAAACTCTAGATTCAAATTTTACTTCTGGTACTTAGTGGCTATGTGATCATAGATAAGTCATTTTATCCTTCTGAGACTTGGTTTCCTAATTAATAAAATGGGGCTAAATTTTTGTCCTCATTTATCATGCCAAAATGAGATTGAAATATATTAAATACTCTGTAAATATTGAAATGCTGTATAAATCCTGGTTTATTATTATTATTATTACTGCTATTATTAATAATACTATTTACATACCTAATGGATGTATTATAAGACTGAAGTAGGATAATTTTGTAAAGCATCCTGAAAACTTTAAAGTACTTGGTAAGCATCAGCTATAATTATTTTCTTAAATTCTACTCATTCCATCTTCCTAAAATTGCAAACATATGACACTGAAAACCTGTGCTGAAGTTTTATTCTGCTACTTCAAAGTGATGTGGATTTGACCCTTGGCTCTCAAAGGCCATGCTCATCACCAGAATTCAGTGATGAAATCTTTGCTGGTGGCATCTCAGGAAATGGTTGACTAAGGCCAACAGTGGAAGTTTCAGCTACCTGTGCTCAAACTCAGGAAATGTTTGAAAACCTAGGAGATGTCATTGAGACCATACCAAATATAACCTTGGAACAACTCTCCATTGATTGACCAAACTAGAATGTTTTAATGTTTTTGAGGTGCTGATTTAATGTCTCTTTTAAAAAAAAATGCATTTTAGTTTGTTCTCAAAACCATAATAGCACTTTAAAAAAAAATTCCATCCTTCAAGTCTTGCTGATTTCTACTAACCTTTGATAGTTTTCTTTGTACTAATTATAACTAAGAAATACAAATTAAGGTCATAGAATTATAGAGCATTTTAAGGTCTACAAAGCACTCTACATATTTTAATTTCATTTTGTCATGATATATGAGGACAAAATTTATGAGGACAAAAATCTAGCCCCAACTTCGGAAGGATAAAATGACCTATCCATGACCTCATAACTTAGTGACCCATCATTTTGTAGACTGGAAAACTGAAGATCTGAGAGGTTAAGTGAAGTCATTTAGTTGCTTTCTGAACTGGGACAAGGACCTAGGTCACCAATGACCCTAGATCCCCATCCAGTAGGATTTTAGGGTTATAGATTTAGAGCTGAAAAGGATCTCAGAGGTCACCTGGTCCAACCATCTCACCTTATAAATGATGTTGCTGAGGATAAAAAAGATTCTACCTACCATGTCTTTCTTCTTTTCTAGTTTTCCTGGACCTTCCTCCTCATGTCCCATTTTTTATCTTTTTCTCTCATTTTCTCTTCTGTACTGTTCATATCCTTCCCCTAGTCCTGACTCTTAGAGCTTAAAAAAAAAAGACTGCTGAATCAGGTTAGTCCGATTGCTAGATTTTTGCTTGAGGGGACTATGCCCAGGTCTAGGTGTGTAAAATATTAGATTTTTAGCTATTTGTAGCCCTTGCTTTTATTTAATACTTAGAAGATTTTCAACATGTCCTATATATCAGCTGACATTTTATATCATTGGTAATTTCTCCCATCTCTTTCTCTTTTAGCCAAAGGCTTTTGAACAGTACTTGAATCTTGAAGATAGTCGTCTCCTGAATCATATGAAGACGTGTTCGGCGGTAACCAAATTGCCTTATGATCTCTGGTTCCAGAAATGCTTTGCAGGTTGTTTACCTGAATCCAGTTTACAGAGGCAAGTATTTCTTTTGAAGGTCTTGAAAGCTTGGGTTCTGCTGATGATCAGCATTGCTAACTTGTACTAGGCATCCCAAACTCAGCATGTCCAAAACAGAACTTGTCATCTCTTCTCTCAAGCCCTTCCCACATTTGGATTTCTCTTTCTGGCAAAGGCTTCTTCCAATCTCCTCAGTTCATAACCAGTATTATCTTCAACTCCTCAACTCTTTCTGGCCCATATACTCAGTCACTTACAAAATTTCGCCAGTTCTGGCTCCATAACGTTTCTCTTGCAGATCTAATGCCTTCTCTCTGCTCACACAATGACCCCTTTTTAGCTCAGGTTCTCATCACCTCTCATCTGGACAATTGCAACATGTCCTGCCTATTGGTCTCCCTGCCTCAAGTCTTTATCTACTCCAGTCAATCAATCAATAAACATTTATCATTTGATAAACATTTAATAATCACTTGCTATGTGTCAGGCATTGTGTTAAGCACTGGGGATACAAAGAGAGGAAAATAATAGTCCTTACCCTTAAGGAGCTTACATTCTGATGAGGGAGACAACATGCAAACAAATATATTCAAAGCAAACTATATACAGGATAAATAGGAAATAGTTAACATTGGGGAGGCACAGGGATTAGGAGGGGGAGAGGCAGGCTTCCTGTAGAAGATGACATTTTAGTTGGGCCTTAAAGGAAGACACAGAGGTTGGAGTCAGAGCAGAGAAGGAAGAGCATTTCAGGTATGAGGGACAGCCAGAGAGAATGCCCAGGCTGAGAGGTGATATTTCTTGTTTGTGAAAGAGCCAGGAGTCCAGTGTCACTGGATCAAAGAGTACCTCTTGGGGAATAAGGTGTAAGAAGATTGGAAAGGTATGGGGGGCAGGTGGGAGGGTGTGGGTGCTAGGTTATGAAGGTCTCTGAATGCCACACAGAGCAGTTTGTATTTGGTCTTGGAGGCAAGAGGAAACCACTGGAGTTTATTGAGTAGGGAGTTGACATGATCATACGTGGGTTTTAGGAAAATCACTTTGGTGACAATGAAGGATGGTTTGGAGTGGGGAGAAACTCGAGACCCATTAGCAGGCTATTGCAATAATCAAGGCATGAGGTGATGGTAGCCTATGCCTAGTGGTGGCTGTGTCAAAGGAGAGAAGGAGGCATATTGGAGAGATATTGCCAAGTTGGAATCAACAGATCTTGACAGCAGCTTGGATAAGGGGGGGAGACAGAGAGTGAAAAATCCAAGTTGATTTTTCTTGAGTGCAGATCTGACCATGTAATTTCCTTACTCAATAAGCTCTAGTACCTTTAGGATCAAATATAAATTCTTAGCTTTTAAAGGCTTTCACAACTTTGCCCCAGTCTACTTTTCCAGCCTCATTGGACATTGCTTCCCATCCCACACTCTGGGAACCAGCTCAAAGAGCCTTCTCTCTGTTCTTCATACAAAACTCCATCTCTCATCTCTTTGCCTTTGCTCTGGTTGTCCCCCATGCCTGGAATGCACAATCTCCTCACCTCTACCTCATAAAGACCCTTGGTAATGACACTATTAATAATAACAATAGCCAGAATTTACACAAACACTTTAAGATTTGCAAAATGCTTGATAAATATATAATTTATTCTCACAACAGGGTGTTATGATCTGAATTTTACAGATGAAAAAACTCATCTGCAAACAGAAGATTTAATGAAAGGCCTAAGGTCAGACAGCTGGAAGTGTTTGAAGCTGGATTTGAACTCAGGTCTTCCTGATTAGAGGTCCATTGTGCTTTACCACCTAGCTTCTTCCTGTAAGCCACAGCTGGGCCCTGCCTTCTATAGGAAACCTTCCCTGATTTCTAAGTACTACTGCCCTCCGACCTTTTATTTAGCTACTACTTATTTATTTGTATTTATTCTGCATATATTTAATGGCTGTTATTTGCCCTGTTACAATGTAAGCCCAGTGAGAATAAAGATTGTTTTATATGTAGACCACTGGGTGGCGCTGTGGATAAAGCACTGGACTCAGACTTCCCATTCAAATCTGTATCAGATCCTAACTTGCTATGTGACCCTGGAAAAGTCACATCTTTTATCTTCAGTAACCCCATGTGTAAGAAGGGGATGATAATAATAGCAGTGACCTCTCAGAGTTGTTGTGAACATCAAAGGAGATTAATATATGCGAAGCACTGTGCAAACATTAAAGCATTATTGTAAATGGTAGATATTACTACTATTAACATCAACATTGAAATTAATAAAATAATGAAATAAGAAAATAGTAACATAGCGCCCAGATTATTAATTATTATTAGCAGTAATGATTATCACTCACTGTATATTTAGCTCCAGTGTCCAGAAATACCTGGTGTGTAGGAAGTACTTAATAAATAATTCATTGGTTGATTGAACAAGTTCCTCAAAGGACTGTTTCTTATATTTCATTGTGTCTTCCTCATCACCTGGTACAGTGCCTTGAGCACAACAGGCACTTCGTAAATGTTTTTGAAATAAATAAAAGAAAGAATGAATGAGAAGAGGATAAACCACACTCTCTTGCTCCTCAAATAGAGTGTGAATTTTCTCTTGAGAAAAAGAATGATTAGAAAATGTCATCTTGGGGTGGCTAGGTGGTGCAGTGAATAGAGCACCAGCCCCGGAGTCAAGAGGACCTGAGTTCAAATCTGGCCTCAAACACTTGACACACTTACTAGCCATGGGACTTTGGGCAAGTCACTTAACCCCAATTGCCCTCCAAAGAAAAAGAAAATGTTGTCTTTTGCAAACAACAAAATGGTACTATTTTTGATTTATTATGATTTATTGCATGATTTATTATGGTTTCTTATTTGAGGGCCCTCAAATCATAAAAGAGCTACCAGGTGGCACAGTAAATAGAGTGCTGGGTCTGAAGTCAGGAAGAGTCATTTCCATGAGTTCAAATCTGTCCTCAGACACTTACTAATTGTGTGACCCTGGACAAGTCACTTAACCCTGTTTGCCTTAGTTTTCTCATCTATAAAAAGAGCTGGATAAGGAAAAGACAAACCAATCTAATAATTGCCAAGAAAACCCCAAATGGGGTCAGGGAAAGTTGGACACAATCTAAACATCTGATAAATGAATCATAAAACTCCCAATGGACACAATTTCTGACTTACACAGAAAAGCTGCTTTTCTTACTCAGTGTGTAGGAGAACTCAGTTCTGAGAATGGATTTAGAGACATGTTACTTCACTGCAGTATCACTCTGAGCTGGTTTATAAAGAAAATTAACTGAGCATGAGGATGCACCTCCAAACAGCATGCCAGTCAATCAATATGTATTGAGCTATAAATCTAATTTTTATTGCTATCTTTTGTTTTCACAACACTCTAATTTCTGAATACATCCCTGCCCCTACTCAATGACCCATTCTCTGTAGCAAAAGATCAAAAAGAAAGATTTTCTAAAAATCACTTCAGCAAAATTAACCCAGACATCAACAACATTGGATGATGTGTGTGTAGTGTTTCATACCTATTGTCTCCTATTTCTACAAAGAAAGGAGGGATGGTATGTTTTCTAAACTCTTCTCCAAGGCAGGGCTGAGTCATTATAATTATACAGTTAGTTTTGTTTTCCTTCTACTTACCTTGTTGTAGACATTATGTATGTTGTTTTGCTGGTTCTGCTTACTTCACTATGTATCAGTCCCTATAAGTCTTCTGTTGCTTCTCTGTCATCATCATATTTTCCATTTCTTATGGTTCAGTAATGTTCTACTACATTCACATACCACTCGTTTAGCCATTCCCCAGTTGAGCATCTACTTTGTTCCTGGTTCTCTGCCCTACAGAAAGGGTTGCTATGAATATTTTGGTTTATATGGGAACTTTTGATTATTGACCTCTTTGGATTATCTATTTAGCAATGAAATCTCTTAGTCAAAGGATATGGCCTCTTTATTATATATATATATATATATATATATAGTATAAATTTAGGCACTAGTTCCTTTTGTTTTGGATTAATTAAATTTTTAAAAATAAATTTTATTTTTGTCTTTTGTTTTTATATTACCTATATTTCTCCATGTATCCCTCCTCCTTCTCTGTTACAGAGAACCACCCCTTATGACAAAGAATAAAAAAGAGGGGGAAAACCTGTTTTATAAAACTAACCAACATATGGGAAAAAATTCTGACATATATAATGCACCAACCCTATAGTCCTCCATTTTTGCAAAGAAATGGGGGAAGGTAAAATAAGAGATGAAATTTTTACTAGATTTATTGTAGACTGGCATAGCTAGCTGGTGTTTTTCTTCTTTTCCTTCCAATTCCTAATCATATCCAAGATAAATTCAATTGAACTGAAAATGCTTCCTGAATGTCAATTTTGAAATTTAATGATGATTCTCTGACAAAATTAATAGTTAAAACAAGGAATACTTTTGGATTTGGGGGACATTTCAATAACCTCAAATTTAGCAATATCACTTAATTAAATATTTTTATTTTTGTAGAGTTTGGGACAAAGTTATAAGTGGTTCCTGCAAGATCCTAGTTTTTGTTGCTGTGGAAATTTTATTAACTTTTAAAATAAAAGTAATGGCATTGAACAACGCTGAAAAAATCACAAAGTTTTTGGAAAATGTAAGTGTACTTTATCTTCATTTGCTCATTTAGCAATTATTTTATAAAATTATAGGAGCATAGATAGAGAGTTGGAGGCACAGCTCCAGTGGCTCAGATAATAGAGAACTGGCCTTGGACTCGAGAAGACCCGAGTTCAAATATGGACTTTGATGCTTACTAGCTGAGTGACCCTGGGCAAGTCACTTAACCTTGGTTTGCCTTAATTCACTGGAGAAGGAAATGGCAAACCACTCTAGTATCTTTCCCAAGAAAACCCCATAGATAGACAGTATTGGTGTGCTATGGCCCATGGGGTCACAAGAGTCAGACTGAATGACAAAAGACAGAGAACTAGAAGAAACTTTAGAGATATTCTATTCCAACACTTTCGTTTTATAGAGGAATTTGTTTCATTTGACCAACAAAACAAAGTAGATTCTCCACCTAGCCAGATTCTCTCAGTACACAAACTATTACTCCCAATAATAAATTGTAGTATTTAGTGAATGATAAAGTAGCTAGTCAGGGGGAAGGCTACAGATATTGTTCATCTGGATTTCAGCAAAGCAAGTGATAGTTTCTCATGTTATCCTTGTGAACAAGATGGCAAGAGGTCAGCTAAATGCTACTACAGTTAGGTGGATTTGAAATTGGTTGAATGACCAGTCCCAGAATATAGTACTAGCTTTATGGGTTGCTATTGGTTTTGTGAAGGTCCTATTCTTGTCCCTGCACTGTTTAATATCAAGTATTAGAGGAAGGCATATATCAGATTTTTAATCAAATTTGCAGATGTCACAAAGATGAGACAGATAGCTAACATGTTAAATGACAGAGTGAGGATCCAATACAGTCTCAACAAGCCAGGACATTGGGATGAATCTAATAATATGAAGTATAATAAAAGATAAATGCAAAGTCTTGGCCATTAGAATGGAGGATGAATAGAGGGCTGAACTTGCAGTCATTCAGATGCTGGCTGAAATCCTGCCTCTAATATTTACTAGCTGTGCAACCATGGGCAAGTCACTTTTAATCAACAAAGTCTTTGCTTTGATGGCTGGAATTCCTCCCCACCTAGATGGAATCACAGATCCTTGACATATTCATGTAAATGTAAACCCTTCTGCTTGGGTTAGAAGAAGCAGCTTCAAAATATATTATTAAGTAAAATTAAATTAAATTAAATTTCCTAATGCTCAAAAAAGGCAGCTTCACAAGGATCAAGGTTACAGGGGTGGAGAACCTGCGGCCTCAAGGTCAAATGTAGCCTTCTGGGTCCTCCAGTGTGGCCTTTTGACCGAGTCCAAGTTTTATAGAACAAATCCTTTTATTAAGGGGATTTGTTCTTTGAATTTTCGATTTAGTGAAAGGGCCACATTTGAAGACTTAGAGAGCTACATGTGGTCTAATGGAGGCTGCAAGTTCCCTACCCCTGAAGGGTATCACTAGATAGCAGTTCATCTGAAAAAGACCTAGGGGCTTTAGTGTATTGAAATCTCCAGGAATTAACAGTGTGATTTGTTGTTGGTCAGTGGTCTTTTCAGTTGTGACTGACTCTTCATGACCCCATTTAGGGTTTTCTTGGTAGAGATAACAGAGTGGTTTGCCATTTCCTTTTCCAGATCACTTTACAGATGAGGAAACTGAGGTAAACAGTAGCAAATTAATTGACTTGCCCAGGGTCACACAGTTAGTAAGTATATGAGATCAGATTTGAACTCAGGAAGATGAGTGTAATGTTTAGCTCTAGGTATCCCTTTTTAGGAAGGATGTTAAGCATCCATCCTGGATGGTGAAGGGCACATAGGTCATGCTATTGGAGCATCAGTTGAATGAACTGGAGATGTTCAGCCTGGAGAGGAAGTGATTTGTGGAGGGCTTGCTAGCTATTGTCAAGTATTTGAAGGGCTGTAATGGAAGGACATTAGATCTATTTTGCTTCACTTGAAAAGGCAGAATTAGGAGCAGTGGTTGAAAATTGTGGAGAGGCAGATTTCACTTCCAGGTAAGGAAAAACAGAATTCTGACCATTAGAATTGTCCCCAAATGGAATGACCTACCTTAGGAAGCTGTGGGCTCCTCCTTCACTCTCAGCTAGGAGTTCTTAACCATTTTTATGTTGTGCACACCCTTCAGTATAATGAAGCCTGTGCAGCCCTCTCAGAATAGTGTTTTAAATGCATGAGACAAAATGGATTACCAAGGAAACCAATTACATGTTAATAGTAAACAAAATTTAAAAAATAATAATAAGTTTTCAGACCCCAGGTTAAGATCCCTGCTCTAGAGGCCTTCATTTAAATACTGAATTGTCCATTCTTGAGGACATTTAGAGGGGGTTTCCAGGGATGGTTGGGACAAGATGGAATCTAAGGAAGTTTCCAATTCTGACATTCTGTGATTCTTCCTCTACTTCCTTGCTCCTCCCCCAAAGGAAACTTGGTATAAAATTGACCCATGTCTTAGAATCAGATCATTCATGGCATCCTTTGGAGGGGATGAATTGAACAGCATGTAGTCATGGATTTGGGGGCATGCAAAATGGCGCTGTCTGCCTAGTGTAATCTTTGCTTACAACTTGAGGGGCCTTGTCAAAAATAATTTCCATTAATAGAACAGGAATCCTTGGAAGCTAAGTGGCACCTAATGGGACAGGAATCGTTGGAGATGAGATAGAGTCTGAGGGGGATTCTTCAGGTCCTTCACTATTTCCAGCTTATTAATGAGCCAAAGCCAGTGGCAGCTAGGGTCTACTGAGTCCCAAATAAACACATGGTATTCCTTCTCTCTGTTACTCAAAATCCCCTATAGTTATGTGGAATAGCAGAAGAGGGTTCACAAAGATCTGGGAGCTATTCCCTTTTTTGCATGGGGATTTGTTAGACAATCTTATTTGCTCCTATTTTCCTTACCCACCCCCACCCCCCCTTAATAGTAATTAAAAGCCTGTTGGAAAGAACTTTGCATACCACAGAGAATGGGATGTTTTTGTATTTAATACTGTGATTGCAAAACTACAGATTTCCCAAGGACTTTTTTTTCTTTCTACTCTTTCACAGATTCCTCAGGACAGTTCAGATGCAATCGTGAGCAAAGCCATCGATCTGTGGCATAAACACTGTGGGACTCCAGTGCATTCCATGTGAGCCCTTTCCCACCTTTTAAACATTGACCTGGTGCACTCTGACTGAACACATGCTTTTCAGAGGCTGACTACAGTTCACTGTAAACATTCTCCTGATCTGACTACAGATGCTCTGGGATTTGTTTTTATTTTTTGCTTTTGTTTTGTTTTTTTTATGTTCTAATGTTGAAAATGTAAATATTTTTTCAATAAAACTATTTAATCCAAACACCTGTTATTTCTGTGATATGGATCAGGGTGCTTTGGAGGAGTTCAGATACAAATTCAACTCCCTCTGGCAGCCATTTATTAAAAGCCTAGGATTTGCAGCTGCACTGTGCTAGGTACAGGGAATAAAGGGTGAAAAATGACATAGTTCCTGCCCTCATGGAGCTTAACTTTCACCAGAGGTAACATGAAAAAACTCGATGTTGGAGGAGTATCCCCCCCCCCCCACTTAATACTATTTTATTTTTTCCAATTACATGTAAAGATAGTTTTTAACATTCACTTTTATAAGATTTTTTTTTGAGGGGGGAGGGCAGGGCAATTGGGTTTAAGTGACTTGCCCAAGGTCACACGGCTAGTGTGAGGCCAAATTTGAACTCAGGTCCTCCTGACTCCAGGGCCGGTGCTCTAGTCACTGTGCCATCTAGCCACCCCCGACTTTTATAAGATTTTGAATTCCAAGTTTTTTTTCTCCCTCTCTTTCCCTTCCCTCCCTCCCAGGATGGCAGGCAATCTGACAGAGGCTAAACATGTATAATTGTATTAAACATATTTCCACATTAGTCATGTTGTGAAAGAAGAAACAGAACAAAGGGGAAAAACCACGAGAAAGAAAAGGAAAAGAGAAAATAGTCTGCTTTGATCTGCATTCAGACTCCATATTTCTGTCTCTGAATAAGTCTTTTAGATTTGTCTTAGGTCATTGTATTGCTGAGAAGAGCCAAGTCTATCAAAGTTGATCGTTGTGCACTGTGTCTGTTACTGAGTTCAGTGTTCTCCTGGTTCTGCTCACTTCCCTCAGCATCACTTCATGTAAGTCCAAATTTTTCTGAAATGCACCCACTCATCATTTCTTATAGCACAATAGCATTCCATTGCATTCATATAAACCAACTTGTTCAGCCATTCCCCAATTTATGGGCATCCCCTCAGTTCCCACTTCTTTGCCACCACAAAAAGAGCTGCTATAAATATTTTTGTGCATGTGGCTCCTTTACTCTTTTTTATGATATCTTTAGGATACAGACCTAGTAGTGCTATTGCTGGATCAAAGGGTATGCACAGTTTTATAGCCCTTTGGGCATAGTTGGAAGGATATTTTTTAAGGGCTTCTAGGAAACACAGACCAGTCAGAATGGATGCATTAATTAGCAAGGCCAGGAACGAAACTTCTCTTGCCATTCTGATTAGCATCAAGCTAGTTACTTTCTAAGTTCTATTTCAGGAAGGGAGAGCCACTTCCTTTTATTAATGTTTCAGAATTTTGGTCTTTGTTGGTATAGTGCTTACTTGAGAAAGAGCTGGCTCTCTCTATAAGTTTCAGCTTGCTAAATATACTTTTTTTTTTTTAGAGATTTACATTTTTCCCACTCAGTTGCAGAATGAAATATTTACCAAATTAACTGTCTAAATTTACTTTTTTGGAGAGAATGTGTAACCACACAACAATAACAATAATAACAACTAGCAACTATGTAGTATTTTACAATTTGCAAAGCACTTTACAACTATCTCATTCTATTTTCTTTTTTTTTTTTTTGGAGGGGGAAGGCAGGGCAGTTGGGGTTAAGTGACTTGTCCAAGGTCACACAGCTAGTTTTGTGTTAGGTCTCTGAGGCTAGATTTGAAATCAGGTCCTCCTGACTCCAGGGTGGGTGCTCTATTCCCTGTACCACATAGCCGCCTCCTATGTCATTCTATTTTCACAACAACTCTGGGGGGTAGGTACAATTTTTGTCCCCATTTCATAGATAAAGAAACCAAGGTGGAAAGAGGTTTAGTGACTTTCCCAGTTTCACTCAGCTAGGCAATGTTTGAGGCTAGGATAGGATTTAGGATTTCCCAGTGCAGGTCTAGTGTTCTATCTACTAAGCCACCTAGCTGGTGTTTGTCCAGTTTCAAACTTTCTATTGATAAATAATTAAATACCCTGGGATGTAACAGCATGTACTGAGAATGAAAGAAAGCAAAGTAAGATTAATAATCCCTCAGTTGTGTTTTGCCTGTGGTGACCACTCTGCAATGAATTGGTTGCCCAGAGCATGAGACAGAGTTGAATGAAAGTTTGCTTTTTACTCTTCACACTTGGGAGAGGGAGGGTGAAGGAAGGGAACAAGCATTTATTAAGTACCTACTATATGCCACTGTGCTAAGTACTTAAAAATACTATCTCTTTTGCTTTTTTTTTTTTTTTGATTGGCTTTTTTTTTTTGGAGGGGCAATTGGGGTTAAGTGGTCAGATGGCTAGTAAGTGTTAAGTGTCTGAGGCCAGATTTGAACTCAGGTCTTCCTGACTCCAGGACCAGTGCTCTATTCACTGAGCCACCTAGTTTCCCCAAATATTATCTCTTGATTCTCATAACAATCCTGGGAGGTAGGTACTATTATCATCCTCATTTTGTAGTTGAGGAAACTGGGGCAGACAGAAGTTAAGTGACCTGCTCAGGGTCACATAGCTAGTAAGTGTCTGAAGCTGGATTTGAATTCAGGTCTTCTTGAGTGTCCCACTTGAATCTGCCATCCACTCAGCTGACCCAGTGCTTTATCCACTGTGTCACATAGCTATCCCCAAGTATAAAAGATCATTGCATACAGAAATATCAAGGCAACTATCAGATACGAGGTATGCTGGCTAGTTGAATTGTTTCTACAAAAAAAAACCAACAACTATTTGTGCCCAATCTGTGGTAGGGTCTTCTGAACTTATATATTGGTCTGGTTGGTCACAGTTGGACACACTGTACATTGAGTCCAATATAATGTTGTCTTTTGCCTTTTTGAGAACAAAGAACAGCAAAGCAACCCCCCCCCCCCGCAAAAAAAGGAAGAAATGAATTTTAAAAAAAATACAAACTGGATTTATCATTATTCTCCTATGTATTTTACCCAACCATGGTATGCAAATGGCTTCTCAGAAAGATGACAGAGAGGAACAGAGTGTATCAAAGCAGCTGTTATTTCTGAACATTATCATATGTCAGAGTTTTATATTTGTTAAAACAAGGATCTAATTGCAAAAAATCTCTTTAATTGTGTAACTCATGACACAAAATGGCATCCCTAATTCAGACTTGCATAGGCAGTCTTAGACCCAGCTCTAAAAGATCATTATCTGTCTCTGACTCATTTTATCCCTTTCCAGAGTTTACTCTGGGAAAATATAGCTTGTGTTTAATTTGTGAACAGGTTTCCAGGTCTTCTCCAAGCACTCAGGGTAGCAATGCACATGTCAGGTACAGGATAGCCTTTATATTGTCTCACAGAAAATGAAAAAAAACAACATAAAGGATTCACAGGAGCCCATAAACAAAGCAGAAAACACATAAAGGGATGTACAGCAATTTATAAGCAATCATCACATTTTTCTGCCTCTCTGAAGAGGGCTGCTGTCCCCAGGGTCCTAAAATCTTTCATACTCGTAACGTCACCCTGTGGTTTGGTCTTGTCTCACAACGCAAAGAACTTGGTACTTCTAGATAGGTTAGCACTCTCATATTCTGATAAATCTTATTTACTTTTGCCCCTAGGATACCAGTACAATCTTAGGGTATTATTGTGAGGACATAGACTTTCCTGGTAGGAAAATGAACTTGAGTTTTCTAGAGAGATCACCCATTTTGCATTGGACACATACCGTCTGACTAAAGGTAACATCAGAGACCAAATTTTGGTCTATCAGTCAACAAGTATTTATTAAACACTAAGTGCTGGGACTAGAAAGAAAAGCAAAAACATGGTCCCTGTTTTCAAGAAACTCAGATTCTAAATGAAGAGACAACACACATATAATTATATATAATACAAGATACATTCAGTATAAATGGAAGCTGATTTCAGAGGGAAGGCCCTGGTGGAGTGGGTGGGGAACACATCAGCAGGAGTCTCCTGTAAAAGATGAGTATTGAGCTAAGTGTTTTAATAGTATTTTCCCATCCCCTCAATTATATGTAATGACAATTTTTGGAATTAATTTTTTTTTTGGAGGGGGAAGACAGGGCAATTGGAGTTAAGTGACTTGCCCAAGGTCACACAGCTAGTAAGTGTTAAGTGTCTGAGGCCAGATTTGAACTCAGGTCCTCCTGATTCTAGGGCTGGTGCTCTATTCACTGTGCCACCTAGCTGCCCCTAGCATTAATTTTTTACAAAATTTTGAGTTCCAAATTTTTCTTCCTCCTTTCCTCTCCCCTCCTCTCTTCCTAAAATGGTAAGCAATTTAGTATAGGTTAATATATGTCAGATCATGTAAAACATTTCCATATTAGTCATAGTTCTGAAAGAAGAAACAGACCAAAAGGAAAAAAACAATCCATGAAAAAAATAAAGTGAAAATAGTATGCTTCAATCTGCATTCAGAGTCCATCAGTTCTTTCTCTGGGGGTGGATAGCATTTTCCATCATGAGTCCTTTGGAATTGTCATGGATCATTATATTGCTGACAAGAGCTAAGTCATTCATAGTTGACCATCACACAATGTTGCAGTTATTTTGTACAAAGTGCTCCTGGTTCTGCTAATTTCACTTTTTATTGATTCATATAAGTCTTTCCAGGTTTTTCTGAAATCTGCCTTGAGCTAAGTATTAGAGTAAGCCAGGGAAGCCATTAGAGAATTGGGTGAGGAAGGCATGGGGGACAGTCAATGTATAAGCATGGAAGTAGGAGATGAAGCATCATGTGTGAGAAACAGCAAGGAGGCCAGTGGAGGTGGAGCTTAGAGTACAGGGAGAGGAATAATAAGGTGTAAGAAGACTGGAAAGGTAAGAAGGGACCAGATCCTGAAGGCTATTGGGAGCCAATGGACTTTGTTGAGTTAAGAATGTTATTTCATCAGACCTGTACTTTAGAAAACTCACTTTGGCAGCTGAGTGGAGGATAGATTGGAAGACAGCAGGGAGACCAATTAGAAGACTATTAGAAAAGAATGAGCAGAGAGAAGACGATGTATAGGACAGATATAAAGATGGAAGGAATTGGAAGTTTGCCAATGGTTTGGATGTATGATGTGAGTGCAAATGAGAAGGTGAGGATGACACTGAACTTGTGAACTTGGGTGACTTGGAGGATGGTGGGGACATCCTCCTTGGCCATAATAGAAAAGTTGGGAAGAGAGGATTTGGGATGAAAGATACTGAGTTCTGCTTTAGATTTTGACATACTTAGGGAACATCCAATCTGAGATGTCCAAAAGGCAGCACTAGAACTCAGGAGAGAAGTTAGGGCTAGGAATTATCTATGTAAAAATGTTAATGGAACCCCCGGGAACCCATGTATTTGTCAAGAGAGATAGTACAGAGGGAAAAGAGAGGACAGGTCAGGACAAAGCCTCAGGGGATACCTACATTTAGAGTGTGTGAGCTAGATAAAGATCCAGCAAAGCAGAACCAGGAGAGAGCAGTCACATGACAGAGAGGCTTTAGTCAGTCACCTACTTCTCTAGGTTTGGAATCCTGGAGACCTCAAGGAACAGCAGATAGGAAGAATTCAAAAATAGATGGAAGACTTGTACAAAATGATGGAAAGTGATGAAAGGGTATCTCAAGGAACTGTACAGGCTGACTATCATTGTGTCACTGAAGGTAGCTTGAAATGGCCACACCACTCAGGCCAGAGACAATGGGTAATGTTGGGTCTGTTTTATTCAACTGAGA
This sequence comes from Gymnobelideus leadbeateri, assembly GCA_011680675.1. Taxonomy (NCBI): domain Eukaryota; kingdom Metazoa; phylum Chordata; class Mammalia; order Diprotodontia; family Petauridae; genus Gymnobelideus; species Gymnobelideus leadbeateri. The sequence goes on along the minus strand of WOXC01009015.1, from coordinate 3,698 downwards.
GCACATGCAGCCCTCCTTTTTTGGTCCATATGGTAAATTACCAAAGCATAGAGTGCTATGAACTTAATCTCAACCTCTCTTCTGTGCTAGTTTTACACAACTGTGCTGTTTTAGAGGGACTACACTTTGTTGTTTTTTGTGCCTGTTTATGTTTGTCTGTTTTGTTAACAATAAAATGTATCCATTAGAAAATATCGTATTTTCGGTAGAAACAGCACGTCCAAGGCACTCTCCCAGATCACCTCCAAACTATGTAAAAGGGGACTCTGAACAACTTCTGGAGCCCCAGCACCCACAGAACGACACAGAGAAGCTAACCTCCCACTGAGGACAGCCCAGCAGCCCTGCAGGAAGGACCAGCGCAGCGCTCTGGGAGCCGGCAGCGCAGGTTCGAGACCTGAGCCCAGGTTCCTGTGAGCCGAGGTTTTAGCCCTAGGGCAGCCAGGCCAGCAGCTGGCTGGAGGGACCCCAGAACACCAGCAGTTGTGGCGATTCCAGAATCATCAACACAGACATGCCTAGGACAAAGTGAGAGGTTAGTGCCCTATGGTCTTTGGGACCAATATTTGGGGAATGCGTTGGCTTCCTCCCCTAGGGGCCAGAAGCTGCTGAGGAGACATGCCATTTTGTAGTTTTCAGTGGCAGCTCCAGCTCCTGGCCTGCAAACTGTGGGGAGATCTGGCGATCAGTCTGGGCGGTAATCGTTCTTGCTTTAACCTCCTTGGATCTGGATTGTGGTCTGGGGTGGAGGTCGTGGGGTGGGTATCCAGCTTGCCAGAAATGGAAGCTGTGAAGACCCCAACATTCGGGACGGAAGCTCCCCTGTCTGGTGGCAGAGTCCTACTGTGGCAACAAGCCCAAAAGTCAAGTAATTAAGTGGCAACATGCCAAGGCAAAGGAAACAAAATAAACAGAAAAATGAAACATTAGACTCCTATTTTGGGGGCAAAGAGGATCGAAGCATGGAACAGGAAGAGGATTGTGAGGTCAGAAATCCTGCTCCAAAAGCCCCAAAGGAAAATATGAGTGGGTTACAGGCCATAGAGGACCTTAAGAAGGATGTTAAAAATCAAATAAGAGAAGTGGAGGAAAAATTGGAAAGAGAAATGAGAAAGATACAGGAAAAGTATGAAATGAGGGTCAACAGCCTGACTGAGGAAAACAACACCTTAAAAAATAGACTCACTCAAATGGCAAAGGAGGCCCAAAAGGGCAATGAGGAGAAGAATGCCTTAAAAAGCTGAATTTGCCAGATGGAAAAAGAATCTCAAAAGCTCACTGAGGAGATTCATTCCTTCAGAGTTAGACTGGAGCAAATTCAGTGGAATAGAGGACTTTCAAGCATTCTTGAGAAAAAACCAGAGTTGAATAGAAAATTTGACATTCAGACACAAGAAGCAAGAGATGCCTGAGAAGGTAATCAGGGAAAAGAAATCAAAAGGAACTTATCAAAGTTGAACTACTTACATTCCTATATGGAAAAGCAATAACTGTGACTGATGAAATCTTTCTCAGTATGAAAGTAATGGAAGAAGGGTGTATGGTCATATGAATACATATGTGAATGTGTGTATATATGTTTACAGTTATATATGGATAGAGGGCATAGGTTGAATTTGTTGGGAAGGGATGATACTTAAGGGGTGAAATTATGAGGTGAGAGAGGAAAGTGGCAAGAGGAGATGGGGAGAGACAGGGTAGGGTAAACTATCTCATGTAGAAGAAGCAAGGGGAAGTGGCTGCAAGGGAGGGGAGGAATAGGAAGGCAAAAAAGCAAAACCATTGTCATTGAATTTGGTTTAGGGAGAGAATGACATACATACTAAATGGGATATCTCAACCTGCAGCAGAATAGGGGGAAGGGGGATGAGAGGAGGGATGACAGATGGGAGGGCATTCTTGAGGGGAGGGGAGGTTGGAAGTACTCACTATAGAAGAGGGACAGGATCAAGTAGGGAATGGACCAGGTGGGGGGTGGGATGGGTGGGAGGGAATTATAAGCAGCCTTGTACAATATATCTACTATGGTAATGTCTTGCATAGCTAGACATGTACAACATATACTGAATTACTTATCTTCCAAGAGGGAATGGGTGACAAGGGAGGAAGGGAATGGATCTGAAATTCAAGGTCTTAACATCATGCTTTATTAACTTCTGTTTTACATCATTCATTTCCACCAGATTTTGAGTTACCATTTAATTTTAAATGTTTCAAATATATATAAATACTATTATTAATACTCTTTTGCATGTAATTGGGAGATGAGATGTGCAGGCATTGGGGCACAGAGATTCACCTTGCTCTAATGGAAAAGTAGAAGGGGGTGTGGGAGAAGGTATGGGAGAGAGTAGATTGGAGGAAGTGATATCTTGTGGGACTGCTATTCTGGGAGGGTGGGTAGGGGAAAAACAGGGGGGAAAAATAATTGTAACTCAAAATCTGGTGGAAATGAATGATATAAAACAGAAGTTAATAAAGCATTTGTTTAAAAAAAAGAAAAAAGAAAAGAAAATACTGTATTTTCACTTTGGACTGAAAGAGTATTTGTTTTTTAGTCTTTTTAAATTCTCCTACTTTGCTATCACACTGTGAGGGAGAAAGACAGTCTCTGAGGATTTGGTTGGGGGTAAGGTATGTTCACTGTATGCCCAGAGGGAGATTCTTTGGAGGAAAAGGCTGAAACATATTTGGCTTTATCTATGTTATTATAGGAGTGAGGAGCCACAGGTGAAGGGAGGGCTTCTCTAATAGCTTCTCCTAGATTATAGGGAAACTTTCCTTTTAGAAAGTTAGAATCCTAATGGCAGATAGATAGATGGATAGATAGATAGATAGAAAGATATAGAGATAGATAAGGATATCTGTATATATTCCTGCATTATTGTTTAAATCATAAATATATTCCTTATGTTAGAATTTGGATAGATGATGACTGATAGGGAAATCCCAAACCACAAGATTCAGAGAAAAACATAGATTATATTATAAATTCATTCAATCAACAAGCATTTATTTAAGTCTCTGCAAAGGAATTCTTAACCTGGAGTATATTAACTTGTTTTTTTTTTTTAAGTGTATTAACAACTGCATTTCGATATAATTGGTTTTCTTTGTAAATCCTATGTATTTTATTTTGTTCATTTAAAAAAAGTTTTTTGAGAAGAAATCCATAGTCTTCATCAGACTGTCAAATGGGTCCATGACTCAAGAATGGTAAAGAATACCTGGTCTACAATATTACAGTCACTGTGTGTGGGACTGGGAAAACAAAGAGAGTGAAAAAGGTATCCTCAGAAAGCTGTCTCTACTGAGGCCAAGAACATGACAGTTTTTGGATTAGTGGTTAGACTAATAATTGATGGGGAAACACCAAATCATGTGATTCAGAGACTTCCTTAAACCTTTGTTACTTCCCTCTTGAAAGCATGCTCACTATAGCTTTGATTGCTTAATGTTTCTCCCATGCTGCTAAATTTATGCACCGTGACAATCTTCTTCATAGGGTACTTACGTCTATAATCTGTGAGGTGGGTAGTGCATATATTATTGCCTTTTTATAGATGAAGAAGCAGATTCAGAGAGAATAACTCACCTGAGAAAAGCTGGGGCTAAAGTCCAAACCTTTTCTTTTCTTGTCTATAAATATATATATATATATATATTTTCTTGTACCCACTGTGATCATCTCCCAGTTT